>BPTQ01000008.1:94703541-95053933 GCA_019973895.1 Chrysanthemum seticuspe
ATTTGAAAAAAAAAAAAATTGGGAGAAAGAGAAAAAAATGGCTTATTGTCATCTCAGGCAGTAACCCGCTTTCTAAAGAAAGAACAGAGCCATACTTTATCATGTTTTCAAAATTCCATGCTCTGATTCTATAAACATTTATCTGATGAAAACTAACTGCTTTGAAAAATAACTCGGTCTCTATTTTTGATAATCATCTGGACTCATTTGTCAAAATATCAATCTCTATTTCAAATATCCTATGCACATATTGAGGGGGAGAATTTTACCAAAGAAATTCAAATGGCTTTTTCTAAGGAAATTGTGATCAAGAAATTATTTCAAAGAAATGATTTCAAAGAACTCTTGCCTCCATGTGCCAAACAATTTTAAATCATATGCACATGTTGAGGGGGAGCATTTCTAAAATGATCAAAACTATTAAGGTACAAAATGCTTTGATCTCGTATCACAAGTACCTTGATTGTTTTTCCAAATGATTTTTCGATTGGTTTCATGAAGGAAAGAACAATACCAAAAGACCGACCAATTTACTTTATGCATGGTGTTATAAGGATGGTTAGGTTAGGTATTCGTTCCCATGATCCACCAGAACCGGACGGATCTACCCAGGGACAATCCACTAGATAGTGTAGAGTCCTTAGGTAAGATGAAAAAAGGAGAAAAATGAGAAATGGGAAGAGTGCGGACTGAGACAGAGCTAGTACTGGAATAAACCCAACAAGGTTCTAGTTATGAAGTCTCGGTAAGCACTGAACGGGTTGAAGAATTAAAAAGAATTGAATAAGAAAAGGGTGCAAACAAATAGCCCTCCATATATTCAACCTTAGGGTAGAAACCGGGTTCAATTCATATGCTACTGATGGTAACATCGGTATTGAAGACAAGACGTCATGGACCCAGTGACGCACTGCACTTCAACTTTCCAAACCACTCAAGTTCCTCTTAAAAGGACTTGTTTCATTCTCACGGGGAACCAACATTATCTATCGACTTTCTCTTAGAGATTGTTGATATTGAAGAAGGAGACCCTCTCCCTAGTCTCCGGCACAGGATCCAAATATGCACAAATTGAGTCTAGAGCCACGAGATCATCAATAAATCTCTTTAGGACACTTTCAATGAAGACTCTCTGTTTCACACAATGTGAAAAGAGAGATTATATCTTGAGTCCTACGCATTATCCTTGTGGTATTGCCAGAACATCTTAGTGATGTGTAAACATATTCACAATGAAGATGGAAAACCTTCTGGAGCCAACATCAAACAAGCTCCTGGTAGGTGGCAGGTGAGATCTATCATATAGATCAACCATGTGACAACTGAACAGAAACAATGGGGCGATTCAATCTCTTGAATCAATCCTGGTTCAGGTTACGGATTGACGGATACCTTTGAAAAACCGGTCTTTGTGCTTAAAAACTCTTTTCTATAGCACATCGACCGTGTACTAATTTTTCAAATCAAAAGGTGTTTTTATGATTGATAATTGATTTTCAATAAAACCTTCGTTGTATTGCAAAAACAATCTCTATTGAGCAATACACGACTGCTTTTCAAATCTCTTTTCATCAATCAGTGGACTTAAATTCGCTGGTTCACTCACTCCGTGTTGTCTTCTTTGAGATGCTCCGGTTTGAGAACAGCTAGAGCAGCTGCGAAACCCTGTCAAGGAAATTCTTCGGAATTATACCTGATCACAGGCAGTACTTGTACTGATCAACGGGGAACCGTGGGCCGTGTACCTCAATTCAACGAAAGTGATCAAAGACACTTTCGTGCGATTTATTGCTAACTGTTGTATGCAGGTACACCCGGCGTTTGCAGCTGATCAGAATGAAGCGGTCAATCCATAGCCGCATGCTCACTTAACACATTCATCTCAAAAGAAATCATGATTAGTGCATCAATGACTCTGATATATTCACTACATGCTTCTGCTACACTGCTGCCAATATCATGAATCAACGAAAGCTTCCGTTACTCTGATGAGAAGATTTCATGATCCAGAATGTGAGCATGTCGGTCCGAAAGTCACATCATCACATAATACCAACACCACAATGGATGTCTCAGAGATTTTTGATAGCTGATGATCTCAAAAGCTGGCTCAATATTATTATCACGTGGATCAGTAAAAGACCTCCACTTGGATTAACCAAACATGCAATGAGAAGAATCAATGACTACGAGCTTCAGAGCAAACTACTACATCAAGAATGCAAGATCAATTGTTAATGTAATATCTATTTGTATTCAATGTAATTTTAGTACATGTTTGAGGTGACCTCCCTTAGGGGGAGATTGTTAGGAATTAGAAATTCCAGGTATTAAAGAGTCGGTCACCTCAAGTATATGTAATCGTTAGAAAGCTCGTAGTCGTAGTTATTTTGAGCTAAGTAGTATTTAGTTAAGTAACACCGTGGAGGACGGACGGGTCTTTACCCACTGTATGCCTGATCCACAGCCCGTTGTGTGGCGTTTTATGTAAGACTATAAATACTCTCTACCTTGCAAGGTAGAGAGTTGGAGCTCATAATAATATTTCTTCTTTCTCTCACTAAAGTTCCCAACCTCTAACTTTCTCTCTCTAGAACGCATCTTGTACGCCTACTTTGGTTATGGTTTGATGTGTATGTGAAATCCAATAACCTTCACCAACTATCAAGAATATCTTGTACCTTTTTAAGTTCATCATGAAGAGCCTGATTTCTCTTAACTAGTTCAGTGTTTTGAATTTGCAAAGTGACAGCCTCAAGCTTGGCTTGTTTTAAAATAAGCAGTTCATCTCTACACTTGTTTAATTCAAAACTTAGCTTGTTGTATTTTGAAAAAAGATTTAATCTTTGCTCTTCTACGAACTTAAGGTCAACATTAAGATAATTCATATAAGACTGCCAATCAGAGTCATCATCCATAGAAAGTAAGATGTTCACCTTCTTCATTGTGATGTTGACCCATTCCCCGTTTCTGGCATGATTCTTCCCAACAGCTAGCTTGTCCTCTTCTGAGAGGGCCATCAGTGCACTGACATGCACCATTTCATCATCAGATGATACTGGCTCTTCATCCCAGTCGAAGGTTTCAGCAACGAGGCCTTTGTTTTTACCCTGCACAGATTTAACACTGGTTGTTTCTGAGGGATTGGCTTCAAGCAATGCAAGCTTAGCTTTTGCTTTCTTATACTTGGTTTCATAATCAACAGCTTTGTTTTGATCAGATTTGTTTTGAAAATTTTGTTGAGACTGAAAGATTTTTGGTTGAAATTTGCTAAAGCCTGAAGACTGGTTTGACCCTGATGGTTTGTAAGAGGGTTCATAAATTGTTTTTGAAAAGCAGTCTTTTGCAAAATGGCCCTTTTTGTGACACTTAAAACATTCAGTGTCTTCATTAGCTTTAGCGTTTGAAAAACTTTTGTTTCTTCGAATAAACCTTTTAGAGTTAGTGAGGAGTGCTCTTTCTTGAAACTCAATATTTAAATCATTCAGGTACTCCTCGCTTGTCCTCTCATCTGCCTCATTATCTGAGTTTTCCTGAAAATCTTGTATCACATTGTTAGAATAAAAAGCAGTTGACACAGGATTGGAAATGGTTGTCAGGGACTTCTTGACTTTCTAAGATTTTTTCAAGTCAAGGTATCGTCTGTTGATGATGTTTTCCTCATAGACAAATTTCCCATAAACTTCAGGAAGCTCAAAATTCTGAATGTGGTTAGCATTCCTTAGTCCCTGAGAGAAATTCAACCATTTCTCAGGGAGACTGTTTACAAAACCAACATTGATTTCATGTTTGGACAATTTTACACCATCATTTGAAAGTTCATTTAACAAAGTTTTGTACCGGGTGTAAGTTTGAGACAGAGTTTCTGAGTCCTTAGCCCTGAAGGTGTTATACTCAAGTTTCAGGTCCATAATCCTGTTTTCTTTGGTATCAGATGGACCTTCATGACTATGAACCAGGTCATCCCAGGTTTGTTTAGCTGTACTACAGCTTATGACTGACTCCATAATATCATCAGGAAGACATGATATGATGATACTTTTGAGTCTTTGGTCCTGGTTGACCACTCTTCTCTCATCCTGAGTCCACTGAGCTTCAGGTTTTGGCAAACCTTCAGCAGTCTTTGGGATAAATGGACCTTCATTTATACACTTGATATAATAAGGTTCCATCCCAATCAAATAGCAAAGCATACGCTTTTTCCATTTGTTGAATTTTCCAACTTCAAGTCTAGGGGCAACAGCTGAATAAGCTCCACCCTTTTTATCGACTAGTTTGGGTACATCAATTTCAGCCATTTAGGATCCTAATTTAAAAACTTTTAGAGCGGCCTAAAAACGAGTTTTATAATTAGCCTGGCTCTGATACCACTTGTTGTTTCCTATTCACTATCGTTTAAAAACAATTAAGTACTTAAAACAATTTAACAGTGAACAATGACTGAAATTAAAGCAAGTAGAACACACAAAGTAATTTTTAACATCATATTCTTTATTAGAAATTAATCAAAAAGAATACGTTGCCCAAGTACTTGCGGAATAGTACTTGGGATTGAAATGACAAAGTTTGGTGACTCCTCTCTAAGCTCAGGCTAAGTCTGAGCACAACTCTTAGAGCCCACTGAGCTATCTCAGGAACTAAGTTGTATTTGGAGGAGTGAAAAGATGGCTTGCGTGTATGTGTGTTTTTACAATTCACAAGCTTAATCTTTTCACTCCATCTTTTATGCTATTTATACATGTATGATATTTGACTATTTCCTAAGTGACAAACTGACATCATACAGAAGACAAAATACTGATGTATTTTGTCTCTGTTTACAAAGACTATTCTAGGTAAGAGACAAGACTACTTTCCTAAGTTCAGTGATGACACTGAGCCTGATCTTTTGCTATTCAGGGAAAGTTGACTTTGGTTGATAAGTACTTCGTCTTATCTGATTCAAACTTATCCCGCCATGTCCTGCTCATTCTTCAGTCTTTACATTCTTCAGTCTTCTACTTCAGTTTGTCTTCAGTGTAAGTAGTTGGAGAGGAGTCTTAGGGATTCAGTGAGTTATTGTCATTACTCACTGAATCCATCATCTTCTTCTTGACTCAGTCTTCACCCTTTAAGTTCCGTCTTACTGAGTGGAGAGACTTCTTCTTCGCCTCATACTGAGTATCCTGAAGATGACTCACTGAGAGACTATGCACTCAGTGACCTGTTAGTGTTTAACGGACTAAACACTTGGGCTATTTTCTATTCAAATCCTAGATTAAGGGGTTTGGGTATTTACTGAACCCAACAAAAACACTCAACCTAATATTAACCCTAATCGATATTCATTTTTTACGTTTTCTTGTTTTCATCCCACATGCACCATACAAACGTCGCTTATCTAATTTATATTCATCTTTTACGTTTTCTTTTTTTCATCCCACATGCACTATACAAACGTCGCTTATCTAATTTAATAATGAAATTCATATCCCGCATGCATAATTAATTACTGAACCTTTGCATTCTTTGGTTATGTCCGCTCGCTTTCCTACAAATAATCAAACTCAAACCGTGTCTACGCATACCATAGTCACTCGCGCTAAAGCTGGCATTTTTAAACCACTTGAACGTATACGTTGTCACATTACCATAACTTCGCCGCTTCCACGCTCTCATGTTCATGTTCTTCATGAGCCTAACTGGAAACAAGCTATGGTAGATGAATATAATGCTTTAATTACTAACGGAACGTGGGTTCTTGTGCCCCCTCCAGCTAACATTAATGCTATTTGTTCTATGTGGCTTTTCAGACATAAGTTTCACGCACATGGCTCGTTAAGCAGGTATAAGGCTCGTCTTGTTGCTAACGGACGTAGTCTACAACAAGGTATTGATTGTGATGGGACATTTAGTCCGGTGGTTAAATCGACTACCATTCGTACTGTTTTGAGTCTCGCGGTTTCTCGTGAATGGCTTATTTGTCAGATGGACGTGAAGAATGCTTTTCTTCATGGTCATTTATCTAAGAATGTTTATATGCATAAACCTCCAGGGTTTGTGGATCCTCAAATACCTGATTATGTGTCATCTACAACGTTTTTTATATGGGCTTAAGCAAGCCCCGCGTATTTGGTTTCAATCTTTTGTCGGTTATGCTACTGGAGTTGGTTTTCATCACAGTAAAAAAATGACTCTTCTTTATTTATATTTCATCGTGGTTCTGACATTGCTTACTTGCTGCTTTACATGGATGATATCATACTTACAACTTTGTCTCCAGCTTTCTTACAGCAGGTTATTGCTTCATTACATGTTTAGTTTGCTATGACGGACCTTGGTTCGTTGAATTAGTTTCTTAGCGTTTCTGCTCAGCGCTCATCAACATGTTTATTTGTATCCCATACTACATATGCTGAAGAAATTCTTGAGCGTGAACATATGCAGAAGTGTAATCCATGCAGGACTCCTGTGGATACTGAATCTAAATTAGGAGTTGATGGTGATCTTATCAGTGATCCTACGTTATATCGTAGCTTAGCTGGTGCGCTTCAGTATCTTACATTTACCAGGCCTGACATTTCTTACGTAGTTCAGCAGGTTTGTCTTTACATGCATGATCCACGAGAATCACATTTGGCTGCTTTAAAGCGTATTTTACGCTATGTGTGTGAAACTATTGATCATGGCCTTCAGCTTCATGTATCATCTACATCTTAGCTTACCGCTTATACTGATGTTGATTGGGCAGGTTTCCCAATCACCCGACGGTCAACTTCTAAGTATTGTGTTCTTCTTGGGGATAATCGACTGTCATGGTCTGCTAAACGGCAGGTTACTTTATCTCGTTCTAGTGTAGAGGCTGAATATCGAGGTGTTTTTCATGTTGTTGATGATACTGCGTGGACACGAAATCTCTTACGTGAACTTCATGCTCCACTTTTTACTGCTACACTGGTTTACTGTGATAATGTGAATGATGTTCAATATCAACGCACAAAACACATTGAGATAGACATACATTTTGTTCATGATTTTGTTGCTTCCGGTCAAGTTAGTGTGCTGCATGTTCCTTCTAGATTTCACTATGCTGACATCTTCGCCAAAGATATTCCAAGTGCATTGTTCCTTGACTTTCGTACCAGTTTAAATGTTCGAAGACCTCCCTTTTCAAGTGCAGGAGAGTATTTGTCGGAGATTATCCATGGCCCAATATATTTAATTTGTGGACCTAGCCCACTTCAAATTTTCTTATGTTTCAAGCTATGTATCCTATTTATTATGACTTAATGCAGATTATTCATTACGAAGTTTTATCAAATCTAATAACTAAGTGTCTATTTAATGTAGAGTTAAATTGAATCTTAACATTAGTTGTCAATCAGTGTTTTGATTAACTATTCACTTTTGAATTAGTGTCGATCAAGATTCAAAATGTGTTGCGACATATGATGTTCAAAAATAATTAAAGTAGTGTAACAAGAATGCACTATTTATTGACAAAATATTGGTTAAAGTTATGTAAAAGGAGGTGATAATCTGATATCAATAAAGATAAAAAATTCTCTTAAGATTAAAAACTCAAAACTTTCGACCAAGATTAATACTCACTTTCAACCGGCACTTTCAAATTTGTATCAAAGTAAAATCTATACACAATATACTATTTATTATTAGTACAAACTACACATAATTTTCTGCTTTAAATAGTTGAACTTGTATTTTGTGTTGACTGTGCAAATCACCTTTCATTTTGCTAACGTGATAGAGCCTTAACGTGTTAGAGCCTTTAACAAAATTTGAAAGTTGATTATGGGCTTATGGCTACGTGTTATAAGTACCCCATTTGGGTTGGCCTGCTTAGTAAACCAAGTATAGGACAACGTCAGCGCAACTTCTTCTAGCCCAATTCGCAAGTAATATAAAAACCAAACTCTCCCAAATATGTGTACGGTATGATTCGATCGTGGCGCTTGTTAGTTGTTGCATTGCGAGCTGTGTACCAGCACAATGACATGTACGAACTAAGGTGGGTCCCGCTATATCATGGGCGCCGATAGAATTTTTGTTCATAGTGTTAATTTTTGTAAAAATATAAAATTCTGTAAATGCATCCGATCCTAGTATATTGTATTATTAGTTAGTCTATCAATAAGTGAAAAGTGAACCTAGTTTTCACTAAACTCGATCATTTTTAGCAGTGTTGCAAAAAAAGGTCTACAAGGTCGATTAATCACCGATTAAGTGCTACTGGGCCACCGACCTTTCCGATTTATGTAAATCGTTCAAACATATCGGTCAACCATGGTCAACGACGGTTAACGATTGTCAAACTTGCCAAAAACATGGAAATCTTATCGAAAATACCCTAAACTCGCCGTAAATTAGTTATAATCACTGTTTATATCTATTACAAGATGTTTTTCAAGGAAAATCTTGCCGAAAGTATTAACACTTGCCGTAAATACCTAAAACATGCAAAAAATGCCAATACAATTAATCAACGATTTGCTATTTTTGCAACCCTGAATAAATGTAATCACTTATAGTCGCTGTTTATATCTATTACAAGATTTTTTAAGGAAAATTATTTCGGAAATACCCAGAAATACCCAAAACTTGCCAAAAATGCCAATCCGATTAATCACCAATTAATCCCGCCTAGATCGATTACAAGCTACAGGGGGTCGACCGCCTCACTACCGATTCGCGATTTTTGCAACCTTGATTTTTAGTGAAAACAATACTTTTGCGATTATAAAAAATTGTGACCCCGGTCACTTTTAGCCATGATTTGCCACTTTAATACCACTAGGAGGGTATTCACGTGTTGCAGCGGCGGGTACCCCTGTGATTAAAGTTTAGGCGCCAACAAAATAACAAAAACGAACTGATTAACCGAAGAAAAAAATGATATCAGTCCGACCGTGTTCACCCTTTTTACCTGTTCCAACTGGTCTTCTCCCGTTTCGTTTTTGAACAGCTTTAATTGCTAACCGAACCGATGGCGATTCCGGATTCCGGTGAATCCGTTGTTCAAGTCAAGTTTTCAAAATCATACATATCATCAACTTGTTAGCATATAAATTGTATAAAGCTTTGTTTGTTTTATTTGTTTGTATACTATATATAATAACATGTATTTTTTATTATGGGATGTTTTAAAATAACATAATTTAATGTATTTAATTTGTATTATTTATTTTAAAATTTTGAATGTGTTTTTAATTGATTTTTACCAAAAGCTTAATATGTGTGTAGTATTTGTTTGTACCAAAAGCTTAATATAATATACTACGTATATCTTAATTTTAAAATTAAGATTTTTGTGTGCATGTAATGGAAATAGAATGCTCTCTCAATTATATGTAGTATTGATTAGAAAACATATGAACCAAATAAAAGTTTTTATGCCTATTTTAGTTAAACTTCATAAAGTACAGGGGGTGTTTTGTAATTTTACCAAACAAAAACTATAAGGGTTTGTTTGGTAGGACGAAATAATATATCAACTGAATGGAATAAGCGATATAATGGAATGAAGAGTGTAATGTAATGATTCATTGTAGTTATTAATCATGTTTGGTATGTATGATAAGACGTAATGGAATCGATCATAAAATGACTAAAATGCCCATTAATGATAAAGAGTTTAATTAATGTGGTTAATTAATGATAGAGTTTTATGTAATTTTGATTCCATTACAAGATGTAATGAAAAAAAAGTATGGACCCCTAAGGAATGGTTTTGATGTAATGGGTCATTACTTGTAGTGAATAATTACATTCTATAAATGTAAACAAACAACATTTATTCATTATGCCGTAATAATCTTTTTCATTACGGCGTTGATTACGATATACCAAACATTACGTAAATACCGGAATTTTTATACCAGAAACACAGCTTCCACATTTTGTTCTTGTGAAGTAAAAACAAAAATTTAATTGATTTTGCACATAAAAAACAAAAAGGACATTGTTAATTGATTTTTTTTCTTCATATTATCATGTTACTAGCTTTATAAAATGTTGTGTTGATGTGTGACTGATTCAGTGTAGTATAAGAAGGATTACAAGGTCGGTGACCAAGGCGAGTTGGCATGGTCGAAACTCGGTCAAAGACATATAAGTGACATATTTTTTATGAAGATGTTTTTGGCTTATGCACAATTTTGCTCCTGCTTCTGTTATAAAATGCGGATTCTACGACCGATGCCAGTTGATAAAATAAGACTTTTATTTTACCAAGTTTTGTTCTTAGGCATATACGAGGGTTTGGTGTCTGCGCGTTGCAGCGGTGTGTTCTATGAAACATGGATGTAAACATACATAGACAGTTAAAGTGTTTCTACATTTATATACCAAAATATGCAAGCAGTTTACATACCAACTGCTGCAAGCAGCTGCCTGCATTAATTCATAGTAGCAAGGCATATATGTTTCACCTACATGTGGTGGCGCAATGTATTTGCAGGCCTAACTGATGGAAGCAGTTGGCGCTGAAGCTTTACAAAAGAATAATCTTGCATTTTGGGTGCCACTATGTCAGAATAAGGCAGCACCTTGGCATGCAAGCATACCACATGTCTAGTCTAAGTCATACACAAAAGATGGCCAATGTTTTGCTGCATATTTCTGCAGTTGAAGCAAAAATATGTTGCAAAACACATGATGTTTTTTAACAAATCCAGTTTAAACATGTACATCGTCAACCCAACATCTAGTTGTCTTTCTTTTTCTCTGTGTTCCTGGTCCTTCTCTTTTCTGCAGCTAAGCCCTCCACTGCTACTGCATAAATATAATTAGAGCAAAAACATTAGGAACAAAACATGTAAAAAGTTAGTGTGGCAAAAAAAGGAGCATGTGATGGTTAGGTAGAAAATGTTTGGACTAAATGCATTTGAGATTGGCACTTTTCTGGTTCCCTAAACTGTTTTTGGTTACATGCCTCCATCTCTTGTCTATATAAGCAGTGCCCATGTGAGCATAAGTATGGGTCATACTCTATTAATTCTCTCTTAAGAAGGCTGTTCAAAAAAGATGGCAGCGACTCCTAATTTTGATGAACTTAAGACAGCATGCCGTTCTAATAAGCTGAACCGAGCTTTCCATTTGTTGTTTTTGCATGAAGAAGCTGACATCTAAGGCCTTATTATGGTTTTGAATGAAAAATGTAACGATGTCCGTGCAAGAATCATAAAAAAAGGGAATTGCTTAGAGAGGGTGAAAGCTTTAGCTCGGGTGACCCTGTGGCTGTTGATGGTCTGGCATGTTTGCAGCAAGCACAAAATAAGGATTATCAATTGTTAGCTGCAATGGTCGTTCTTGTCTACCTAGCACATGAAGCGCGTACTTTGCAGAACCATCATGCACTTACTATGAAGCAATATAATTAAGTTGGATTTTTGTGGTTTTAGTTATTGTTGTGTTTCTGAGTAGAAGTTCATGTAGGCCTGCACTGTTGGTCAATGCTATGTTCTTGTCATCGTTGCATCTGTTGTTGTAAGATATCGTGTGCATGAATAAAACTTGGTATTTGGTTTGTGAGTTACTGACAATGGAGCTGTTTTGAATTTGCTGTATATATATATATATATATATATATATATGTATATATATATATATATATATATATGTATATATATATATATATGTATATATATATGTATATATATATATATGTATATATATATATATGTATATATATATGTAACACCCCCAATTTTGTGATACGCAGCGGAATTCAAACTGGGTATTACTTCATGGCACAACAGTCATAACAATAGAAAACGTACTCTAATGGAGTCGTTTTAAAAAGGATTTATCATTCGATTTATATAAATATCAGAGTTTACAAAAATGAGGTCCCAGATGGTTCCAAGTTTACAAAATACATTAAATTGGTTTTTGAATGATAATAAAATTTATAGCCTTCTTCAGTATCCTTGCTATTCCGTGCCAGCTTCCGACATTATGGACCTGAAATACATGCTTAAAACTGTCAACACAAAGGTTGAGTGAAATTCATAGAGTTTTGGAAATCAGTTGAACACATAATGTTTGTAGTGTGAGTTATAAATTCACACTAATGGTTTGAAAACCAAAAGAGATATTATTGCACGGTACGGCTGCCTCAAGTATATGATATTTGAGCCCGCTTTTGTTTGTTACGGCTGCCTCAATACGTTGTGATACTTGAGCCCGCTTTTGTTTGATACGGCTGCCTCAATACGTTGTGATACTTGAGCCCGCTTTTGTTTGAAAGAAATGTGTTCGGTTTAAAATAAAGCATGTATCTCCCCCAAGGGTTTGTAAAACAATTAAGTAATAAAAGTGGGGCTATGAACTCACGGAAATCCTTAAAAGTTTAGAGTACTTGTGAAAGTAAATGAAAATATTTGAGCATGTATCTCCCCCAAAAGTAATTTAAAAGGTATAAAAGTATGGGCTATGAAACTCACCGTAGAGTAAATGATATCAAATGTAAAATGAGAATGATGGATATGCCGTGAGAACTTCTACGAGCAACCTAAAATAGAATGTTGCGACTTAGGTTTGGAATAATGTTTAGGAAAACATAAACCATCCTATATACGTCTCTATGTTGATCATGATGTAGTACATGGTATTTGTGTATGTCATTTATAGAAATGGCCTAGTTGTGAAAACATGTTTAGTTTATAGATATCGTACTACCGTTCGGGCCATCATAATTCAGAGGTCATGCAGTAAACGTTCGAGGAGCTAGGACACTTTAAATCGTAAATCCAGCAACTCGTCGATACGTTTTACTCAAATGAAACCCCTCACATGAAGCTCCCTACTTTTGTAGCACTTAGTAGATACAACATATGTTTTGAGTGAAGATTTATAACATAAAGTTTATCATATTTTTAATAAGTATCTAGTTTTTACAAGTTCTCGTCGTTTTCATAAATATGATCACCTTAGTTAACGGTCTTGGGTAAACAAGCCTTAAGGCTTTAGCCATGGCCTTGCCGTGACTTTGGTCTTGACTACCATGGTCTTGAGACTTAGCTTTGACATTAGCCGTAGCCGTGGTCTTGGCTTATGGCCATTAGGCCTCTTGGTTTGTTTTTAGTTGTGACAAAAGTATAGTTATGAGACTAAATATAGGGCAGTTTCTGTTTATGAAAATTAATAGCCTGTTTATGCATTTTCAAGGTCCGAGCTTCATTATTATTGAAGGAAAACGGCGTTCCGGACAACTTTCGTGTTTTAACTTTTTTATGAAGCGGACCAGAAGTACTACTTTTAAAATGGCAGAACCAAAACAGTTACAAAATGGCAGTTTTGGCGTTTATGTTTCGCTAACTTCTTTTGCCTATAACTTTTGACTCGTTTGTCCGTTTCGGGTGATTCAAATTGCTATGTTTTTGTTTTAATATTATCTACAAGAATATGAAAAGTATCAGATCTATATGTGGTCGATTTTGTGGAAACTTTGTACAAAAGTTTATCATTTATACACTTACTAACCCAAGTTTAACATATATGTTCTTATAACTTGTTTTAAAGATTTTTGTACATCATGATCCAACATAGTAACTATATATATAGCATGAAGTAGTTAAGATTATGAATAATAAAGATGAGATGATGGTGGTGATAAGTTTCTTACAACTTTTGGCTTTCAATAAGAAAGGAGTAACTAGTAAGGATCGGACTTTGATTGATTGCTTAAGACTTTGGATTGAGCTAGCTTTCCACACCTTGGCACCCTTGCAAACTTGAAGAGTTGGTGATGAAGTACAAAGTGACTTGAGTGGATTTAAACTCAAGAAGATCACTTAAACTTGCTAGAGATTTGATGAAGTAGCTTGATCTTTGGAACTTCCTTGCATAAACTTGGAGTTTATAGATCAAATGATGGAAGATGTGAAGGATTTATGATATGAACGACCAAGAACAGATTGTGGAGGTCTTAAGGATGTATTTTACTTCCTATTTATAGGAGGTCAAGTTTGGTTAACCATATATTGGGTTAAATATTAACCATGGTTAAGTTAGGACACTTGTAAAGATCTAAATGTACCATGGTTAGGATGATGCCACCAAAATGATGACTCCCCCCCCCTTAGGTCGGCCTAAACAAGATAAGATGACTTAGGTGGTTAGTTTTGGTATTATCTTGGTTACGGAGTGAGTTTTGGTTCCGTTAATCGCTAATCGTAAGCCGTTAAGCCATAAAACGTAAAACCGAGTATCGTAAAATGACGAAACTTGTAGGAATGATGAAACTCATCATTATACTCCATATAAAAATATAAAATGGGTGATAAGTCTCATTGGGTGCAAAAACTCTGGTTAAAGCTGGAAATACCGGTCAAAAACGCGTAATTCGCAGTTTATCAGAAAAGAACGAAATTTCAGGGAAACGACCGTGGATTTATTTAGAGTAGACTAAAATTAGTCTAAAAGTGATATGAGATGTTAAAATGTGGTTTTCGTCATACGCGGGATAACTTTACAGTTATTCGTGAAATTTAAAAGTTACGCGATTTAAGCAAAAATGTAGAACGTACAAGGTTAATTCCTTTATGGTCAAAGGATGAGGGAAATATGTTTGACTTTTCCAAAAAATGTAAAAGTGTCAAAAACATATTAGAAACACAGTGCAGGAATCGTTAAGTCTGGATGTAAGTAGAATTGTTTAAAACGTAAGTTTAGTTTTGTTCTGCGCTGGGCTTATTTGGTAATATTAAAAATAATAATTCTTAAAAATTATCAAATTAATCATGAATGATCTAAAAATTTATCTGATGCGAGGAAAATTATCAGGGTTGATTTTCGTTAAGCGCGTTATGTTTAAACGGTGGACCGTCCAAAACGAAACTTTAAAACGATGTTTACTTAATAACTTTTGCGAAAATGATCTAACGATGGTCGAATTCTCAGGTCATTACTAAAATAATTTATCTTACGAGAATGTGAAATAAAAGTTTTACGGATGAATAGTGAAAGTGAATAGTTAATGTGAATAGTAAAAGTGAATAGTAAATTCTCGAAAATGAAAAGTAACCTAAAAATGCGGGTGGTTACAATATATATATATATATATATATATATATATATATATATATTTAACTATAATCATTGTTTTTATTATATATGTATATTCTTATTTTATTAACTGTTTTAATTTTTTTATTTGTCAGTTTGGCTATATAAGGATACCTTTGTTGGGGTATTTGTTGGTCAGGTTACATCTAACAACCATGAGTGCAACCCCAAGTATTGACCATTTAAAAAACTGTTGTGGCTCTAGCAAGCTTCAACATTGCTTCAAGTATTTGTTTGTGCAGAAATGGAGAGAGAATGAGGAATTTATCATGTATATTGGGTAGAAATGTGCTGATCTTGAGAGCAACATTGAGAAAACAGATCAGCTAATCGAAGAGGCTAAAACTTTTAGCCCTTTCGATGATGTTGCTCCTGATGCAGTTGAGTGTATGACTGAGACGCAACAGAGGGATCGAGATATCCTAGCTGCGTTGATTGCTGTTTTGGATTTAGCTCGTGAAGGGAGGATCGAAAAGCAGTGCCATGTTGGCTTGATGGATTTAAAAGATTAGTGAGGGTTGGTTTGGTGTCTGTTGTTTCTAAGTGCGCTAGTAGCAAGCCTGTTTTATTTTCCATTTTCTTGTGTGTTAATGTGCTTTCTCTAGTGAAGTATGTTGGTTTTCTTTTGAATAAAGGCTTGCTTTTGTGAGTCCATTGACATCTTACCTTTGTGCAATATGATGTGCCTACCAATAGTTGTGTTTACTGCTGATATTGTGTGTGTGGGTGAAGGAAAATGCCAGTTTTATGTTTCAATGGCAATCTGTGGTTGCAAGTTAAAGTGCCTATACAAATTATTAGTAAATTAAACTTTGATAAGTGTACAGAGACTGAGAAATGAAGATGGCATGTAAAACTATTATTTATTGCTACTTTTTGAATGGCTAGTGGCCAATAGTGATTATGGTGATAATGTGTAAGTAGAAACAGGATTATTTAGTGCTAAGTTGTGGCTGCATTTTAAAGAGGCTGTGTAAATAGTAAGGTCATTTGTAATTTTCTGATGCTGGCACTAATCTAAAGTGGAGTTTGCATGCATTATCTAAAAGGCTGAATAAACAGTATGTGATTTAAGACAAAGATTATAAATGCATGTGCATAAATGGTGTAGAACTTGTGATTTTCTTTTGTTGTTATTCAATAATAGTAGACCATGCATGCATTATCTAAAGGATTGAACTGTGAGGTTTTTGGTTGTGAGGTGGCTTAAATGTGCCAACCTTAGTGGATATTGAAATGCTTTGAGAAATAAATGTAATTCTTGTAATATGATCCAGTATTATTACTAAAGGGGTGTTTCATCGAAGAGGTAGAAACTGCGCACAATTGTTTTTTGCCATAGAAAATTTCAGAATACGTAACAAAATTTGATAGAAAAGGTGATAAAAAGGTTGATTAGACGGTAGCAATGACAAATGCAGGGTATTTAAGTTTCTATGATAAGGATTTGCTGCCTTCACCAAAGTGGCATTTATGTTTGCGTAACACAACTGTGCAAGATATTGTGCTGAATAAATAAAATAATAAAATCGTAACTTAACCATAGATAAACAATGATAAAAAAGAAGGCTAGAACAGTGTTGCAGCTCTGGTTGTTTTGTTTTTATTTGCTGCTTGTCTATCTAAGACAGTTGAGGCAGCTTGTTATTGCACCAACATACTTTTAACTTGTCATAAAGAAGCGAGAGAAGAATAAGTCTAGACGTCCTAAATGTGACCAGCTCAGAGCCGAGGCCAATTCTAACAATTGGTCTGAAATCTTGCAGCTATACTGTTACCAATCTTCAGGTGAAGATATTAAGATGGCACAGGAGATGACCGCAATTGCTGGAAAATTACTTGACATCACTCGTGCAAGGCTTAGTTTTATTCAAGAGCTGGAGAGTGTTGGGAACGTGTATGCTCAAAAAACAGCAGAGTATCTGAGGGGTATCCAAGCTAGAGATGACCAAAAGGTCATGCAGATGCGCATCCTCGCGCGTGAACTGAAGCTTAATGCCCATGACAATGACATCTTTGTTCAGAAACTCAAGGGTTTGATGAATTTCTGAGTGCATGGCAAATAAGTGTGGTCTCTGTTATTTGTTGTGTTTCTAAGCATGCATGTGTGTAGTTTTATTATCAGTGTTATTGTAGTATTTGTGTGAGAGCCAAGACAAACGATTGTAACATATTTCATTGAATAAAACTGGTTAGTAGGTTTGTAAGACGTACCTTTCTGTTTCTTTGCATCTTCTTGCTCATCCTGGAACAACGCCCTCTTTACACTTTTTGGCTCGATTGGTTTATCTTTTTGCTCTTCCAAATCTTGTTGGAGTGTCACTGCAAGAGGTGTGGGTGGTGTCCCTAGTTTTTCGTAAACAAAGATTTAGTATTTTAAGCTTCAAATGGCATGGATGCGGAATAACGTATTAAAACCGTAGCATTTACCTTTCTGATCTTTTGTTTCTGTCATGTCACTTACCTCATTTTCGTTTCGGTGAAGATGCTGCTGGTTTGCTGGCGTGAGAGTTATCGCTGATGTTCCTAATTGTTTACACCCAAATGTTCAATACTTGTTGCCAGCAATGTTTTATTGAAATAATATGGACGCTTGATTTAAATGTTGTTACCTGAGCTCCCTTATATCATCTTCATTTTCTCGCTGCGCTGGGTGTTCTTGTTGAAAACTTTATCGACAACAAAATCTGTTGCTCGACCTGATGTGTTGAAATGGATTTGAAAAATGTTTTTCTGGCCTTCAACCGCAAAAATCTGTGCTGGTATTTCTTGCGGGTCCTCTGCTTTGTGGCTTGCCAGCAACTCTGAACATGAATGTCCCGTAACATCATCTGCTGCTGGGCTAAAGAAAGTTACCGGGACTGTTGCAGATGCCTCTGCGATGAAGGCTTTGAAATTAAACATGTGCATTGCATGTAGTAAAATTATTAGGTTTTCATTTAGAGCACATTCATTTTTTTAGCATTATGTAAGGCCGACATAAAAAGAGACGCACTTATAAGATGGTTTGGCCTGCCTTCCATGGTTTAGGCAGCTGTACATCCCCTCTTCTTCTTTCACTTTCAAAGCACATTCATTGCAAGACGTGTAATACCAGTCTCTTTTTATGTTGATGCTGGTGATCGTTGCTTCAGTGGTGAATTGCACGCCCTGCAAAAGTTTGTGCGAATGATTAGTTGTGCTATTTTTTTGCCAACAAAGTTTTGCACGAAGTTGTAACTGAATGTTAAGGCATGCAATTTTATGTGTCAGAGAACTGACCATGTAACTTTCAGGATCCTGCTGTAAAAGTGTCTTTAAAGGGAACCTGTTGCGGAACATTTCTTTCTCCATAGCTTCACATAGAGTCTTGGCAATGCGAAGGGGCGGTTTTTTTTGTGCATCTCCGTGTGCCAGTTTTGCATCGAAAAATTATATTAGGGAAACTTTTGATGCAAAGATGACATAATATTCAATTTTTTTGGGCCTAAATACTTTCCCTTGCTCTTGCTTGTTCGGCCTCTGGTATCTTTGGGTTTAAGTAGTAGCGTGTTGCAGAGGTCGCTGTTAGCTGGTAATCTGTCATTGCATTGTTTAAAACCGCGGTAAGGAATTGCCATTTAAGTTTTCATAAATTGTTAGTGCAATACCTCTGTATTTTGACAAGCGACAAGAGCTAACGGCAATTATAACTGGCTGTTCCATTTTTTCAATCTGAGCGTCCTCAAATTTCTCAGCCATGTCATCCCACATAGTGAACTCAATAATATTACCACTGTAAAGATAAGAAATTCATAAGAGAGGTGATAAACCCTGCTAGCTCATTTTTTTGAACAAAAGAATTTAAACATAAACCAATGTACCTTAAATTTTACAATATATACTTTTCTAAAGACAGTTGCTTCTTGGTTGGCACTTGGTTTGCGTGTAAGCTCCCCTACCGACCGAAAACAACCTATGTAATCTGTGAGGAGAAAAGTGTTAGCATTTTATGATTCTATTTGGTGTTAAAATTTCAAGAGCTGAAAGACGACCTGTCAGAATCGGGTATTGCATTCGGCCCATTGCATCTCCTGTAGGGATTATGTGTTGAAGCTGGTTATATGAAACAAAATCAAAGTAGTGGTGCGGGATGTTTGGTGCTTGTATAGCCTCAAATTTTGTGGCTTTCCCAAACTTGAGGCTTGTTTTGTTGTTAATGGTCTGCTGGTAAGAATTGGTTGGCTCACACATGAACTCTGAAATCCTGTAAACCTCTCCAAGCTTGATTTTTGGGTTGAAGTAGTCAATCTCCCTGACATTCATGTTCCCCTGTATAGCATTACCCTGTTGATGGTGATTTCTTATTAGAAAAATCGTAACTGGAGCTACATCTTATCTATGCTATGTAAATTAATGCATACCTCTTGATCTGTCAAGATACAACAATACCCAGTTTCTTTTTTTTTTCCCAGCGAAGCCCGCTGCATCCTTTTTGCCATAAGTGACTGAAACCCATTTTCTGTATACTCTAGCTTCAAGGACCTTGCTGTGAGATGTTGGTGTTAGCTGACGAATTGTAACAGTCTACGGTGCACTGGTAAGTTCAATGGCTTTGTCTTTGGAGGCATGTGGCACCAAAGCAGTTGCATTTCCTTCCATTGTGCTGCCAAGTGTTAAAAAAGAAAGTTAGATACTAAAACTGACAGCGATAAAGGGAATAAGCATTTCAGCACAAAGATTAAGATACATGGCACGTAAAACTGGTGGTTTGAAAATCTACCTGTCGTTGATGAATTTTACAATAAGTTTATAAAAGCAAAAGATACTAACATGCAATTCTGATGGCATCATGTAAAGAATGTTTATGAGGAAAAGATTGCAGGAAATTTTGTATGAGCATAAATCAAAAGCGAACCTGAATTCTAAGACAATGCTCACAATAAAAAGACACACGCAAAAACATTTAAAAAAAAGACACCATAAACTAAGAATCAAAGGGAACCCAATCGGCAACAAAAAAGCAATAAGCTTGTTTTCCAAAAAAGGCAAATATTAAATCCTACATTTGTGTTGTGAAAACAGAGGGTGCGCCTGATAATTTTTTCAAAAAATCTTTGTAAACAATATTTTTTGTCACATTTGGCCTTTCATTTTCTTGTTGTTTGATAAGAACTTTTTGTCCATGAGCAGATGTAGCTCTAGAGAGAGCGACATACAACTGCTCATGGCCAAAGACTGGTTCGGAAAGGTAAACGCCAATTTTGTTTAAAGATTGGCCTTGGCTTTTGTTTATTGTCATAGCATAACATAGTTTTATTGGGAACTGAGTTCGTTTAAACACAAAAGGAAGATCTGGATCTTTATGGATGAGCGGTATTCTGTGGATAAAAACTTTTTCGCCGACTCTTGTGCCTGTGATGATTTGCACTTCAATAAGCCTCGACATCAGCTGCGTGACTATCATACGTGTCCCATTGCACAGACCACCTGCCAAGTTAACATTCCTCAGCAACATCACTGGTGATCCAACCTTAAGCTGCAGCTCATGTGGCGGGAATCCTGACAGCTTAAAGGTGTTTAGATATTCAGGAGGGTATAACATCTCAGTTTCAGCTCTGCTATTTGCAATTGGTATGGCTATATCATAACTTGCATAAGTTGTTATTTCACCATCAACCATTGATAAAACTTTTGAATTAATAATATATGCTGTTTCATTCTTTGGACAGACGATTGCCTTTTCCTGTAGAGTAATTGCTGAAGGTGTTTGAAGTGTAGGCTGATCATAGATGAAATCTATGAGATTTGAGAGGCCTTCGTAGTCATCCTGTATGCAATATCTATTTGGGATTTCTACCCATGTTGTATCTCTGTTGTCTTCTTTACCAGGCTCACCAATGTTACCATTACCAATATCAAGAAGCCATGATGCAAATGAGGCCGCTAAGCTCTGCTCTTCTAGGCCCAAATCTGAGCGGAAAAGCCTCATATTTTTTTAAGTGTCATAACCTGAAAGCATGGCCACATGTGAGATTCTGCAATAGACGATGCTATTACTTCTATTTTTGGCGTGCCTTTCTTGACTGGGAGTGTTTGGCGGAAATCACCGCCTAAAATGATTGTTTTCCCACCAAACAAAACATCCGGTGCATCTAATTTGTCTCAAAGTCCTATCCAATGCCTCAAAGCATCGCCGGTCATTCATTGGTGCTTCATCCCATATAATAAGATCTGTTTCTTTTAAAAGTTTGCCTATTAGAGTGTTTTTTTAACGCTGCAAAGTGACTCATCCGTCAGCTCCAATGGAAGTTTGAATCTTGAATGGGCAGTTCGTCATGCCGGAAGAAGGAGAGACGCTATGCCGGAAGAAGTAACCGCCAAGACAATTTTACCTCCAGCCCGTATACTGCTGAGTATTGTTTTCCAGAGGAACGTCTTACCAATCCCTCCATGACCATAAACAAATATTAACTCCCGCCTACCTACTTTAAAAGCATTCATGATGAGGTCATATATGTTTTTCTGTTCATTATTCAACTTTGGAATTGAGTCATCTCTTTGCTGCGCTAGCTTGTGCCTATTGTAATTCTTTTCTTCCATTAATAACAGGTTGTTTAATTGATCTAGCAACTTCTTTCGGAGGAGGTTGTAAACCATAATTTGTTATCGATTTGCCGCAACTGGTAAGTATTATTTCCAGCTCATATAATATGTATCCTTGCAACTCATCGTCATTGACGTGATAGTTGGGAATGAAGACCTGCTGCGAAACAATTCCTAGAATATCATGGCCCATTTCTTGCCAAAACTTGTTCCACAATTGTAAAGGTTGTGCAAGGTCGCACTGAGTAAGCATGCGTGCGAAAAGGAACCTCAGTTCTTCTGATGAAGCTGAGCCGCATGCTTCTTCAAGAGCTGTCTCCCATTCTTTGTCATCACCAAGCAGACCAAGCGCGTCACATGCAGCACGATACGTTGGGTACACAACTTGGTTTACTGATATGAGCTCTGCAAAGTCTCTACACCCTTTTTGATGACATAACAACATCCTTAAGTAAAAAATCTCTCCTGAAATTGGGTGAATATACTCAAGCCGCCCAATAGAAGATGCGTTGGTTTTCCTCCGTGACCAACTTTTTCGATCTGCATCCCACACAAACTCCGATGGGAACTGTAAGTATGTCAAATGCCTTCCATCTTCATTTTTGATTTTCTAAGTGAACCATTTTGTGAGTGTTGTCAGTTTTCGATCACGACGGTTAACCACAGACTCTAAATTGTCACCGTCTTTAAAGGTTACATGTTGCATGTTTTCTAGATGGACTTGAAGAATTTGCACCGCTGGTTCTCTGCTGTGTATTTCGAATTTGAGTATTCTCCAACACGCTTCATGAGGACATATAAACCGACCATCAAGATAATTTTTGATTTCATCGATGGTTGCCTCTGGTTGCGTTGATGAAGTAGAAGCCTCACCAACAGATCTTGTCACTTTGGCAAAAATTCTATCAGTTCCCTTTTATATATATTTGAACATATATTTTATTAGCATGCTCCAACCGCAATACTCCACATTAATATGAACTATCAGTTCCCTTTGATTATATGGCACCACATACCCGTTTTCAAGCTTGATCTGGCCTTTTGCTGCGGTAAATTGTCCCTGCCTTCTTCGATAATGTGGATAGCCTTTGTCATCAAAAAACGTTTCTTCATTATATCTCTTTGGGAATTTTTTACTACACATATCAGCCTGCATACATGGTGCATTCAAGTTAGCCCTGCCACACGGTCCATGCATCATCATTTCAGAAACAATTTTATAAGTGCGCGGATCAACATCAGGGTCAGGCAGCTCTGCAGAAATGTATTGATCCACATCCTGAGCACTGTCTATGCTCGTCGTTGAAGAAATCCAAAGAAGTGTATGGCAATGTGGTAACCCACGCTTTTGGAACTCAACAGTATACAATACTGCATATAAACAAAAGATAACAACTAAAATTAGAACAACATGGTGGAACACCGCATTATATACTAATTGAGCGAATGAACGTGACTGAAAGCTAAAATCCAAGCGTTTTTTTATAAATAAACATAGACATACCTCCTGTGACACGCCCAAATGTTTGCTCTTGCTTCATGAACCTGACGAATGACTTAATCTTTTGCTCAAATACTCTGCACACTATATCTGCCCTATCCGCTTTAGTCAAGTGAGGAAATTGACCCATGTATCTTTGAATCTCAGGCCACTTTACATTGCATGTGAATGTTATAAAAAAGCGTGGATTACCAAGCACCCTGCAAATGGCCAATGCATCTAGGTAATGACTGTACATATATCTCGGACCTCCAGTAAATGAGGAAGGTAATATAATTCGCGAGCCTGCCTTTGACCCTTCACGATCTCCCCTTGAAACTGCATCATAGAGGCCTGATAAATAGTCTCCTCGAATATCATTCTGATGTGTTCTATAAAAATCCATTCTATTCTGCTCTATACAACAATACACCCCAACGACATACTGCTAAAAAAGCCTGCCAGTCCGAAAAAGCAGATTGTAACTGTCATACCTCGGGTGCAGCTGGTATGTGTAGAAAGCATTCATCGAAACACGCCTTGGCTCATCATCTGGATTTGATGTTCTTAACATTAACTTTGTATGATACCCTGGCTGACCATAGATGAAAATCAATGGAAATTGTAACGACATGTATGACTTATGGATTTTGTTGATCCTCTTTACTGGGCTATCTCTGTATTCTAGTATAACATCATAATTCGACTCACTTTCTGGGCCACTGTCAAAGACAATGGCGCCAAGAGTCTGTGATGCTGGAAGCTCATAACCACGGGGCCCTTCACCACTGTAAAGCCTCACTTTAAATTCATGGACATCATGCTGACCACACTTGTCACGTGCAGTTCTAAACAGCTGGACCAACTCATTGTGGGTGTCTAGAAAGTGAATGAGGCCTTGCACGATCTGCGGATCCAAATCAGTGGCATCTGAATTTGAAAAATGGCCCAACCTATGCTCAACCTCGTTCTGTGTGTCATAGATATAGAGCTCTAAAAATTTTGGGTCGTCATTAGTTGGACAAAGCGACCCAATCCGATGGTATATTTGGCCTGAAACTTTGAAAATATAAGGCCCTTCTCCATTATTGATTGCAGTGTCGACATTCGTACCAAAAGAAGTCATTGCAAACATCTGATTGTAGGTTCGTATATTTTCCATAAAGGTTCTTCTGCCAAGCAGTTGCTTGATATACTCAGGCGGCTCTGCTTCTGGTTGCATAAATATTCTACCGCCTCCAGAGCATAAATGGTATCGAGGTGCGGCATTTTTAAACCGGTGGCTTGCAAGCTGCTCCCCAGGCCAAAAGACAGCGTTACAATGATAGCACCGCTCAGATCAGTCTCCTAAATCGTCATATGCATATGATGCATCTACATTTATTAAGAAACCATAATCAATCCAAAGGTTTGAGAATACATGTTTTTAAAAAAGATAACCGATGCTAAAGAAAATGAAAAAAAAGAAGTAACCTTGTGCTGCATGAGAAGATGATCCTTCATCAATGCTGCATGATCGATGACCCATGGCATGATGGAAACTACTTTTAAGGAATCGCTGGCGTTTAGTATTTCTAGAAGATTGACCTGAGTGGCCAGTTCTTTTGCCACGTTGTGACTGAAGAGTAACATTTTGTGGAACACTTGTTCCGGGATTGTCATCCAGATCTACCGGTGGCACACAAAGAAAGAAGGACAAAAGTTTAACCGATTTTTAGATTTACAAAAACGCATTGCAAAAGGCAAAACTAAAAAATGACTCACTTTGAGTTGCATGAGCATCTGTGGATTGACCAACGACATGAGCATAAGCATCTGAATCTGATCGGTGCATGGATGTTGTGGAGGACTGCTGCAGCCTTCTTTTTGTTGCCTGTGACTGATAAGCAACATTTTGTGCAACACTTGCCTGGCCATTGTCATTCATGCCAACCGCTGCCACTCAAAGAAAGGAGCACAAAAGTTTAGCTGATTTCTAGACCGACAAAAATGCATCGCAGAAGCTAAGACCAAAAAGCTACTCACTTTGACTTGCATGGGTATTTGTGGATTGACCAACAGTATGAGCATCAACATCTGAATCTGATCGTCGCATGTATGTTGTGGAGGGCTGCTCCGGGCGCCTTTTTCTTCTTTGTGACTGATGAGCAACATTGTCTGTAGCATTTGGTTGGACATTGTCATTCCCGCAAACCGCTGCAGCCCATAGAAAGGAGTAGAAAAGATCAACCAATTTTTAGAACCCAAAGAATGCATCAAAAAAGGTAAAACTAAAGAATCACTCACGGTGACTTGCATGATTATCCGTGGACTGAACAACAGTATGAGCATGACCAACTGAATTTGGTTGGTCCATGCATGCTGTGGAGAACAGTTCCAGGCATCCCTTTCTTCCTAGTCCAATTTAAAAATCTCTTGAGCATCTGATCATATCATTGTAAAGTGCTGGGCAAAAAGAAAATATAGTAAAAGACCTTTGTTCGCTTCCATCTTATTAGGAGTCATTGGCTGACCAACATGGCACGCATGACTGGATGAAGCAGCCACCTGACCACTTGGATCACCCGTTCCAACCTGTTTAATGGCCGGCTGCTTTCTTGGCATGCCTCTCTTTCGAGGCTGCTGTGAAAACCGAGGATCATCTGCGCTCGCTCCTAACTCAATTTAAAAAACCTCATAAGAAGTTGGTCTAATTATTCTAATGTGTTGCGTAAAAAGGAAATACAACAAAGCACCTTTTCCCGCTTCCATCTTATTAGGAGTCATCGGCTGACCAACGGTGCACGCATCACTGGATGAATCGGCCACCTGACCACTTGGACCGGCCGTTCCAACATGTTTGCTGGCCGGCTGCTTTCTTGGACTGCCGCTCTTTCGAGGCTGCTGTGAAAATCCAGGATGATCTGCACTCATTCCTAACCCAATAAAAAACCCCTCATGAAAGCTCAGTATAATTATTCAAATGTGTTGCGCAAAATGGAAATACAGCAAAGCACCTTTTTCCGATTCCATCTTATTAGGAGTCACTGGATTGCCCACAGTGTGGACATAAGCGGATGAATCACCCACCTGACCATCCGAACTACCCACGCCAACCTGCTCGCTGGCCGGCTTCTTACTTGTAACACCCCCAATTTCGTGATACGCAGCGGAATTCAAACTGGGTGTTACTTCATGGCACAACAGTCATAACAATAGAAAATGATCTCTAAAGAGTCGTTTAAAAAGGATTTATCATTCAAATTATTCAAATATATCAGAGTTTACAAAATAGGTCCCAGTTGGTTCCATTGTTTACAAAATACATCAATATAAAGTCTTTGATGTTTTATGAATGATAAAATATTTGTAGCCTTCTTGATCTAGTCCTCACTCTTCCGTGCCAGCTTCCGACATTATGGACCTGAAATACATGCTTAAAACTGTCAACACAAAGGTTGAGTGAAATTCATAGAGTTTGTTAAATGGTTGAACACATTATGTTGGTAGTGTGAGTTAATTAGACTAACACCAATGTTTTGAAAACAAAACAGTTATTATTCACTAAGCATCATGCAATCAAGGCGTTAACTTGCTGTCATATAATAGTAACCGATGCCCCAAGTAAGTAAAATTTGCCGTTTTACCTGATGTACTCAAATATAGTGCGTTTGTTTACTGGATCCTGGTCAAACAAACGGGATTCGTCAATCCCGATAGATCTATCCACAATATTCGCGCTCACTTCACTCGTGATTAATGATTCATGATTTAGGGACTTAAGATTGGCAAATGCGGTAACTTAGTGCAAGTAAAATAATCAGATAAGTATAGAATTTGAAAGCAATGTGTTCGGTTTAAGATAAAGCATGTATCTCCCCCAAGGGTTTGTAAAATAATTAAGTAATAAAAAGTGGGGCTATGAACTCACCTCAGAGTAAATGATATCAAATGTATAATGAGAATGATGGATATGCCGTGAGAACTTCTACGAGCAACCTAGAATAAGATGTTGCGACTTAGGTTTGGAATAATGTTTAGGGAAACATAAACCATCCTATATATATTCATATGTTGATCATGATGTAGTCAATTATCATTTGATGTTTATAGAAAGATCTTTAATATGTGAAAACATATTTAGTTTATAGATATCGTACTACCGTTCGGGCCATCATAATTCAGAGGTCATGCAGTAAACGTTCGAGGAGCTAGGACACTTTAAATCGTAAATCCAGCAACTCGTCGATACGTTTTACTCAAATGAACCCCTCACATGAAGCTCCCTACTATTGTAGCACTTTAGTAGATACAACATATGTTTTGAGTGAATATTGTTATATAAATAAGCTTATCATGTTTTTACAAGTTCTCGTCATTTCATAAATATGATTGCCTTAGTTAACGGTCTTGGGTAAACAAGCCTTAAGGCTTTAGCCACGGTCTTGCCGTGACTTTGGTCTTGACTACCATGGTCTTGAGACTCATCCTTGACCTTATCCGTAGTCTTGGTCTTGGCTTATGGCCATTAGGCCTCTTGGTTTGCTTGTAGTTGTGACATAAGTATAGTTGTGAAACTTAAATATAGGGCAGTTTCTGTTTTTGAAAGATTTATGGCCTGTTTAAGCGTTTTCAAGGTCCGAGCTTCTTAAATATTGAAGGAAAACGTTGTTCCGGACAACTTTCGTGTTTTAACTTTTTGATGATTCGGACCAGAAGTACCATTTTTAAAACGGCAGAACTCAAAACAGCAAGCTATTGGCAGTTTCGGCGTTTAGGTTTCGCTAACTTCTTTTGCTTATAACTTTTGACTCGTTTGTCCGTTTCGGGTGATTCAAATTGCTATGTTTACCTTTCTATCTTGTCTACCATATTATTTAATTTAGAAAGTCCATATGTTACTATTTTAATGGTCTCACACGTGTAGAATATGACTAGTTTACTAGTTTGTTACTTTTATGACAATTTGTGAATTAAAACAAGTGATTGAGTATATGTACATCATGAATCAACATAGTAACTATATATATAGCATGAAATAGTTAAGATTATGAATAATAAAGATGAGATGATGGTTGTGATAAGTTGCTTACAACTTTTGGCTTTCAATAAGAAAGGAGTAACTTAGTAAGGATAGGACTTTGATTGATCGCGTAAGACTTCGGATTGAGCTAGCTTTCCACACCTTGGCACCCTTGAAAACTTGAAGAGTTGGTGATGAAGTACTAAGTGACTTGAGTGGATCTAAACTCAAGAAGATCACTTAAACTCGCTAGAGATTTGATGTAGTGGCTTGATCTTTGGAACTTCCTTGCATAAACTTGAAGTTTATAGATCAAATGATGGAAGATGTGAGTGTTTTAGGGTATGAACGACCAAAATCAGTATGTGAGGGAGTTTATGATGTATTTCAATTCCTATTTATAGGATGGTAAGTTTGGTTAACCATATATTGGGTTAATTATTAACCATGGTTAAGTTAAGACACTTGTAATGATCAAAATGAACCTTGGTTAGGATTAAGCCACCAATATGATGACTCCCCCCCCCCTTAGGTCGGTCTCAATGTGCCCAGGTGGCTTAGATGATAAGTTTTGATAATATCTTGAGTTTAGAGTAAGTTTTGGTTCCGTTAAATGCCAACCGTAAGTCGTTAAGCCATAAAACATAAAACCGGGAATCGTAAAAATACGAAACTTGTAGGAATGATGAAACTCATAATTATACTCCATATAAAAATATAAAATGGGTGATAAGTCTCATTGGGTGCAAAAACGCTGCTTAAAGCTGGAAATACGGGTCAAAAACGCGTAATTCGCAGTTTATCGGAAAAGAACGAAATTTCAGGGAAACGACCGTGAATTTATTTAGAGTAGACTAAAATTAGTCTAAAAGTGATATGAGATGTCAAAATGTGGTTTTCTTCATACACGGGATAACTTAACAGTTATTTGCGAAGTTTAAAAGTTACGCGATTTAATCAAAAATGTAGAACGTACAAGGTTAATTCCTTTATGGTCAAAGGAGGAGGGAAATATGTTTGACTTCTCCAAAAAATGTAAAAGTTTCAAAAACATATTAGAAACACAGTGCATGAATCGTTAAGTCTGGATGTAAGTAGAATTGTTTAAAACGTAAGTTTAGTTTTGTTCTGCGCTGGGCTTATTTGGTAATATTAAAAATAATAAATCTAAAAATTCTCAAATTAATCATGAGTGATCTAAAAATTTATCTGATGTGAGGAAAATTGTCAGACTTGATTTTCGTTATGCGCGTGATGTTTAAACGGTGGACCGTCTAAAACGAAACTTTAAAACGATGTTTACTTAATAACTTTTGCGAAAATGATCTAACGATGGTCGAACTCTCAGGTCATTACTAAAATAATTTATCTTACGAGAATGTGAAATAAAATTTTTACGGGATGAATAGTGAAAGTGAATAGTAAACATGAATAGTAAAAGTTAATAGTAAATTCTCGAAAATGAAAAGTAACCTAAAAATGCGGGTGGTTACATTACTTGGCCCACCCCTCTTTCGAGCCAGCTGCGAAGCTGTGTCATCATTTGCAGACAATCCTAGCACGACACAAAAAATCTCATAAGAACCTGATCCAATTATTTAAAAATGGTGTGTAAAGAAAAAATACATTAAAACACCTTTCTGAAGGTGTTTCCGCAAACTAGCTCTTCCTATACTTTCGTGTGCACATGCAGCACCATCTACAACTGATCCTGGGCCAATTTAAGAAATACGATGACAATCTAAGCGAATCATTGCGAAGTGCTTTGCAAAAACTAAAAACATGAAACAGCCAATGCTGCAACGACAGTCAAAAGCCACCGCAGGGGCATGTCAAAAAAGAATTCATCAAAACGCAACACACCTAAAAAAAATTACGAAGGCAGGAACCATATATAGTACCTGTGGCAACCGGTCGAAGCGAATCAGGTAAACCATGAGCTAATCCCCGTGCTGCTGTTGGGACACATGCGCACCACAAAAGCACATGAAACACAAAAAAAGCAACAAACTGAAAACAAAGTGCCAAAAGACGCACAACCCGAAACGTTAGGGAGCCGGTATATACCTCGTAGCCGAGGACGACGCGGCCGATAGTTTGACCCCCACCTACAAAGAAACAAATAAGCACATGCATAAAACGGGAGAGCCATTAAATGAATAGAATAAGCAACTGGAAATAGAGTAACTGTACCGCGACATGGTTCCTGTGATACTCCCCGTGAAACAGAACACCGAGGTTGTGTGTGTTCAGGGAGTGGTGCAGTTACACCGGTAGCAAAATCCAACGCGTAAGGACCAGTAACATAACCATGTGTCGTTTGACAGGCGGAGACAGCTGATGCAATGACCTCAGGCCTCCCACATTCAGTGAACCCATGAACATTTGCAACATCATTTGGTATGGCATTTTCACATGGCCGGGCGCGAATGGTTTGAGAGTCAGGTATAGTTTTTGAATTCATAGTTACAAAAAACAGCACGTAAACAAATAACAAAGACAGCACCCAAAAAGCAAATGAGAACTACCGACATTTTTTTTATAGTTATGATGAGCAACAAAAGAAGCAGCAAGAAATATTTTCAAAAAATAGAAGATGAGAAAAAGGCGGCAAAAAAAATAGAAGGAAGTTAGCACTTGTGATCCAACACAAAAACAAAGGGTAAAAAAAAAACCTAAAACAAAAGCTAAGAGAGCCAACTAACAAAAACCTAGAAAGCATTTAATGAACCTAGCATTCAATTCCAAAGGCTGGTAAAACCCCAATGCAACCCCAAATCTAGCCATCAACATTTAACCACCCTAACAACCAAACACAACAAATCTAAATTAAAAGGAACTAACATAAAGCAAGCTAACAACCATCTACCTAAGGCAACAACAACCAACCAAGGTAACCGCAAAAACTAACAAACCCACAAAAAATCTAAAAGAAAACAGTCCAAATTTAAAGGGAAAAACATCAAACCTAGTATCGAATTGCACAAAGAGTAAAGTAGCCGGATTTTTTTTCTTAGCACAAATAATTGATCTACCTAACTTCAACCACAACAATGAGGCAATATATCAAGCAAAAAGAATGTGTGGAGGAAAAATGACATGACCTGTAGCAGGGAACAAATGGCAAGAGGCCATCCACAAATTCAACATAAAAAAATAAACCCTGTTGATATGAACAATTGCCCTCTCACAATCGCCTGTAGCAAGGAAGAATTTCTTCCCTTTCGGAGCCTCAACTCGCCGGATATTTCTCGGGAGTCACGCCCGATCAGATCTAAAAGATAGGCGTATTTTGTGAGTGAAGATGAATATCAGCGGTTCGGGTAGGCAAAAGAAAATAACCCACGAGGCCCGTTAGAAATAAAAAAAAAAACCCAAGTTACTATTCCTACGAGTCCCAATAAATGTAATATAGATACAATTTCGATTTTAAAGCTTTAATTATCCATGTATATGTGAGTGCGACAGGTGAGGTGTTTGCAAAATCAAAAGAGTGATCGAACGACTTGGAGAGGATGAGATCTTCTCCATTTTTGAACGAATTACCGACCCAAAGGACAAAAAAGCATTTGCTAGAGTTTGCAAGAAATTCCTTAAAGTTGCATGTTTTCACCTTTGTCGGTTACGAAATACGTTTCCTGATCTACTATTTGATATGCCCGAGAACGTTATCATTTGACTGTTTCGGAACACTTTCAAATAACCACATGAAACTGATTGCCGAGTCATGACCCAATATTAAGTATCTAAATCTTTCATACTGTAATCATGAGAAGGGTAAGTTGGAATTTGATGATGTTGGCTTGTGTGCAATCGCGGATGCTTGTATAAATTTGCTTGATGTCGATCTATATGGGAGGTTAGGTGTTAAGGAGATAGGAATTGGCTCCCTTGTTAGATCATGCAAGAATTTACGAGACTTATGTTTGGAAGGTTGTGTGAATGTCACAGACAGATCATTGAAGGTTATTGCAAAAGCAAGTTAAAGATCTTCTAAAATTATCCAAATATGATTGCATACATTTGTAGGTGTTTTCGGATGACATGGTTGAATATTTGGCATACTAAAACAAATAAAATCACAAAGATTGTTACATGTCGGTTCATCTTTCCTCCGTCCCTAAATAAAATTATCCTTAGGTGAGGAGTGAAAGATAAACCTACATGGTCCTAGTTATACACTGTCCAAAGGATGATTGGTTGGAAATCTCACATAGGTGATCTATCCAATAGATGAGGCATGCTTTCATGCTGAAAATACTATACTGATGTAGGCTTCTAGTATGGTTTTTTAGCAAGTAGCACAGGAAATGTAGTCTAGTGGCAGTGACTAATCTGTGATGATGATTGGGTTGCTATATCCTTCATGATGATGCCTTGCATTGCCAATGAAATTTAGTGATGAGGATATGGTATTTGGTGCATTTGTGGTGAATCAAAAGTGATGGAGTATGTAACAGTCTACATTGTATCCCTTTGTTTGCCGTTGTTTGTATGATATGCAGTTGTGTATATCAGAAGCTATGGGCATGTCCTGATGTCCATACTCTTCTTTGTATTTGTGTATACAAATTCTTGTTTCTAACATATATAGTTCACTTTTGCGAAAGAAAAAATGGCCCTAAACAACACAAAGAATATCAACATGTTGAAAATTTTGCAACATTTCTTTAGATGCATTAACCATAGATAGTATAACGCCCGCGCAATGCAGCATCATTAGAAATGAAGAAGAAACAATGGTTAATGGTTATAGATGGTAATAGATGTGACAAAGGGTAGTTGTGAGTAATAGCAAGAAGGTGGAGAGGAACGTCACTTTTTAGTGATACAAAATAGTCGATTGTCGTAAAATGATGCATTTGATTATTTAGGTGTTGAGTTCGTCATCTCGTGCCTACAACTTTATTCTCACCGCATTAACAAAATCTTCCATCACCATTCTACTCCATTAAGAAGAAAGTAAAAATAAGAAAAACGATAAATATTTTCAGTCACATATTTCAAACGTAAAATGTGAATTTAATGGGAGATGCATCTCTTTTTTTAGATGCATCCAGGGATGGAGCCAGAAACAAACATGATCGGGTGCACAATTTTTTTTAATCGTAGTATAATAGAGTTTAAGGTGCCAACTAAATAAGACTAAAAACACATTTTAATGGACGAGGGTAATTTAAGATGTATTTGAGAAAAATCGATGATTTTCTTAAAATTAACACTAAATAAAAAAAATCCATAAGTGTCACGGGCACCAACGGAACCCCCTAACTCCGTCTTTGCATTTAACATATACAACTGTGATTATTTATCATCTTCCTTATTTTACTTTTATTTATTATTTGATCCTCACTCAATAAATAGATCACCCTACATGATCCTTTCTAAACTAAAATAACATAACCGATAATTTAACGTGCGTTTAAAATTTTCGTAATTTAAACTTGATTATAAGTATATGAGTTTTATTTTTAATAAGTTTAATGTTTTGACAAACAAATTTTGAATTTGTGGTTAAAAAGATGTTAGGATAAATTTAGATTGTTTGCATTAAAAGGCACTACTACTTTATAAGGAAAACACATTTGATTAAAACTAGATGAGTATTCACGTATAGTGGCAGCGGTTTTTAGCGGTAGACAATTAACGATATGCGATATTATGACAAGTGTTTCGTTTAACATTCAAAACAGAACGTGAAAAGATTAAAATGTAATTGCAAACGGTTGTAATATCCGATAATTCAACTCTAACGAAAATTCTTAACATGGTTTGACATTCACAAATAGTATGAGAGTATACGGTATGACAGTTTTTTTTTTCAAACAATGAATACTTTCCAAAGTTACAAAGTAATAGAAATCAAGTTTGACATTCATGAATGACGGTTTTCTTTGCAAACCATGAATACTTTCTAAAGTTAACATGCAAACCATATTTTTCACTTTTTACATTCCACTTTTCCAATTCTTGACTTGTTGACCATTTTTGTATTTTATGTAGTATAGATATGAAAATGAGTAATGTTGTTAAGCTTAAATACCCTTACTTAAAAAAACAACATTTTATATATTATACTAGTAATACTCAATTATAATTTAACTACTAACTTTTTCGAATCTCACTTACTTCACAGTCATGTATACTTAAAAAAAATTACACACACAAATCAGCTATTATATAACGCACCGCTATACGTAGATAATCATCTTGTTTATCTACATATAAATTATTAAAAACTAAAACCTTAAACTTTGAGTAATGCTGTTAGAGTAAAATACCAATAACTTTTTTCACTCACTCCACAACAATACATACTTAGAAAAAAATTGTACACATATATTAACGTTACTATACACCTTCGCCGCTATGTGCAAGTAATCGTTTAGTGTTTCTAAATGAGCAAGATAGATTTACTTAAGGGTGTTTGTATAGACTTACTTATAGGTGTTTGTATAAGCTTATATGTGGGCTTATATCCTTATTTGGTTTCGGTTTATATTTCATTTAGAGCACTCTCATTAATAACTTGTGTTAAACTTTAACATCTGTCATGTCAGCGCCACATCAGCTTTAACATTTCATCTTAACTCACCTAAAAAACACCCACAATCATAATATCCCAAGTTAAACTTTAACATTTGATATTTTCAATTTAAAACAAACACTTCATTTATTAAAAAAACATATCATTAATTTGAAAACATATTACAATACGAAATTAAAAAAAAAAGTTACAATGAAATAAAAAAAGACACTGAAAATTAAACGTTACAACATAAAGGAAATGACGAGAATAAAATCTACTGACGAGGTTGCAAGTTATATTTTTTGATGATTCGGTCTTTTTCGTCATTGATCCAAGCCACGACATTTGGATCTTTGCCTTCAGTATCAACTATCAAAAACTTCATCTCTTCCAACCTTGTTATTGTTTCATCTTTGACTTGTTGGGCCCGATACGCCGCTTGGGCGGTTTCACGTTTGATACGATACTCGTTTGCCATAGTTTCGGTGAAATGACTTGACGAGCTCGTTCCTCCGGTGCTCGCTCCCCCAGTACTTGTCGTGCTCTCGGATCTTGCTTTCTTGGTGGCACGTTTTTTTTTTCCAATGGGGCGTGGTTGTTCATCATGACCAAACAAAGCCTCGTTTGTTTGACTTGGGGATTTCTTGGGACATCACCGATTAAATCAACCGGATCCGGCATGTCCCATTTCTTATGCTTACGCAAAACCTCCCAAGCTTCATCGAGAGCAAACGGTGATGCTTTGTGCTCCTCACGATACAATTGCTTCACCCGTTTCATGACATTCATCTCACTTTCCCCGCTTCTCTGTTCCCGTTGCGCACGTTTGTAAAAACCGTTGAACTTTGTGCAACAGTGGTTCAAAGTTTTCCACTTGCTTGACATCATATCCTTGTTGCGTCGTTGAAAATTGAGTCTATTGAACTCATTTGTGACCCGATACCAAAACGTATCTTTGGGTTGTGCACGCCGGACTCTCGGATTCTCCGTAACAGCTATATAACACCTGACAAGTAATTCTTCCTCTGCTGGTTGCCAACGCTCAGTAGCGAATTCTTCTTCGTCATCATCGATTGGTTCGGGCTCGGGGTATTTGGATTTTTTGGACTTTCGTTTAACACGACATTTGGATTTTTTTGGAGGAGACGTGGGTGTTTCAGGAACATCATGTGTTTCAGTTTGTGAATGTTGTGAGTGTTGTGAGAATTGTAGATTTTAAAAGTTGGTGTTTAAGGTGCTTTGTTGACTTTGTTGCCGATACATATATTGTTGATGTTGTAGGTACATTTCTTGGCTCGACAAGCCTAGTGGGTTGGGAAAAGAGACGTTGGGGTTTGAAGATGAACACGCGTTTGGGTTTGATGATGAACCCGGGTTTGAGGTATTCCAACCACCACCGAGAAGATTGAAGAATGTATCATCGTTGTTGCCTCTCGACATTTTTTTTTCAATAATTGAAAGAATAAGATTGAAAGGATTGAGTAGTGGAAGTGTGAAAAAAAATGTTGTTTTAGTTGGGTATTTATAGTGGTAAGAAGGTTTTTTTTTTTTTTTTTTTTTTTTTTTTTTTTTTAAATAAAAAAATAAAACTAGCCTTTAGGGGCTAAAATGTAATTTTTTTTAAACCCCAACGGTAACTAGCCGTTGGGGGGGGATTTGAATTTTTTATTTTTTTTATTTTTTAAGCATGTTAACGCCTGTTGTATGCCCAACGCCGCCCAAATAACGCTCGGATAACGTCGGACGCTTAACGGCTAACGCCGGTTAACGGCGCTTAACGCCCAATAACGCCGGTTCCGGCGTTGAACGTTGGGACTGCTCTAAGCCTCTATTTTTCTGCTTATTTTGAAACTTGTGAGTTTAAATAAATTTATCATATTATAATAATCCAATAGTTAAAAACTTATAAATTATAAGCTGATAAGCTCATAATCCACATATAAGCTTAAACAAACACACACATATTATATTTAGATATCACAAGTAATGTCAATGTAAATGTTAATTCTCATTATCGTCAATTCGTCATAAATGAATGAAACCAAATAAAAAAATGGTACGATACGGTATAATTTCCTTATAATAAAAACGAAAACTAGTATAAATGATACTATACATTTTTTTTTACCGCTTCTAAGATTGATCTATAAGATTGGGTGTAATGAGAAACAAAACTACGTGTGTCAGCGCTTGATCACATGTGGTTTTGGATCACGTCGTGAAGGAAGCAAACTAGAGAAGAAAGACAGTGCCGACCACCGATCAAGAGAACTGTTTGTGTGTCAAATTGTTGTCTTGGTAAGAAGAATGAATGATGTACCACAAACTGAATAGTATTTTTCGGTATTTAATTTGTGGTCTTCAAAATAAAACTCACTATATATAATCTCAGATCCTCCTCTGTACATTTTATAGTGGCTACTCAAGTTCGTATGAGGTAGTTCTTCACATCCTTATTTGGCAAAAATAAAATATTGAAATTGTCAATTTGTCTTTTATTTAGACCTTAAAAGAACACTATATTTGTGAGCTTGCAAAGTTAGTGGCCAATTGTTTTTCTTTTTTCTTATTAATGACAAAAGTCAATTTAAAGACGTTGAGACATCTGGAATGCATGTTATTGTTAAGCCAAACTACAACAACAATCTATAGCAATCAGTCTCCATTATGGTTATTCTTTTTGTTTTGCTTTAACACACAACCTTTAAATTCTTCTTTAGACAATTGATTTGTTGGGAAAACGGCATTGGAGATCAACAAACTTTTGACCAAGTGTTTTTTCTTTTTTGCTTTAACGAAATTAGTACTTTTTGTTATAACCACATAAATTTACAATACAAATATATAAATTTTATTTGGCAAAAATAACAAATTAGACACAACAAGTTGTAATCCAATTTGCTAGATTTGTAAACCAAGTGATCGGGTAATGTTGAGTCAACCCAAGCTGCCAAATCAAACAACATTATTTAAATATATTATTATGACATTATTTTATCATTTTTTATCGTTTAAAAAATCAAAACCTTGATTGACTTTGCGTCTACTTGGTTATAAAAACTTTTATAAATACTCATTCAACTATTGAAGTCGATATGGTGTCTTCTAATCATCTAGCCTATCATCCCTTAATGAGCTAGTGGGTAGCATACATGGCTTTTGTATTTCATTACTACGTGTCATTATGATTTTATCATTCAAAGTTAATTGATCTATGCTAGTCGAATTCATTCTTCACATAAAAATGAGTAATCAAGATAACCTTTACTTTGTTTAGGTATGATGTTTCTCAACTCAAAAGATTGATTGAACATTTGCTTATTTGAATTTTCTTTTTATATAAAATATATAAAGATTATCTCTATCTACATTAATATCACTGTTTATGCAAAGATGGACTTTGTAGATAAGAAACAACATAAATTCAAATTTTTAACTCAACTAGTTCAAAGATATCTAACTAACAACTCTCCATTACATCTAATTGTGTCAAAATATAAAACCTTAAATTATAACAAAACAAAATCAAAATAGTCATGAGAATGTAAAACTTGAAGAAATGATAATAATCTTTTGGCACAATTAGGTTGTGTTTGTTTTTCAAATAAAATCAGTCCTCCGTCCCATATTAACTGTTCAGTTTGACTTTTCAAAGTTTTTTTTTCTTTCAACTTTAATCTTGAATATTTTTATTTTTATTATATAATACTTAATGCAAAATATATGAATAGAATGAGGGTTTAAATGTATTTTCATTGATATAACTTTCATCAAGTATTATATAACACAAACAAAAATATTTAAGGTCAAAGTTGACAAAGAAAGACTTAAAAAAGTCAAACAGGACAGTTAATATGGGACGGAGGTAGTACCTCTTTAAGAGTTTTTAACAATAAAGGGTGTTTTGTTTAGAGGCGTTTAGAAGTTTAAACCTTTTGCCCAACAAGACTTGAAAAGCGATCTTATTGCCTCTTAATGATTTGTAACCTAGTTTTATATTCTAATCATGCAAATATTTAAAAAAAAACAACAACATTATTTTGATTCAGATTCACAGTATTTCGTCACAGATTTTGGTTCAAATATGGAAATCAGATTCAGAGGGACCAATTACCAACTTAGAAAAAGATAAGTTAATAAAAAAAAATCAAATAGGAAAGGCTAGATTTAAGGATAATCCAAACCATAATTCAAAAGACCAAACAAATGATCACAATTAATAAAAACAAATACACTTGCCATAGCTATTTCAAAGTCGTCTAAATTATATCCTAATATAAGTGGCCAAAACATTCTATTTATTTATAACAATTCCATTAACACAATTATCAACACAACTTAATAATTGTCATCATCTTTTAAATTTTTTATTTTTATAAAAAACAATTCCAATTTCTAATTCTAATTCTAAACCTCTCAAAGGCGCCCAAATTTCTTCACATTAATTTGCTGATTCACTTCACACAAAAAAACACCCTTTTTAAAAAATCACATTTTTTGCATACATTTTACATACAAAATTTATGTTCACGATATCTTTAAGATTAAACCTCTTAAACCCACATTGTTTTTGCTAAAATATTTGTGGGTTTGTTCTCAAATTCAGTTTTCAGGTACTCTTTATCATAAAGCTTCCTACTTTATGTGTTTTTTGCTTTGTTTAGTGTATATAATATGATCTTTATAACTAATGCTTTTAAACCCACATTTTTTATGCTAAAATATTTGTGGGTTTGTTTTCAAATTCAGTTTTGAGGTACTTTTTGATCACAAAGCTGGTTACTTTATACATATTTGTGTGTTTTTTTTGCGTGTTTTATGCTATTTTTAGTGAATGGTATTTTATATAGTGTTCTATTTGGTTATTGGGTATGATATTGTGAATTGAATGTGAGTAAAATTGCTGTTTTATTTATTTATTTATTTATTGAGGGTTTATAAATCTTTAGTGGTATTTTTTATTTTTAGTTTTTTGATGTTTTGATTATGGGAATTAAGAAAGTTTTGATCTTGATGTGAAGACTGTTTCAATATAGTCAAGTATATGCTTTTTATGTTTGTTTTTGTGTGGAATTTAGTTTAAGAATTTTGTCCATGATTGGAATTAGGTTTTTGTATTATTCTTTGTTCTTCTTGGTAATATTAGTATTTATTTTTTGTATTTAACGCTCAATCTTGTAAATTTTTATTAAAATATATGATTTCTGGTAAACAAACATTTGCAGGTTTGTGTTAGATCATCTGGTTTTTTTCGTGAGTTAACTGCGGCGAAAAACGATAAACCTTGGTCGAAAGTCTTTATGTTTGATATGATCCTTGTACTACTAATCATTGTGTTTTTGTTGCTGATTGCTGATTGTTGTTTGAGTTATGAATAGTTGCAACTTTCAAAACAGTTAACTGAATGATGCTGTGGTATATGCAGATCTTGTTTTGCTGATCTAAGCTGTCATTTTGTCATTTGTTGATTATCTGCTACGGTTTTGCCGTAGAATGCGAGCTGCTTTTGGAGTTTAATTTGTCGTGTCGCTATGAAAATGGAAGACTATAAAAGACGGGGAAGCTCTGTTCGTAGGTTTGTATCTTTTATTTCCTTTTACTAAATGTTGGAAATTTTTGAAGAAAGTGTTATGTGTTATTTATCCGTTCATTATGCAATTTTCAGAAAATCAAACGAGTGTATGAGGGGTATTGTAACTGTCATAGTTAGTCTTGTTATTGGCTTCTTTATTGGAGTATCGTTTCCTGCATTTTCACCACCAAAGGTATGCTTGACTTTTGTGGGTCAAAGTAAGCTATAATTCAGTGAACAATTAAAACATTATGCTAATAACACTTCTTTGATGGAATGAAATTGATAGCTTAAACTTGTACCTTCGATTGATACTTACCTTGCTGACAAAGATTCGGGCCGTTCTACCCAAACAATCTTAAATGTGATTTCTGTGGCAAGGGATAATGTCTCAACCATAGCCCAAAAACTTGATGATCCATCAGAGGTAGTTACATAATATTGTGACACTTCTATGTTCTGTATACATTTCCGTAAAATGATCCAAAATTTGTAAATGTTACCTTTTTGTATTCAACTTTCAGTTTATGAATTATTTATTAAGATATATGATATAACATGATGATGTACATTCAATAATATGATTACAACATCATTAATAACTTTCAAAATATTTATATGCAGATTTTTGTCACAACGAACCCTCGGGGTGCAGAAAGATTACCACCAGCAATAATTGCTTCAGAATCAGACTTCTATCCTCGTAGATTATATGGTAGACCTAGTGAGGTTAGACTTTTGACTTTTGGTTTGACTTTTTTTTTGGAGGCTCATTAATTATTAAACATCTAACCACCTTTTTGTTTGCAGGACCTAACATTCAAACCAAAGTATCTTGTTACTTTCACCGTTGGTTATAATCAGAAAGATAACATTGACAAAGCAGTAAAAAAGGTCAGCTTTTTATCTTAATCTTTGGCTCTTTGCCACTCACTGAGTCACTCTCTTATGCATTGACAATAGTGGTATTGATTATACAGTTTTCAGGAAACTTTACTATTCTTCTGTTTCATTATGATGGCCTAACGACCGAATGGGATGAATTTGAATGGTCAAAACAAGCTATTCACATAAGTGTTCCTAAGCAAACAAAATGGTAAAGATACAAAGCACAATTTAATGATTTATAGATTTTTTACTTGTTAGATTTCAAAGGTAATTTTGACTTTTTATTGACATTGCAAAGGTGGTATGCGAAAAGATTTCTGCATCCCGACATAGTTGCACCATATGACTACATATTTGTATGGGATGAAGATTTGGGAGTTGAGAATTTTGATGCTGAAGAGTGAGTATCTAACTATATATGTCAATGAAGACTTTTTGATTAGTCAACATTGACTTTGACGCGATCATTGAATATTTACGTTTTCAGATACATTAAGCTTGTGAAGAAGCATAAATTGGAGATATCACAGCCTGGTTTGGATCCCAACAGTAAGGGTTTGACATGGCAAATGACTAAGAGACGTGAAGATCTTGAAGTTCATATGTAAGTCAGCACTTTGACCCTTATAATGTCTAACTTTTGTATATATCTGAATGTTTATTTACTATATGAAGTGACCCTTATATTTTTTTTGTTTTGTTGTTACGGTTTTGTAGAGAAACAGAGGAGAAACCGGGCTGGTGTACTGACCCACAATTGCCTCCATGTGCAGCGTATGAACAAAATTTATACCTAATAAATTATGCATTTTTTCGGACCTCCAACAAAAGAAAAAACGAGGGCTATCTTTGACCTATGATGTCAAACATGCTAATATCAGTTTTGATGTTGGTGTTAAGATTGTAGCAAAACATGTCAGAATTATTTAATGTCAAAGTCAAATAAGTAATTTTACCTTGAACACTTGCCATAAAATTTTTGACTTTGCAATTTTGTGTTATGTAATATTACCTAGTAGTTCTGACTTTACTACTTACGGTTATGGATACAGATTTGTGGAGATCATGGCTCCGGTATTTTCTCGAGATGCTTGGCGCTGCGTATGGTATTTAATTCAGGTATATAACATATATGCTATAATTAATAACTTTCCTGTTACTTAAAATAACTAAGCGATGCTGTTGGTTTTAAATGCAGAATGATTTGGTTCATGGATGGGGACTTGACTTTGCTCTTCGAAAATGTATCGAGGTAATGCATGTTTCTGAGTCGTTGATTATATGAGTTCCTTAAAAGGTGGAAATGGCTGGGTTGGTTACGGGTTTAAAGTTTATAACATGTTCAGATGTAAACGGGCGGGTTGGCCTTGAACACTTTTTATCTAAACAAATTTATAGACAATGAGTGTTTAATAAACAATTAGTGGCTAAGTTATGATTACAAAAGTTGTTTTAGTTCAATAAAAATCTAACTTTATGAAAATAATTAACTTTTGGAGACTTCCGACACGTTCAATCCATTTGAACTATTTTCTTTTCAGCTCTTTCTTTTAAATGTTACAGTATCTATTTGGCCCATTATAGATAACACATAATATCAAGGTGTTATTAAGAATAGTTTTTTTCCTTTCTTAATAAAGCCTGCATATGAAAGAATTGGAGTTGTTGACGCACAATGGATTGTTCATCAAGGCGTACCTTCGCTCGGTAACCAGGTAAAATCAAAGTTTTCAAATTTGCCCTTTTTATGTTTGTGTCAGCTCTATGCTCTAATCTTTCTTTTCCTGTTTATAGGGTAGAGAAGAGAACGGGAAACCTGCATGGGAAGGGGTATGCAAAAGATATATATGTGTGGAAATAAACATATTTTGTTTCTTTATAAATATTTATATCTATTTTTTTGTAACAGGTGAGAGACAGGTGCAAAAACGAGTGGAAGATGTTTCAAGATCGTGTTTCAAGGGCAGAAAGAGAATACTTCAAGTCAATTGGTGTTAGATCTTCAGATCATGAAGCGAATTGGGTGACAGATGACAGGATTCAGTAGCGTTCTAGTGATCGTTGATACTGATCACATAGTACATTATTTTAGAGGCAAATCTTTGCTATAGAAAATTTGCAGGCATTAATGAGAAAACGTTAAACGTTGGTAAAAAGGTCACTTACGAGTTACGACTCTTGTTTATGCTCTCGATATTGATGTTATTAGTCTTGCAACTTAACCCAATCGGTTTGGGTTTATTGTAAATTAACTTTCTAAGGCTTTTTTAATTAGGAATTTTTTCACAGAAAATTACAGTAACTATTTTTTGCAGATAACTCATTTCTATAGTGAGTTTTACTTTTAAGTAATAAATATTGTTTTATTTATTTATTTCATACCACAAAAGTACCATATTTACAAAAACAAAAAAAAAAAGAAAAAAGAAAAAAAGAATACACACTAATTAACAAACACTGCACATACACATGAACAAACATCCAAAATTAGAGACATAGCCAATATATATGCCATAGTTAACCTCCCATCACAGGCATTGTTTTGCTCAGCTCAAATTTTTTGTGTCTCGACTCAATGAAATCCGAAGCTTCTCCATCTATATCATCTTCGTATTGCATGATTGACTTGTTTATGTTCTTACGTTCATAGTAGTCTGTGACACCAGTGTTTGCTTGAGGTTGGTTCGGGATTCTTTTGAACCCATTACCAACAAAGTAGATATCAGAATAAGGAGGTACGTTGTGTAACTTGTGTGGTAGTTCCTGGAGTTTATTCTTCAAGGAACCAAGATGGTGATGATTGTGATGAGTGTTTGACATATCGTTGGTTTTTAGTTGCGAATGGTTGTTTGATGTAAAAGCTGAGATTGTGTTTATCTTCGATCAAGCACCTATTTATGTACATTTCTATGTTGGTTTCTGTTGATAAGAAGGCCAAAAGCAGCCATGGAATCGGATTCCTTTGATTATTTTGAGGTTATCAATTGCGATGTTACATGTATCATATTCGACCTCTATGTAAGTATATTCTCGTAGGCATTTTGGAAGCTCTAACACGATCTAGTATTGCGGCTGCCAACCTTTCTAATCGCTAAGAAAAGCTGGCAGCTTAAACTTATTAGTTTACTAGGGGATCATATGCTTAAAGTTTTCCAAAATGAAAAAGATTGGGAGACCTAAAAGGCATGACTAATTTTGTGCCTAACTTATGCGTCATTATTTGATTGGATTGTAAAGAAGTGGGTCCGGTTAATACAACCAATAAATTATTGCCACACATGTTAGTCACAAAATTAGTCATAACTTTTAGGTCTCCCAATCATTCCTCTTTTTCAAAATTGTATGTGTTGTTTATTTGAATGGTTCATTTTTAGCTTATATAAACAATGGCTTATGCGAGCGTGTAACAGCTCAACATATATTCTAACTTCAGTTTAAAAAGTATTTTGTGTTATTGCACATGCTATGCTTTTCATGATCAAAATTTGAATTGGTTCCTGGTCCTGGTCAGAGACCACTGTGTTAGCGCCGGCGACCCAACAAAAGAGCAAAGTATACTAATGTTAGCAAGCATTAACAAGGTTATTATGTACTAGTTATTTATCTATTTATTTATTTTAAAGTAGTGTCATAGCTGAGTTAGCGGAGACTCTGTCCAAAAGTTCATACGATAACTAAACATGACGATAAAAGTATATCGTAACCATCTAGCTTTAACTTTTTATGCTTTGTCACTATCGACCACTTTAAAGTAGAGTTTAACAAATATTTAAAACATAAAATAAATCATATATCGTTAACATTTTGATGTTGGATATAGTGTATATCGCATATCGCTAACTTAATATCGTATATCATTAACATTTTGATCTAGCTTAAATTATTTATGCTTTGTCACTCTCGACCACTTTAAAGTAGAGTGTAACAAATATTTAGAACATAATATCGTATATTATTAACAAATATTGATGCCTTGTGGGATTGCACATCTCGCACATCCTCAAATACCGCTCAACTTAAAAGGTAGTGATATTTATTGAATTAAGTGAAAGGTACATACAAGTATACCCAAAGTGCATACAATATTGGAGTTGCTGCTTGCTATCAATATTTTAAAACCAGGTTTTTTTTAATTGACCTAGTCGAGTCGTCGATTCATTGAGTCATCGGTTTAACTGTCAGGTCGAACTGGTTCTATACATATGTATATTTTTCATAACATCTTTGATATGTATTTGTACAACTTCAATCTTACATTCAATTGAACCGCTAAAAAAGAGATCACTATATTGGGTTTTAGTCCTTAATTTCCATATCTACAATACTAAAAACTGCAAAAACAATCTATGGTGTTTTTAGAATCATATCTTTATGAACGAACTTTTTAAATCAAGCAAGTATAATACCAACATTAGTTTATAACTCTAACTAGCTAAAAGACCCGTGAAATTCGCGGGTATTTTAAAAAAAAATGAAAAAGCTACATAATGTTTGATTGGATAAATGTTGAGAAATCAAACATACAGACAGTCTAACAATTACAAAATATGTTAAAAAGAGCATAAAATCATATACAAACATATTATAGTTTATGATACAATACACAATTAGATTTGAATTTCTACAAACTCGTACATCTGCAAGATCATGATGAAGTATTCATCCAATTAGTGCTTGAAACCTAATACCAAAGCAATTCTCATTGTGACTTTAGTTTCATTCATATGCTAATAATAGTATTAAAATTATAAAAACAACAAAATTTGTTAGTATTTGCATTTCATACACATGTATAGCTTTATCTATCTTAACAAAATATTATGTGGATGCATTAAGCAATAAAACAAAAATATCGTAATAAGTAACACAATTTTAAGTAAAAAACTTGTTTGCAAGTGATAATATAATGAACAATCTTACCAATTGTTATAGAACCGTAAAATAACAAAAAGTTAGATAGTTACATGTTGTATGTCTCTTGTTGTTCATTTCTTGTGTAGTTGGAACCCAAATATATGGTAGACCAACTTGTCGATAATTTGAGTTGTCCTTTTTAAAGCATGTCCAATTCAAATTGTAAAATCAAACGGGGCACATGTAAATCATAGTTGAAAACCCTATAAAAAGGTAGATTAAACAAATGAAAATTTCAGATTAAGATTTTTGAATATATATTTTGTTTACTTTTGATAACAAATTTTGTACATTTTGGTATATCTTAACAATTAATAATGTGGATACATTAGCAATAAAAAAATCGTAATAAGTAACACAATTTCGGGGAAAAAAAAGTTGTTTGCTAGCGATAATATATTAAACAATATAACCAGTTGTTTATATAATAGTAAAATAACAAAAAGTGTCGTAAACCAACTTGTCTATTTCTTGTATAGTTAGAACCCAAAGTGTGGTAGACTAACTTGTCGATAATTTGAGCGGTCCTTTTTAGTGCATGTCGAATTTAAGTTGTCGAATCAAACAGGACACATGTAAATTATAGTTAATAAAAAAAGTCGATTAATCAAATGAAAACTTGGATTAAGAGTTTTTAATATATTTTCTTTACCTTTAATCACATAATTTGTATAATCTAATATTTACAGTTTTCATTACAAATGTTAAAAGTAAAAACATTGTACAAAGGGGAATTAAACCCTTAAATGTCTTTCAATTTGTATCAATATTAAAAGTAAAACATTGTCCAGAACGGTTAAATATATTTACAAAACTATCTGCCAAACCAAAATGGGTTGACTTTCTAAAGTTTATACTGATTTTTAGAGCATTCGCTGCAATGACTAAGAAAAGGTTAAAGAGAAAAATAAGAGATTTAAAATTTGTTAATGAATAGTGATTAACTATTTTATGCTTACTCTAAAAGTCTAAGATTCTGACCAGGTTTATAATATTAATTGATTTATTTATCATTTTCTTAAGTAAGAATGAATATGAAAACCCTAAATATGTATTAATGATTAAAATTTTATCTGTAATAAAGATGGCTTATAATATAAAAAAACCTGTAAATTTGTAATGTATCATATTTATAAACATTATTAGAATCTCTATTGTAGTAGATGCCCTTAGGCATCTTTATAAAAAGACTTGATGAGCTAATTTATTATCAAAACACACTTCTACAAATAGTGTTTGGATTACCTTATGTATTTTCAAAACGTATTATTGGCAAAACAATTAAAAAAGACAACACCCAATAAAAGATATTGGCAAATAACAGTTACAATCCAAAGATATTGGCAAATAACAATTCTCATAGTTGACCAGTTGAGGACTTTTGGATAGATAAGTCATAAGGTTCAATCTCAACTTTGGGTTAAAGAGTCACTAAAACATGTGCTCATTGCCTGAGTCTTGATCTTTGGGGAAGAGTCATTTGGCACCAAAAACGGTGCACGGGGTCTGGATTTTCCCACCAATTTAAACTTTTTTTGAGACAATCAAAGACAATAAGATTAATACCGTAAATAATACATATAATCTAGAAAAGTTAATACAAAGAGACTTAGGAGATTGGGTTTATTTAAACTCGAATAAGTCATAAGCTTAAGCTACTTAGTAATATCCAAATACATTTTAAAGCTTGTGGGTAATTAAAGCACAATAAGCCCATTAACTCCTATAAATAATCTAATCCAAACATCGCGTCAAACTTTATACTACCAGCTATAGTTTGTAAATAAATTACTTTACATAAAATCTATCAAATCTTAAAACGTCAGTCTATCATCAATAATAGTTAAACATGAACATGTCATTATTATCTCAAATTAGTATTATTTTAAGAATCACAAGTCTATTTTCCTTAAATTTACATTTCAGATTTTAATGATGATGTTAAAAGTAATATCGTATTCCCATTTTCTCAATTACATATAGAATTGGAAATTGATTCAGTGATTAAGAAATGAAATGACAAGAAATAACACAAGTACTTAAAAAACCAAATAATTTGGGAGACTAATTAATATCCCTTATTAAATATATCGACTATTTATGCAAAACTACAAAATATGTTAGGCTGATGCTAAATGGAAGGGTGAACACCCAACCAACCAAACATGTGATCGCATCCTCTAGCTCAACCAAGCATGACCAAGTTGTCTCCCAACCTTTTCAAAGCTATGGTTGTCTGCCCAACCACAACTTTCATATTGTTTATGTGTGTAGTTTTGTTGTTTATTTATTTTTGTGGGGTATTTTTTTGTTGTGGTTGCGGTCGCCTTGTTAGCAAATTGTGGTTGGGTGTACTTTTGAAGAGATAATGCTGAGGTGGCAATAGATGACCGCAAAACTTATGGTTACCATTAGCATTAGCCTTACGGAAGGAATTTAAATTTCCATGAAACACAATGACGATAACCAAATTTACCACAAAATAGTTGTAATTGCATTAAAAACTTACCCTTGAATATCGATATTAACAAAAATAGTTTTTAATTCATAACTGATATAAAAATCTGCCATGATTAACCTTTGTAACACGAAATTTTCAAGAACTCAACACACAAGAAGAATTCAAAAACTTTTTATACACGTGTCGTAACGTAAGCACTCAATAGTTTTGGAAAGAATTAATTAGAGATAGGCTAAAAACTCTAATTTGTGAGATAGTATAAATATAGATATAAATATATTCTATGTTCTTTGGCACTTTATTTTTTATTCGAATCATCAAACTATGTAGATGTTAATCTTACTATTTCTATTTACCTTTTTTTTCTTGAAGTTCTTTAACATTTTTACCGTTCTTAAATCTTAATCTTACATTTTCTTACGGTTCTTTAAGATTATCTTGCTTTTTGTTTCTTACGGTTCTTAATCTCTAGTCACTTTTTGACACTTCTTGTTTAGTTGTTTCCTAGGTTATAAATAGCGCGAGACGTGGCGTGGCGGCATGACCAAGTCTCACGCATTTTAAGGCGAAGTTTTTGCGTTTATAAGACATGGCTTAAGGCGACACATAATATGAAAATATTTATTTATTTATATCATATTTCATATATATCGAATTTACAAAAAAACGCAACATAAGACGTGACGTGACGGCATTATACTTTAGTTGAGTGATTGTATATAGTATACAGTTTCAAGTTAGAGTGTTTAGTAAAAAAGACTAAAACAAACCCTAAAAATGTGTAGCTCAAACTAAACAAACAATTTAAATCCACTAAAGATTTACAAGCTTAACTACAACTAAAAAACATATTTCGATATATTATATTTCGCTTTACTAGATAAAAAAAAAACAAACTCAGTAGCAATACGCGACATTCTAACACTCACAAATAAAATGTTGTATATTTCAGCCATAGTCCAAGCACACAATATATTATTCTTGTGTTATGAGAGAGGAACAAATGATTTCTTAAAAAAAACTATTTACAAATGACCTACCAATAAAGAAAACTGCAACTACTCACAAATCAATCAACAAAAATTTGTTCATAAGTTTTATTTAGTATAAGGATATCAGGAACCTATTTTTAATAAATTAAATGATTAAAAAAGAATAAGAAAACCTAAAAGATCTTACCAAGCAATTCATGAAAAACCATAAACATAAAGTATGAATGAAATGATACTGCATTGTTTTTAATTATAATTATCAAAATATAAGTAAAAAGAATAAGTAAATATAAATATTTAACATGACAAAAGATATGGGTTGTGAGAGATGAGGCGATAGAAACGCACAATTCTTTTTTTTTTTTTTTTTTTTTTACTTCACATTTAAATAAGACATAATTATGTTTCATACTAAATTAATATTAACTGGCACTTGTTCAATATAAAGGGTTTTATGGTTGACTATTTTTGAATTCTATAAAAAGAATTATATGAAAACGGTAGCATGATATAATTGTTTCCTTTTTCTTGAAAACACTTTGTTAAAGATAAACCAAGCTTATCGTAATTAAACGTACATTTGAGAAATAACGACTATTGATAACACTTTTGTTAAAGTTAAACAAAGTGTATCATAATTAAACGGACATTTAAGAAATAACGATTAGATATTGAATATTATAAATAATAATAATAATAGAAAAAAAAAAAAAAAAAAAAAAAAAAACGGGGAAAAATTTCATATACCTTCACCTTAAATGAGGAATAGCATTCGTTTGAACACTAATTTAAATGAATGTATATTCAAAATTAGTGATGTAAAATAAAAGAGGCATTCGGTTAAATGTTTAAAAATTATGAGTTGCCTTTAATACATTTATTATTATAAAAATATCCTATCTTTCCTTTATAAATAAGAATATTGATATTGATGAAAACAATTTTTTTTTATGCACAATATGTTACAAAATCTGTAATAATTAACATTTTTAGCACAAAAAGTCAAGAAGAGAGTTATTTTACATATCAAACTTTTCTCACATACCAAGGGACTCATCTCCACCATCCATTTAAAAAGAAATCAATGACTGAGATTAAAAGAATTTTATTATTTCACCTATTTTTTATAATTTAAATATATCTTAAACCGTTAATCGTTAAGCGAAAATATTTACACCGTCGCGACGAGCATTTAATTATCTTTCTATAGACGGGCACTTTGATATACTTTCGAAAAAAAGAAAAAAAATCGTTTTTTTCACGTTTTTCCGTCTTTTTTTCGTTTTTTTATGTTCCTGAAATTTGCATGAAAAAAATCATATATGATTAAACACTAAATTGAATATTACATGTGATATCAGTGTTAAATCATATATGATGTGTAATATCATATATGATATGATATGTATATCATATGTGATTTTATACTAATATCACATGTGATATTAAATATCATGATTTAACATTAATATCACATATGATATTCAAATTAGTGTTTTATCATGTATTATTTTTAATGCAAATTTCAGTAACGTAAAAAAACGAAAAAACTTTTTTAAAAAAAAGTGAAAAATACGAAATAAAAAATTTTGTCGAAAGTATATCAAAGTGTCTATCTATAGAAAGATAATTAAATGCTCGTCGCAATGATATATTTTTTTTCGCTTAACGATTAACGGTTTGAAAGATATTAGGGTTATTATACAAAAAAGACACTAAAGTTTGCGGAAAATTTGTCCTTAGTCACTAAAGTTTAAAAGTTGTCATTCAGGTTACTCAACTTATAAAAGTTGTCAACCACGTTACTGAACTTATGAAATTTGTCATCCAGGTTACTGAACTTGTAAAGACATGACATTTTTGTTACTTAACATATAAAAAAAATAAACGTAAAAATCGCTAAAATTATAGACATGTTTGCTTTTTAACGTTGAGTAACCTAAATGACAACTTTTAAACTTTAGTAACTTAGGACAAATTTCCCGCAAACTTTAATGACTTTTTTGTATAATAACCCAAAGATATTAATATTTGAAAAAAAATATGAAAGTGGGTTATTTAAATTGTTGTGATTAATCTTATACATTAGATCAAATAAAAATGAGTGGTGGAGATTGATCCCTTAGTATGTAAAGAATCTTTTGTCCTCAGATTATCTTAAATCAAAAGTCAAATAGTAAACATTATATTCGAACAAAGCTAAATGAAATTCCTGCTTCAAAATGTTGGGACACTTGTCATCGTGAGGTTGCAAGTTAATTTTAGAAAAAATTGATGAAGAGAGAGGATTAAAAAGTGTGTTTTATTAGTTAAGATAGATATGTTGTTTCATCAAAACTTAACCACATTAGCACTTTTCAATTTAACTATAAACTTTCCAAATCATAATATGTTTGTCTATACAAATAAGGACTTAACCTAACACAAATTTTGAGTTTAGCGAAAATAAAATGCCAAAAAGGTTTGGTTAATTTCAGAGGAAAAAAATGTTTTTGTTGTTTAAAAAAAAACAACAACAAAAGTCATGACCCGTCTGTGTTAATCAAACCGGGTTGACCCGGATCAATGAAAGACCGCCAATTCAACCCCCTTCTCAAAAACGCAAAAACCACATCCGGTCTAGTCTCCTAATCGGTTCCCGGTTCAACCGGTACCCAACTCGGGTTTTGAAAAATTGGTTGCTACCAAGGTTTTAAAAATCGGGTCTTAAATAGACCCGTTCGAGTCACCGAGTCACCAGGTTACTGATTCAACCGGTTCGATTTTTAGGTCAACCCGGTTTTCCATTTAAGTCTATTGTAATATCTCGTCTCACTAAACACCCATAAAACCTTTAATTTTTAATATCAAACATACATAAATCCCAAAAAGTTCAATACCATTCACATTATAAGTTTATAAAACATATATTATACAATACCAAATGCATACAATTCAATGACGATACAAGTTTTAAACTTAAAAACAACATTATCCATCATTACGTTAAGTCCAAACTTATCATATAAATTTTCTAATATATATATATATATAAATATATATATATATATATATATATATATATATATATATATATATATATATATATAGATTGGATCATTTAAAAAGTTGATCTCAAGAGAAAAGTGAGACTCAACCATTGGATCACCCCCTCTTCCCCTCCTTTTTTTCAGACCAAACTACAGGGACCTAATTGTATTTTCCTTCATTCTTTAAGGAACTTTTGTAAATTCGCACCCTACCCCCCACCTACCCACCCCCCCCCCCAGAAAAATTTTTTTTCCCCCCCAAATTTTTTTTTCTGGGGGCCAAAATTTTTTTTTTGGGCCAAAATTTTCCCGCCAAAATTTTATAACACTGATGCACCTTTTTATTTTGGTGCATCACAGTTATAAAAATTAGTTATAACTATGATGCACCAGATTTTATAACCGAGATGCACCCAATTATTGTTGCCTAATATGCTTCAATAACATTGCAATAACTTAGTATACTATGCTTTTTAAGGGGCATTAGTTGTACACCCATAGACGGATCCATGGTAGCCACGGTAGCGCCGCATGCTTTGTCATTAGGATAACACAAGTGCATATTGACAATCGTGAATTGATGAAAAGTATATTAACCATGTGATTAATAAAATGACTCTGAAACATGTTAGCATAGTTGATTTCATTGTATATTAACCATGTGATTAATATAATAAGCGTGTTGAATCAGTTAAAAATATCTCTTTTTATACAAAAAGGTTGAGGGTTCTAATTCAAAGTTTTCTGTAATAAGTTAATCATATGCGATTGATGCACCTTTTTATATTTGTGAATCACAGTTAAAAAAAGTAGTTATAACTATGATGCACCAATTTTTATAACCGAGATGCACCCAACTTAGTGTAGTTACAACCAGTTACAAAAAGTAGTTACAACGATCATTACCTAATATGCTCCTATAACATTGCAATAACTTAGTGTACTATACTCTATAAGGGGCATTAGTTGTACAACCAGGGACGGATGGTAGCCATGGTAGTGCCGCATCTCTTTGTTATAACATGCTTTGTCATTGAGATAATGCCAGTGCATATTAACCATCGTGAATTGATGAAAAGTAAAACAAAATAACTTTGAAACATGTTAGGATAATTGATTTCATTGTATATTAACCATGTGATTAATAAAATAAACTTATTGAATCATTTGAAAAATCTCTCTTTTATACGCAAAGGTTGAAGGTTCTAATTCAAAACTTTTTCTGGAATAAGTTAATAACATATGCGATCTGATGCACCTTTTTATTTTGGTGAATCACAGTTAAAAAAAGTAGTTATAACTATGATGCACCAATTTTTATAACTGAGATGCACAAAAAAAAAGGTGCATCACAGTTATAAATTTTTGGCGGGAAAAAAAAAATTTGCCAAAAAAAAGGCGGGAAAAAAAATTTTTTTTTGCGGGGGGGGGGGGGGGGGTGGTTTTCAATACTTACCCCTGAAGTTTGAGATGTTTCAAAATAGACCCTATAAATTTTTTTCTCACTTTTCTCTCTAATTACACTTTTCTCTAGAACCGCACTATATATATATATAGGATAAAGATCAAATAAAAAGACAAATATCCGTAAAAAGATAAAAAGATTTTTTTTTCAAAAAAAGTTCACAAAAAATTCCCAAAAAATCCCACAAGATCGGGTATGATGGTGCATGAAAAAGTTGTGAAAAACTTTTTTTCTAAAAGTGGATATTTTTTCCGAAAAAAAATTATGAATATATACGTTTGCGCATTAAATCTTTTTTTTTGTGCATCAAAAATTGGTTTTTGCACCCAACTTCTTTTGACTTTTTTCATCAAAATAACATTGCGCATCAAACTAAAACAAGTTAAAAATTTTGTGCATCAAAATTTTTTTGCGCATCAAAATTCGTTTTTTGTGCATTAAAAAAAACGTATCAAAACTCAAAATTATTAAAAATGTTTTCACAAAAGTTTTATGCACCAACATACCCGATCTTGTGGGATTTTTTGGGAATTTTTCGTGAACTTTTTTTGAAAAAAAAATCTTTTTATTCTTTTTACGGATATTTGTCTTTTTATTTTAACTTCACCCTATATATATATATATATATATATATATATATATATATATCAAACACAACCGACTTTGGTGCACTGGTTGACACGGGTCACATGAAAATTTAACTTGGCGGGTGAAGCTGTATTCTAAAGCCTCAGAAAAGCGGTTCATTTTGGCATGTTTTTCGGCCAAAAACGGTTCAACCAGCTGGGTCGAACCGGGTTTCAAAACACTGGTTGCTACATATTTGAGATGAATACCAAATAGTGTGACAACTGACATTTTCACATTAATACCTGATCATAAACGTGAACGTTTTATACTAAACACGTGAATACTTGACTTTACGTATAACCGTTAGGTTACTTCGCGCATACGAGAAATACCTTTGAACGTATTCCGTCACCAGACTAAGTTTAGTCTACGTCAAACAAGTACATTAATACTCTCATGAGCATATTTATAAGTCATTTGCATACCGTTTTACAAATTTTACATAAGTCCTTTATACTTGCATTAAGTCTTATGCATGCATTCACAACATGCCCAATACCCTCACCACCTTTACTAATACGTAAATAACACTAACAACATTCAACAATCAAGTTTCTCACTCCCTTTTCATCACACTAACCCCCCCCCCACAAATAGTAGTAATACCATCACTCATTTTGCAATTTAGAAACACTACATTGCCATACACATGATTTACTTAAAAACGATAAAAGTATGAAACTTGGCAAGTCGTTTCCTCTTGTTTGATACAAGGTACACGAATCAAGGAGATAAATCACAAGAAACCACTTTATTTTTTAGGCTTTACAAAAACATGTGAGGGAGAAAACCCATTTTGACCTTACCATAAGGTTTCACTAAAAGTGTACATTGACTAGCTCATTCTGCATACTCACACTTCATTCAAAACAAAAAACTCTCCACACTCGCCTATCCATATTTTTGGTTGCATAAGGGTCCAAAAAGAAGCATTCAAGTGTTGGTTAAAGGTTTACAAAAGCTAGGGTTTTTGGAGTTGAAATTAGGGTTTTCTAAGTGTTATTGGTTAGTTCTTGTGCACCAATCACACCACCATTCTGGTAAGTGTCTCATCACACTTTATTTTACTCATATTAAATATATCATGCATTAATTTGTATCGCCTTTGTTGATTTGTAGTGTCAAAGTTGATTTAAACTTGTTTACAAATATACAAAATATGGGCAGATTTTTGGGTCGACTTGCTAGCTGGTTTTAACCAAAAAAGAGCACTTATGGAAAATTTCTTTTCACTACTGTATTCTACTAGCTCTTAGGTTGATTTATCACGAAATTTATAATTTTTAGAAATTTATTAGTATTTTTAAACATTTTCCTGAGAGCGGTTGTCCAACAGCTCTAGCGGTTGTCCAACAGTTGTTGGAGTCCGCGGCGTGTTGCACACTTTTGAATGCCTTAAACCCTAATCCAAAAACTCTAATTAGAATTTTTGGAAATGTAAGACATAGAACTAACTCCAGAAATTGGAATTTTGAAAATTGGCTGAAAAACGAGGAAGTTATAGCCTCGCGAAGTTAAGTAAACTTTCTGTGACAAACAACTGTCTGATATCCGTAGATTTTAGGGTACTTTTAGGTGACTAAAACTTAATTTCACTAAATGCGGCCAAGTTTTCTTGAAAGAAGACATATAAAATTACGTTTAGGGCTTTGAATGAGTAAAATTGACCATGTAACGAGGAAGTTACAGCCCCCCGAGGTCGTTAAAACCTTTCAGTTAGCAACTATATTGAGGATTTTTGGAAACAAATATTCGTTTTACTTGTTTTTACTAAATGATTTGACTTGCGAACCTTTATAAAACTTCACTATAAGTTTATATGGGTGATAAAACATTTTGAAAACTCATGTGCATATCGAACATACCATGGCGTCTTATTGAATTAGGTCGCGGTTTGGACATAGTGTTCCAATCACGCTTACATACTTATTCTCGTTATCATTACTTTGTTGAGGTGAGTTTCATATCACCACTTTTACTTGTTTACTACTTATTTTGAACTACTTTGGGGTGAGAATACATTGCTTGTTTTACTTACGGACACAAGTACTTAAACATTTACGTATTGCTTAAGTTACCACTATTGCCGTTCAGTCCCCACAAGAATGAACCGTTAATTACGTAGTAAGCACGAATGTTGTGAATAGATCTATTGGATTGAAATCCCCCGTCTGGGTGGCTCTCATTTGACCAGGTAGGTCAAACGGGCGCATTTCATTCGAGGTAGTACTAGGTGTTTGGCAAGGCACCTACCGGGGCAAATATACATACATAATACTTACGGTTTCGGTTTCATGAGCTTAATGCAATACTAATACTTCTCAAGACATTGTGAGTGATACAATAGTCTATAGACATTGTGAGTGATACAATGGTCTCTAAACATGGTGAGTGGTACAATGTTCACTAAAACTTTTCAAGACATTGTGAGTGATACAATGGTCTCTAAATCTTGTGATCCATGTTTTCTACTTACTTAAACCTATGATCTCACCAAATTTATGTTGACATTTTAGCATGTATTTCACAGAATCTTGGTTTCCATTAGCTTAGATTGCATAGAACACAACATTAGAGTCACATCTTGTGGTTTCATCATGACGAAGACTCACTACAACAATCGTGTGGACGGGCGAGGAGACTTTCGCCGGGGACGCGATGTCCCAGGCGAAAGTCGCTAAACGACAAAATCAAAACTGACGTGGCACATGAATACGCTGACCTGTTAAAGAAAATTCAACCAACCCTTTCGCCGGGGACTTATCCCCGGGGAAAGTCTGTTGACTATTTGGTATATTTTTGACTACCCAGTCAAAATTCAACGGTACCTTTCGCCGGGGACTTGTCCCCCGGCAAAAGTGGCTTTCACTTTGACGAAAATTTGACCAGAGTTAATAGCATGTTAATTATTCCCACCTTTATTCCCGCCAAAACTTTCCGCGGGGACATGTCCCCGGCAAAAATGGTATTTACAAAAATATGCTAAAATTATATGTTAAAAGTACACAACTTTTAATACACAACTCAAACCCCGATTAAATGTTAAAAATATGAACTTAATTATATTGTGGTTCATTCAGATGTTAAAATGATCTGCTAGAGATGGGTCGGATCAAGTATGTTCAAAGATGTTTGTGGTGGGAAAGTTTCTTCACTAGTTCAAATCAAGACAGTGGAATATCTAGGTTAATGAGATCATGTTGTTTCATCTCCTTGTGATACAAAAGATTTGATCATGTTTGCTTAAGACTTTTTGAACAGTTGTCTAGTTATAGTGCTATTACACCATTTCCCGACATCATTTCATTCTCGTTTTAGTTAAACAAACGCATTATTCCAACAACAACATCAACAACAACTACAACAACTACAAGGACTACAACAACAACAACTACAAGAACAACAACAACTACTACTACTACATACTAAGATTTTCCATGTCACCTAACAGCTCACGAAGTAATGCATCCGACTGACATGTGTGGTCGTCAGGAATCCTTGCCATGTCAAGTCTTACCTTTAGCAACCTTACTCTTGTCTCTAGCACCTGTTTTTGTGATTCCAACAAGTTTATCCTAAGATCTTTGGCATTGCAGCTCGAGCACTCTGTTGGTGCAGATCCAGAACCTTGAGATGCTGAACCAGAAGAGGTTACTCTTAAGTACTCGTCAAATTCACTCTTCCACATAAAATATCCGCACCCATTATCTTCTTTTCTGGGCTGTTACATAATAAGAAAATTATAAGAGAATACAACCCAATTATTTGTATATATACATAAATAAGAAATGTATGATTTTTAGTGTGTGTTTTTTGGTGTGAAACTCTGTGTGTGTGAGAGAGACAAAGAGAGAGCAAAGATGATAAGAAGAGAGATGAAAGGGTTTGTAATGATAGTGATGGAATGTTGGTGAGTGAAGTGAAAGGGTTTGTGCGGGTGCCTCATTAACCTCACTTCACTCGCCACCATTCCATCACTATCATTGCAAACCCTTTCATCTCTTTTCTTATAATCTCTGCTCTCTCTCTCTGTCTCTCTCTCTCACAGACACACACACAGAGTTTCACACCAAAAAACACACACTAAAAATACACACACAGTTATGACCTCTCAAAGCAAGCTAAACCCTTTTGCACTACCTTTCTACCCTTCAAGATTCAACCCTCATCATCAAGTAACCATAACAAACCGTAACAAGAAATGGGCTGTACACTTTCCTGTGTCTATTGGACCAAGAAACCGTGTACCTCCTCGCCGTAAACCATCAGAAAAGCCACGTGTTACCGCCGCTAACTTCTTTTTTTTTTGTTTGATAATATAGGAGAGAATTGTTGGTGAATTTTTTGGAAGATCATTGTAAAAAGGAGAATGAAATGATGTCGGGAAATGGTGTAATAGCAATTTAACTAGACACACTAACACCATTCTCATGTGTCACCAACCCTAGACACACTGTTCAAAAAGTCTTAAGCAAACATGATCAAATCTTTTGTATCACAAGCAGATGAAACAACATGATCTCATTAACCTAGTTAAAGTGCTATTACACATGAAAGGGGGTGGACCCCAACACCCTGCCAAGATATTGGTTTAGGTCCCAAGATCCACCATCCTACCCTCCTACCCTAATTGTTAAAATGACCAATTCAACCCTAATGGTTTAAAGGGTCTTTTTGATACCCGATGCTTGGATAGTTCTCATTACCTAAAACCCTAAACTATTTGAAATACGCAGGTTAAGTTTTGGACAAACCCGAAGAAGTTTGAAATACGCAGGTTAAGTTTTGGACAAACCCGAAGAAGCAGAAGATATCGGAGGTCAACTGACAAAACCGCCTGACGAACACGAGTTCGAGCCTTCATGGATCTCGTTCGTTATGTAATGTTTGTAGAGAATAACATGGATTATTATGTTAGCGATTGGTGGTAAGCTTATGTATAGTTTTACACGTTATGGATATTTTTGTAGAGAATAACATGGATAGGTAGCTTATGTATAGTTTTGTAGATGATCATGTGTTAACCGTTTTTGAACCGTTTTAGCGATTTTGGAAACACATGACTATGTTAGCGATTGATGGTTATATATGATATTATGTTTAGCGAATTTGTGTTGTTGTAGCATAAAACATGTTCTGAAAACAAGTTGTTACATTGTAGATTTTTTTCGGAAAAATTCCGGAAAAAATCTGAAAATTACCCATTTTGCAGCAATTTTCTGTAAAATGGGTCAAAGGCTTTCCCCAGGGACATGTCCCCGGCGAAAGAGTTATAGATAATCTTATCTTGCCATTTTCCCCGGGGACACGTCCCCGGCAAAAATGAGCTCCACGTCGGACGTGTTTGACCAGCGTAAAATGGCTGCGGGACCCACTTGTCCCCGGTAAAGGTGGAAACAAGTCCCCGGGGAAAGTATTACCGAGAGGGTATTGCCGGGGGACTTTCGCCGGGGACATGTCCCCGGGGAAAGGCTTCGCAGGGGACATGTCCCCGGCGAAATACCTTATAATTCCCCTGTGAAATCCCACATTGTTGTAGTGACTTGTTACATTACTTTACGTTCGATTGTGGTACAAAAACATCTTTAGATTTTGTGAAACTCTTGGGTTATGTGTAAAACATTATTTATTTGATAGAACGTGTACTTTTTCAAACGACTCATGTAAATGTCGTTTTTTATATCTTGTGACTTTGTGCTATGAAGTCATACCCCGATTATTTCAGCTGCAATATTTTTGGGGTGTGACAACTAGTCTCGCTATCATCGAAATGCTAATTGCATTTTCTCAAGGTTAGATTATTATTCTAGCATGATTCTAAAGCTAGTTGACAACATTGCATGTTTTTTTAAACCAGTGAGACAATATTGCCAACACTTATTATGTATATAGTAGTGGCCGAGCTAGAAAAGGACACCAATCATCTGATCGTCTTATCAACCGGTTTTACGACGAACATGATAAAGGTAACTAGGTCAATAACACGGTTATATGAATGGACTCATGCCCTTTGTTTTATGGTGCATGTCAATCATATGGTTATGTTAAAAAAGAAAAAGGAGTACTTTTTTGCTTTTTATGATTTATTAGGTAATAGACGTTTGGGCTTATAAGACAAATAAAAGTATATTAGCTTATCAGACATTGTATTTGTGATTCAACATCAATTACAGTACCATTTAACAGTTTGACTTGTTAAAAAAGAAAAACAAAAAACTTAATTCATATTGCAGATATCATAGTATTTGTTTTTTGTAATCTAATATTGACTATGTACACTATTTTTAAAGATGAAATATAGCACAAATTAAATTGTCTATTTTTATTCCATATCATAATTACAAATAAAAGGTACAACATTATTTAGCAAATGTTGCCCAACATATACATGATCAATATAAGGATCAAAGACCAAAAAAAAAAAAAAAAACTACATAAGTAATGTACGACATATAATTAGTCTCCAATCGTAGACATCGTCTTGCTAAGTTAAAATTTTTTGTGTCTCGATTCAATGAAATCTGCAGCTTCTGCATCTATATCCTCTTTGTGTTGCATGAATCCGTTTTCGTTCTTGTTCTTACGTTCATAGTAGTTTATGACATTGGTGTTTACTTGACATTGGTCTGGGATTCTTTTGAAACCATTACCAACAAAATAGATATCAGAATAAGGAGGCACGCCATGTAACTTGTGTGGTATATCTTTGAGGCTTTTCTTCAAGGAACCAAGATGGTGTTGATTGTGATTATTGTAATGAGTGTTTGACATGTCGATGGATTTTAGTTGCAAATGGTTGTTTATTGTGATAGATGAAGTTATGTTTATCATGGAGCTAGTATTTATATACAAGTTTATGATGGTTTGTGCTCATAAGAGGGCGAAAAGCAGTCAAGGAATCGGATTCCTTTGATTATTTTGAAGCTATCCATTGATATGTATATTCTCGTAGCCATTTTGGAACTCTAATATTATCAGGTATTTCGGCTGCCAACCTTTCGAATCGTTAAATAAGTTAGGAGCTTGAGCTTATTAGTTTATTAGGGATATCTAACTTTAACTTTTCTAGAATATATGTGGTTCATTGGATTGGTTTTTGTTTTACTTTTATATCAGTGACTTAACATATACGGAGTATTGTAACTTCAAAAAATCTAAAAGTGTTATGAGTTATTGCACGTGGTATATCTTTTGGAACTTCTTTAGAAATATACGTTTTAATCACATCACCGTCCGACTTTGAATAAAGAATTTACTTAAATGCGTGAATTCATACATTGCGATAAATTTTCGATAGCTCTAAGCAATAACAACAAAGAAGCCTTATTATATTTATAAATTAAAAAAAAAATGTATATAAATTTGAATTATATAAAATGTTTAATATTATACATATTTAAATGCAAATCAAATAAAAATACGACCATATTTAAGTAAAGGTCTTAGGTGACGACACTTGTTGCATATTTCTCCAAAACCTTTCTGCAATTATAATTTATGATGTACTCCGTAATATATATGGTGGCATAACTGGGTAGCAGGCATTAAAAAGTGTATACACTTGGCTCACCCGAAAAAAGATAAAAGTACAAAAAATCTTTTTGTCTATTCCGTTTACAGTATAACACAGTTTTTTTATCAGTTTCTTTTCTGTATCTTAACAAATATACTTATCTATACTATCTATAAAGTATTTATACCATTTTTCTTTAATCCTTAATCTTGAAAACTTAAAAAATTATTTCAATTATTAAAATACCTTTGACTAAAAATGGTAACAACATACACAAGTAAATTAATATTTTAAATATCGTTTAATACTCAAATTTTTATTTTTTTTTATCCTTTTTAACACATAATTTTTTTTTCTCGCAATGAATACATATTAAACTCGTAAGTTGAATCAAAAGTCACCCTAAACATAAGTTCACAATTGTAATTATTTGTCACTATACATCTCGTTTTGCGCAAGTATTCGTCAAATATCGTTATATACAAAATTCAACAAAGTTCGTGTTAAATGTTGAAAAGAAGTCATGGAATCCGATTCTCATCTTTTTTCGATTAAGTTGGAGTTTATCAGCTAATATTAAAAGTCATATATTCGGTATATTTTTTAAGTTCGTAAGAGGATTCATCTAGTCATTTCGAAGGCATAATATGATTGGTTCTTTTGGCTGCCAACCTTTGAATCGTTATGAAGCTTGATGGCTTCGGTTTTGGCAACTCATTGTCTTGTCGAATCTAGAAACTGAGAAAAGCCTATATATGCTTTTAAAAGCAGTCGGTAGTATGTTAGCTATGAAATTTCAACTTATATTTTCTAGCAACAATGTGGAAGTAGGATTGAAATTATATATTTTAGGTTTATGAAAGTGTAACCTAGCGTATATTTGCATTGCTCCAAGTATAACTTAATAAAATGAAACTTCTAATGCAATTTGCACCTATTATTTTTCCCTTTCAACAAATTGCGGCTTTTATAAATTGCTTCGAATATTCACACTTTTGAAGGGGAAAGATGTTGAGTAAACCAAGTAGTTATAATCTGACTGCATATTTTACTACTATTTCTTCACATGGCTTATTGATATATGATTCTTTTACACTTAATAAAAGTGTCGCAAATGTATTACTTTTTCAGGATTATAAGTGTACTTTGTAATAGATAGTTTTACACCGCACGTTTACAAATGTGGCATAGATTCGTATATCGAATTGAGAGTTTCTGACTTCCAGAATTCTATAAATATCAACCTATAACAAACAATATGTGGGAGCTTTTATTGTATATGACTAGTTTCAAGACCGGTCAGATAAATGAGCAAGTTTTAAATTATGCTTGAAAAAAATGTTGAGTAAATTATATAAGTATTCAAAGAGAAATTATTAATTATATTCCATACCATGACAAAATACATTTGATATAGACCTATTTGATTTCAAATTAAAGGTTGCTCAAGTGCTCAACATACACATGATCAAATACAAGCGACATGCATGGATGATGTATGATATGGCTAGTCCTTTTATCATAGGCATTGTGTTGTAAAGTTCAAATGTATATTAGCATGTTTTGACCCAACGATATCAGTGTCTTAGCAGCTAAAAACTAAAAGATTGTAGATTTAACTTTGAATAAAGACAAGTGTGTACATAATAGTTATCATCAAAGATAAATACTTGTAGCACTTGTAAATTATAAACACGTTATATCTGTAAGTTTGTGGACATAGTTTATAAACATATGTCTGATTCGAACTCGAGCTTATGAGATTGTACGCGTTGCGTATGAGATTCAATTATAATAATTTATATTTAATAGTTATATTTTAATTATTATTTCACAATAAACACTAACGATCGTTATAACTTAACAGTGGTTAGCTTAACGGACGTTAAATGTTAAACAGAGGGACTAATGAGAAACTAGACAAGGAGAAGGTTCTAGAAGCCCTCCTTGGTCTAGAACCGATCGGCTATGGGCTTCCAAGGGGGAATCTCTCTCTATCTTGGACTCTAAGTTAACATACTATAAATACATACCCTTGTATTCATTTTGTGTTAATCTTGTGAAACCCTAGCTAGCCAATTTTCTCTTCTTTTATCCCAATCGATTGAATTACAAACCAATTAGGATTTGCAATTGATTTTGAACGAAACCAAAGTAATTGGTTAGCTATTGTGATCAAGAAACTAGCATTTTAATTGAATCGCTATCAATACGCGTGTGTAAGACCGTAGAGAAACCAAATTAGGTTTTTGGTGGTGAGCACCAATCGACTTTTGCACAAGTCGATTATCTTAAACCCTAACTTTAGGGTTTGTGATTTTCTTGATTACTTGATTTGCGTGGAAGCTAACAAGGTACTTTTATTTTAAGGTTAGTTAAGTTATACTATATGATCTTATTCCGTTGTGTTACCTGTGATTGTTTATGTTGGCGTTGTTGGGTAAGTGGTGGTGGAGATTTAGGACGGAGGGTGGGGGGTTATGGGTTAAGGTGATAAAAAGTATTCACGGGGCTTGTGGGGGTCTAGGAGGTGTTCACAGTGGGTATGGGGGCGCGACGAGGGGGAGGGGGGTTTGGGCCGATATTGTAAAGATTGGTGTGGAGATTGACGGGGTGGGAGTAGATTTTACTTCTTCATGTTTGGGTGTGCTTGGTGATGGGAGGGATATTAGATTTTGGGAGGATAGATGGGTGGTTAATAGGAGTCTTTGTGATTTATTTCTTAGATTGTATCATTTAGATAGTAGAAAAGAGGGTAGCGTGTTGGATAAGGGACACTGGGTAAATAATGGGTAGACTTGGGCGTGGGATTGGAATAAGAGTATTAGCGGTAGGGTATGTAGAGAATATGATGATCTAATTGAGGTTTTGCGGAATGTTATTGTTTCTAATACTTGTAGGATAGATGGAGGTGGACACTCGACGAAGATGGTGACTTCAAAGTGAAAACGCTTACGAGTTTGATCGATGAGAAGATTCTTCAAGTGGATAATGGTGGTTACGAAACGCTTTGGAACAAGTTAGTGCCTAAGAAGGTCAATACTTTTGGTTGGAGAGCTCGCAAAGGTAGACTTCCGGTACGTGTGGAACTTGATAGAAGAGGCATTGATTTGGACTCGGTTCTTTGTGCGTCTTGCAACAATAGTGTGGAAACATGTGCTCATTATTTAGTCACTTGTGATTTTGCAATGAGTGTATGGACCAAACTATCTAATTGGTGGAAGATGGGGAATGTTAGCGCTTTTATTGTTGATGATATTTTTCTCATAGTGGAAACGTTAACATTCCTACCTCTCTATCTTATATTTGGCAAGCGGTTGTATGGGCTTCCGAGTACTTCATTTGGAAGGAAAGAAACGCTTGTGTGTTCGGCAATAAAGTATCAAGCGCTAATAATTTTTTACAAGACATTCAACTCAAAAGTTTCAATTGGATAGCGAGAAGATAAAAAAAGTATAAAGCGATAGATTGGCAACAATGGCTTCGAGATCCTCGAAAGATTCATCAACATTAACATCCGGTTTGCAGTTCTACATCTACAGTTACTTTGGGTAATTATTATGTGAGAATCAGTATATACATAATCTCAAATGGTAAAGTGAAGGCACCAGGTATTGGATACAGTGAGTTCATATTTTAAGTTAAGCTACTGTGGTTGTTTGGAAATCATGTGGGTTCTATTGGGTACAATTCTTACTGTTGGTACTGAGTCAAATTGACTGTGCAAGGTTCTTTTCGGTTCTGAGTGATTGGTCTTAGGTTGGTAGTGGGGGCGCAAAGTTTTTTATATGGTGTTAGTGTGTGTGTCCGACACCATGTAGAACTCTTTTTGTTTTCGCTACCTCATCATGAATAGATATATGTATCTGGACAATAAGTGAATGAGAATGGGTCGCATATGTGTTTTGTCCCTTTTGGATCTGTTGGCTACTGCAATTAGGGTGTTATTCGGGTTGACCCGGTCGAGTTCGGGTCAACTCAGCTTGGGTCAAATCGGGTCAAGCCTTAAAAAAATATATCCGAACCCGACCTTGTTTAGAACTCGGGTCAACTCGGGTCGGGTCAATTCGGGTATCGGGTCGGGTCAATTTGGGTTCGGGGTCAACCCGAGTATTTTTACATTGTAAAAGTGTTGTTGAGCCGGGTTAGTCGGGTTCGGGTCGGGTCCAGGCTAAAAAAAATACCCGAACCCGACCTTGTTTAGAACTCGGATCAATTCAGGTTGACCCGAATATAATTTTAAACCCGATTGACCCGATCCAAATTGACTCAGGTTGGTTTCGGGTCAAGTCAGCCCAAATAACACCCCTAAGTGCAACACATCAACATAACAACATGGGGCTTATTATTGGTTGCAGACAATTAATATTTTAAGTGATACCACACATTCATGAAGTTCATGTTGGCATTGTTGTCTTGTGCTATGTTTGGATTATTTTTATCCTTATATAGTACCAAATAGTAGTATTGCTGCATAGGTCATTTTTTTTTGTTATTATTTTTTTTATTTCTGTGAGATAGTTCGTTTTTAAGTTTAGGCTTTAATCTTATATATATGTAATGTTTTCTTCTTTCGGCCCCGTCTTTTTTTAAGCATCTTGTTTAATTAAGTGGAACGTTTTGTATTGTATTTTTGACTTCTTTCGAAGTTCTTAATGTTATGTCATTTTTCTAAAAAAAAATATGATTATTAGATTATATATTACAACAGTGGCATCGCGAGCCGTTATATAGTGTAATTAATTACATAAACACATAAAAATAGAATCTTGATTGATTGTTGCATGTTTATTAGGTTTTCTTAATATTTGTTTTTAAAACCCTAACGACCCATAATAATAAAAAAAATAAAATAAAAAATTAGGATTTAAAAATTGTAGAAACTCTAGGTTGCATACAATTTTATGTGTTAGTTAACGTATAGTTGTGATTATTTGTTGGATCTTGTTATCTTTATTAAATGTTAATATGTATTAATAAGTTTTAATATGTGATTATATGAGATTCATGATAAAAACATGCATGTTTTGTCATGGATATATGATATTGTTTGGATTAATTGTTAATTGCGTTTATATGCTTGATTAGTCGATGTAAATTAGGGATTATTTGTAATTAATTTTGTATGACACTTAATTACTGATAAAGATTTAAAACGTACACTTTTAATGGGTCATTTAAGCCCTTAATCGCCCACTTTTATATCCGTTACTGCTTAATTTCGTTCCTTTTCACTTTTTAGGTCTCTTGGAAGCAAAATGCTGGAATGATGCATTTTTGGACAAAAAGGAGTGAATATATGAAGAAAATGGCTAAGTCAAGATCAAGACACTCAAGCTGCTGGAATTACACCTGACGGCGTCCCAAACAGAGGGCGACGCCGTCCCTCTTTATGTAATTGAAATTGTGACGACTCAGTAGCGGTTTTGCTATTTTACATCTTAATTACATATAAAGGTATTTTACAAAAAGGATAAGTGTAGGGAGGATTACACACGTTTTTAAAAGAACGTGAACATAAGAACTACGATTATTGAAAATGATATATATGTGTGTATGTTAGAGTCAAATGCTTGTATCGAGTCATAATGGATGTTTTGTAGGAATTTTTCCAGATTTTAAAGGTGTAATTTTTCCAGAAAAACGCAGCAGGCCAGTTTCTGTCAGGATAACCTGACGGCGTCAGGATTACAACCTGACGACGTCAGGAGGAGCAGAAACAACTTACCTAATTTCTCTCATTTTCTGTGCTACTTATAAAATTGTGGAAATTCTCAGGTCTTAATTTTCTAGAAAATCTGCAAATATCCATTCCACAAGCATTATATCCTAGTGTAGTAGAGTCATATATAGTTTTACCACCGATTTTACGCGAAGGTTTCGTCTATTTTCTTAAAGTGTGCATGTTTTATTTATCAAGAAGAAGAAACATAAGATTGGATGAAGCTTATCACACATACATTCTTCTTGGAAAGAATTTAACCACTATTTCACACGGATCCTACCGAGCTAATCAGGGGAGTACTAGTTTCTTTCTCTTTTAATTACCTTCCGTTATCATAACTTTGATACTTTCGGGGAATATTGGGGACAATATTCAGTTTAAGTGTAGGGAGGGAGAATAAAACGGGAACTTTGAAACTATGCTTATCCTTAATCATTTGTCTTGTCTTATTTCATTTGTGTAATAAACCATGAGAAATATTTGTTAGGGCAATTTTAGCGCCAAATTTAAAATTTTTCATGACATGTACGGGTGGGACTTTAGTCTTAGTAAAGCGTCTCATGGATAGGAGTTATATGACTAGCACAAAAACCCTTTACCACTCAAATTCCACTCCAAAAATGTGAGGTTCGCCCCTAGATCTATAGGAATTAAAGCATTCACCTTTAATGCTTTTAGAGTGTACTGGTAGTATAATAGATTCTAGAACTTTTTTGTGATGCATTCCGAGATCGCTAGTGAGACTACACTTGTGTAGTTAGGAATAACTAAATGATAAGAGGCATTAGGATAACCCTTGTTTGATACCCGTATTATAATTAGTTCTTCCACATCGGTTGAGTAATTCCCCCACACCCTTGCGATGTACTCATCTTTAGTACACGATACCCATAGTTAACCCCTCAGAGCCTATCCTTTTCGCGGTTCTCGTGATGTTTCGGTTTTCTGGAATATCAATGAAGAGCATTGTTTACAGTCCACCCCCAAATATACACCCAAATCGCCTTAGCCTACCTTGTATGCACTCACCTTTAGTGCATTATTGTTATCATACTTAACATTTAGTTCAATTATCTAGTTACTTGCATGGTTGCTAAGTCGAGTCATATCTTTTGTACACAATTTTGGGATGATTGGGACTCATGGGTAAAGTTAAATTTTATGGAGTGACGGGAAAGAACGTTAAATTCAAATTCCCTTTATTTACGTAATAATGTACTCCAAGTGTTTTGATATTTTCAATTCGGGTCAAATTATTGATAGAGTAATAAAAACTCAAGTGTAGGGATGCTCCTATAAATTCCTTATATTTTGATGTTATCGTAGAGGATGGTAGAATAAAAGTGTATGTAAAAAAAAAGAAAAAAAGAAAAAAAGAAATCGAAAAAATAAAGAGTGTCATTAAAAAAAATACGGGCTACCATCCTACATCTATCTTTATATTTATGTTTGTTTGTTTCAAAGGTATCTAGAGTTTAGAGAGTCGCCTCTTGGCTTAGCAACGCCATTCTTCTCATGCTTGTAACATAAATATTTTTTACTTGCCACCACTAAATCGCCTATCCAACCAAACCCTTTGTTTCCCTAACCGTAAGCCTAACGTTACAACCCTTTAAAATACCTCTTAGATAGTTGTTCCTAGGTGCTTACGCCAAAGCGGTGGAGGTTTTATCTAGTCTCAAGCCTATGGTAATCTATGTACTATGACCGGTTTGAGTGTTTATCTTTCATTTTCATTTGGTATATTTCATATACACCCAAGAGATGAGAGAATCCAAACACCACTTGTGAGGTGCTAGTATATAATTTCCGTGCTTGTTATGACTATTGCGGCCTTTACTTGTTGTGAATTATGTTAAACCAATGCTTTATGCCCCTTAACTTATAAATTGATTGGCCAAAAGCACATTTTCTTGAGGACAAGCAAATAACAAGTGTAGGGATATTTGATAAGGATTTAAAACGTACACTTTTAAGGGGTAATTTAAGCCCTTAATCGCCCACTTTTATATCCGTTACTGCTTAATTTCGTTCCTTTTCACTTTTTAGGTCTCTTGGAAGCAAAATGCTGGAATGATGCATTTTTGGACGAAAAGGAGTGAATATATGAAGAAAATGGCTAAGTCAAGATCAAAACACTCAAGCTGCTGGAATTACACCTGACGGCGTCCCAAATAGAGGGCGACGCCGTCCCTCTTTATGTAATTGAAATTGTGACGACTCAGTAGCGGTTTTGCTATTTTACACCGGACGGCGTCAGGCTTTGAAGAGTAAGGGCTTCACGAAGACTTTTCTTCTCAAACGGCCTAGATCCATATTCAGACGACGTCACTGCTGAAGACTGATGGCGGCACAACCACAACGTGACGCCGTCCCAATGATGACTTGGCCAAGACGAAACCCTAATGACGGCGATCTGACGGCGTCCCAACTATAAGGTGACGCTGTCGTAGTTGTAAAATTATATATAGAAATCGAATTTTCAGAATTTTGAGAGGTAGACTTGTGGAGTAAAAACCTAAAACGATTTTGGTCCAGGTTGGACAGTATCTTAGGGTTCTCATACCCTATTTTACATCAAGATAAGTTATTTACTTCATTGATTTCATTATGTCTTCGATTGTATGCGTGTATGCTTGTATGTTTAACATGTCTGGCTAAATTTCTTGTGTGTTTGCTTAGATCTATGAAACCTAGTTATTAATTATTGATTGGTTGTTAATGCTTGAGATTGCACTAGGCTATCGTTGTGTTTTTAATGCTTGAGTAATATTTGTGAACCTTAGGTTCTACACGCCTAGTGCAATACCTCAATTAAAACTATATTTTTAAAATCATGTTGAATCATCAATTTTAAAGGTTTAAAGGTCATTGATTTATGTTCATAGAATTTGCACATAAATAAGACATACACCATAATAAAAGAACAAAATTATGTAAAAGTTTTTTTTATTAAAATCTATGATACGAAGATGTATGCATGTTTCTTCATACATATTTGATTACACATCAAATTAAAATGTACCCTTTAAAAAGTTAATTTTATGTCATCCAATTAAAGGAACACTTGCAGTTGCAATTAACATTACGTTAAACGTAGCTAGATTGTAATCCCAAGGTAAATCTCTACTTATCGTGAGACGATAAAGGAATTAATTTACAGTTTTTTAAATTGGACAACTTAATTGAGTTACATGGTGAGACCCTTAACCCAAGGCATAAGATGGGATGAAACATGCTTAATGACACTATGTGATTATCCTTAGTGCCATTAGTAAGTCCCATAATCTAGAATTGCACATGATTGGCAATCATTGTTCGACACTTACCTTATTGAGTACTATCATTACTAGCAGATCAACTGATGTAATGGTACTATGTCAATTTGGATCCTAGCTTTAAGAAAATATATGGTTTATGTGTATTAACTAATGGGTATTTAATTTTATTTAAAGATTATATTATCAAAAGTACTAACTTTCGAACTTTTTTCTGTAGAATGGCTCAACCCGAACATCATTTGACTAACTCTACTTTCAAACAAATGTTTGATCGAGAGAAGTTAACTAGCAGTAACTTCAATGACTGGTTTCGACAACTCAAGATAGTCCTGAGAGTTTCTAAGAGACTTGATGTATTGGAACAACCTTTAGCTGAGGCCTTTCCTGCAAATTTGTTACCTTAATAAGGAATTTGTTGGTTTTGTGCGCAACTTCAACACGCATTGCACGGGGAAGACAATAAGTGAGCTACATGCAATGCTTATTGATTATGAGAAGGGTTTGCCTAAAAATAAGCCTGCACCTCAAGTACTTACGATACAAGGTGGCAAAATTCAAAAGCCAAACAAACCGCATAAGGGCAAAGGCAAAGGCAAGGGGAAAGGTAAGTTGGTAATGGCTTATCAACCCAATCCCAAGATGTACCCTCCCAAGAAGAAATATTATCCAGGAAAGGATCAAGCTTGTCACCACTGCAATGAGGTAGGACATTAGAAGAGGAATTGTCCCATCTACCTCCTAGAGTTGCATCAGAAGAAGAAAAAGAATGATGGTCATGTCGCCAGCACTTCATATATCTTCATGATAGAATTATTTTATGTTCCTCATAATATAATTCGTGTGTGTATGACATTGGATGTGGTACTCATATATGTAACACTTCTCAGGGACTTAGAGGAACAAGCAAGCTGAACTATGGAGAGCTATAAGTGTACGTGGGAAATTGAATACGTGCAGTTGTAGAAGCCATAGGAACTTTTGATTTAGTTCTACCTTCGGGATTAGTACTTGTGTTATGCAATTGTCACTACGCACCTTCTATAATTATAGGTGTCATTTTAGTTTCTTTGTTGATTGATAATGGTTATATTCATAATTTTACAAGTTATGGAATTTCAGTCTCTTTAGATAATATCTTTTATTTTAATGTTATTCTTGTTAATGGTGTTTTGAAATTGATATGCATGAAAATGTGTCGAATGATAATAATAATTTTGTTTTTAACATTAGAAATAAGATAGTCAAGTCTAACTTGGACTCTACTTATCTTTGACATTGTCGACTTGCTCATATAGGCAAGAAACGCATTGAAAAGCTGCAACACGATGGGCTTTTGCAATCTATCAATGATGAATCATTTGATAAGTGCGAATCTTGTATATCTGGGAAGATGGCAAGGAAACCCTTTCCGCATCAAACGCAAAGGGCTTCAGATCTACTTGGATAATCCATAAAAATGTATGTGGTCCACTTAAACATGTATCAAAGCAAGGTGCTAGCTACTTTATAACTTTTGCTGATGATTTCAGTCGTTATGGTTATGTTTATTTACTTAAACATAAACATGAAGTCTTTGAAACATTCAAGGTTTTTAAGAATGAAGTAGAGTTACAACTCAAAAAGAGGATTAAGGCTTTTTTTATCCGACAGAGGCGGTGAATACATAAGCCAAGAGTTTAAAGATTACCTTAAGGAGTGTGGTATTGTCCAAAAGCTCACCCCCTCCATATAATCCACAACATAATGGTGTATCTGAGAGGAGGAATCGACAATCTATGTTTAATCTTACAACTTTATCCTTATCCTTTTGGGATTATGCTTTAGATACTGTTATTCGCATTCTTAATATGGTTTCAACCAAGAAGGTTGATAAGACTCCATACGAATTAAGATATGGAAAAGCTCCTAACTTGTCTTATTTAAAGGTCTGGGGTTGTGAGGCATTTTTAAAACGTGACTCACCTGATAAACTCCAACAGAGATTTGTTAAGTGTGTCTCTATAGGATACACAAAAGAAACAATGGGTTACTATTTAAATTATCCACCTGAAAACAAAATTGTTGTTACGAGGTATGCTGAGTTTCGTGAAAAGAATCACATATCTCAAGAATTCAGTGGGAGGGTAATTGATCTTGAAGATGACCAAGAAGATACATCACCTTCTGAAAACACTAGCCAACTTCAAGAGGAGCCAAAAAGTCTCGCACCTCCACCTGAAGTAACTCCCATTCGTAGGTCTGAAAGGATGATATGTGCTCTTGAGCGATTATGTCTAAATGTAGAAGTCGAGGAGTATATTTTAGGGGATCTTAATCAACCTGCTAACTATAAGGTTGCCATGGTTGATCCTGAAAAGTACAAACGGGAAACAACTATGAATGCGGAGATGAAATCCATGCATGACAATGAAGACTGGGTTGAATTAGACCTTCCTCCTAACGCTAAAGTCGTTGGTAGCAAGTGGATTTTCAAGAAGAAGACTTACATGGATGGTAAAGTACACACATATAAGGCTCGTCTTGTAGCAAAGGGCTATACTCAAAACTTTGGGATTGACTATGAGGAAATATTTTCTCATGTAGAAAACATTAGAGCCATTAGGATTCTTATAGCCATAGTTGCATACTATGACAATGAGATTTGGTAGATGGATGTCAAAACCGCCTTCTTAAATGGTCGCCTTGAAAAAGACATTTTTATTGCACAACCTGAGGGGTTTGTGAATCCACAATTTACAAAGCAAGTATGCAAGCTTGAAAGATCCATTTATGGATTAAAGCAAGCATCAAGGTGATAGCAGGGTTCGAGGTCGAGAAAACCTCCTTTTCTACTTGCAAGTTTTTCAACCCTCTAGGCAGTGAACCTAATCGTTGTAGTGTAGTATGGGGTAAGCCTCAGGGATTGATTTCGTTCTCTAGGGGAATAGGAATGCTAGAAAGAGATTTATGACGAGAAGGTGGGGTTGAGGATGATTCTTTTTTATCTTTTTTTATGTTTTTTATAAAGCAAAAGGTAAATATCTCGGGGGTATATGATTGGGGGGGGGGGGTGGTACTTCTACCGATTTCTCTACTTAACTAATTATCTAATTATCAAATTAACTACGGATAGTTTATGCTTAATTGAGGTGTGCTGTATGGTGATTAAAGATGTGTTCACTTAGATACTATTACTCCATTGTTATCTTTTATTGGTCGGTTGAATTGTCACTTCCTTTATCTTAACGCGTTGTATTCCTATTAGTCGTAGGGGGTGCGTATTCCCTACTTCTATGAATGTATCTCTCCTATAGAATACACGGGATCGACAAGTATAATACTATCTTGTTAGGAATTAGAAAATTCCATAGTGAAGAGTCGGTCACCCCTAATATTATCTAGCATAAGTTAGCTCATAGACATATCGTTATTTACGTTATTTAGTAGTTTATTTATTAGTTTGTAGCGTAGTATAGCTTAGTGCAACACTGTGGAGGAAGGACGGGTCTTTACCCACTGTATACCTGATCCACAGGCCGATAGGAGGTCGTATTTCTTGTAACTATAAATACCCCTTCCATCCATGGAAGGGGTGGTGCTTCTCACATAATCTAATATTCCATACTTTGTGTAAACCTCTAGCAAGAACACCCTCTCTCTCAACTAACTCTCTAACTATGGCAAACATGTATTTTGATCATCCAAGACCACCCGAATCATCAACACAATAAATATTCGATCCTACAATTGGTATCAAGAGCCATGGTTATTGTGTTGTTTATGGTGATTCTTGTGGTTTGTCACACGGTTTTTTATGCGTTTTTGATGAATTCGTTTATAAGGTTCTTAAGCTTGTTGATTATCGTGGTCAAAACGTTTTAAAACATGTTAATCACTTGTTTTTTGATAAAAGTTTTCTTTGCTCATCTAGCGACTTGATGTGGTATAACTGTTTTAGAACAGTTTTGATAACTGTTTTATAACAGTTTTGATATGTGGTTTAAAACAATTTTTTTTTCATGTTCATCACGTGCTTGTTGATTTGTGTGGTCGGATTATGTTCTTCCGTTTTGTTATGTGGGTAAACAGTCGTTTTTACATGTATGGTATCCTGTTTATTATGTCATATCTGGTCTTTACATTGATCATTACATGGGTGTCTGTTTGTCCAAAACTGATATTACATGGGTCAAACTGGTATGTTTCTAAAGGTCAAACAGGGTCAAATCTATCATTTGCAAGAGTCTTTGTCACGTTTTTTCTAGGTATATATGAAGATGGTCGGAAAACTGTTTGATATTCATGCTAGCGAGTTGCATTTGTTTCTTGCTAGCGACTTGTCAATATATCATGTCCAGATTCACTGGTTCTCTGTAGCGACTTGGATATCGTTGACTTTTTTGAAAGTCAACGGCGAGTTAGGTCAAAAGCTAACTAGCAACTTGCTTTGAAAAACTGCTAGCGACTTGACTCTTTCAAACTGTAGCGACTTGTTATCGAACAAGTCGTGGCGAGTTGTGCTAAATAATTAAATCTGTCATTAGCGACTTGGTGTCAAATATGCTAGCGACTTGTTGTTTAACAGGTTAGCGACTTGGTTAAAAGATATGATAGCGACTTGGTTTGGAAAAGTTCGTAGCGACTTGGTTTGGAAAATGTCATAGCGACTTGGTTTGGAAAATTTGGCTAGCGACTTGCACATGAACAAGAATGAAGAAGAAGAATAACCAAGACCTTGACTCATAACACGTTACCAATACTCACATCAAACCTGTTTAAAACTTTCTTTTCGATTGAAGACATCACAAGTACGATTCAACAACAATCTACAAACAAACTACAATCTACATCATGCTAACAAGATCAAGCATCACTATCTACAAACATCAATCAAAACTGAAAATAGTGTGCAAGATCTCAGAAATTGTTATTCGTGGGTTAGAGTTGTCTCAAAGGACCTATTCATATCCAAACAACCCCACAAATATTTCCTCATAGATCTAAGATGTTACTTGGTACGTGATTAATTCGATCTCAGTCAACAATCTCGTGTGTCACAGCCTCTTCAAGACCATAAAGATCTAGTACACGAAACCATCTCATCATAGACCATCTAACATGATTCTAAATGACAACAAATCGATCTCAGTTATTGTTCCTTATGTGAGTGGTACTTCAAACTCATAGATATCATTTAATCTATTCACACAGGAACGTTACATCATAGATCTATTTAGGAGTTTCACTCCTTTTTGAATATCCGAATATTTAAGACAAAACATCTAACAAGAGTGTTAAATGTTTCTCTTGATTCGTTCTAATTAAACAAAGATGGAAGATGCTTACCTATGAGCGTTTGTTTGAACCTTGAAACCGTCTCAAAAGTACTCTCTTACCATCCCTGTGGTTCTAACGGCATCTATAAGCCATCCCTGTGGCATTCGAGAGAAGGAATGAGGTCAGTTTTAATTTTTGATGAGATAAAACGTTGTTTTGATGACTGACTTTCGGATTTGTTGGTATAATGAGGCGGATATATCATGTTATTAAGAGTGTGAAACTGATATGTGTGATGAGGTACATCTTTGTTGAAATGATTCTGAGTAAAAGGGGGCGGACAGTATATGATGAGAGATGAATTAGGGTTTGCAAATGTGAGTAATATTAGGATCCTGTGAGTGTTTATGCGTGTTTATATATCCCTAACTTTTAGGGTTGCAAGATTTGGATAATGGGCTTTTATGAAACAATGATATAATTAATGAGAGATAACTCACTTGGGCTGATTGGGTTTTTGACGGATGAAAAGGGGGATCACGTGGTATATTAGTTGGTATGGATTCATTGTAAATGGGCCACGTGTGTTCTACATTGGTGTAATGGGCCGAGATTCATTTAACGGGTATCACTGGATAACTGTTAGTATTCTTATTTGTGATAATTGATATCAATGTTATGAGATACTTTGAAATTTGTGTGATAGTTTCGAGTCCATGAATTATTAATGGCTCGGGTATATGAATTGAGGTTGAACCGAACTTGTTCTCCAATTGAGCCTTGATGCAATAATGTGGTGCTAATTTATTGAGGAGGTCGGTGAATATCATGATGGACTTTGTTCACTAATGAAACAAAGTTTGGTCATTTACTATCAACGAATGATACATGTGTTTACAGCTAATGTTGGTATTACATTTTGCTAAATGGTTGACATTTGTGTAATGAGATTTGATGATGAGATTTGGTATGATGATGAGGTTCGTTGTTATACGATTTGATATTTTGGGTTATGCATTTTCACGAAGGGTATTTTGTCACGGTTTGAATTGATTGGAACTAGATTGACTACGGGATTGTTTGTTCGGCATGTCTTATTTGGATTTGAAGTGAGGTTTTCCGGGCGCGTTTACTTATTTTCGTCTTCTTTCTTTCTACCCTTCCGCGAAGATGACTTGTTTGGGCATTTATAGAGTGTGATAAAGACTTGGCTATTTAGGTACGGTTGTGATTCTTTCTCGTTTAACCCACAACGTAACTATCACTTCGGTGTCTCACTCAGTTGAGAATGTCAAGAGGTTTTGTACATTGGGTACACCGTTTCTTCTTCACAAGAATTAGTACAAGTTTAAGTAACAAATATGGGGAGTTTTACTTCATGATCAAGTTTGGCATATCGGGTTTAATTCTCCATGTGGTCACTACAATAGCCGACAGAATGCGTGAATGTTGTGTTTACCAAAGTGTTGATTGGATGGTTGTTGATGTTGTTGATGTTGGATAATGGACCGTTGATGAACCGCTGCATGTTCTCCTAAAACAGATATTCACCAAAACCAAAGTTGTCATAACATATTCAAGCTGACATTGTTTACGGTTTTGTCTTGATTTTGTAAAATCCTGCGAAAGAACCTATTTCTCGGTTTAAATCATAGACTTGTAAAATCCCGTAACAATGGAAACATCCTGATAATAGTAAGGTGTATTTCCGGATCTATCTTACGGTTTATTCTTGGTTTTGTAAAATCCCGCGAAAGAAACTATTTTTCGGTTTAAACCATAGAGTTGTAAAATCCCGTATTGATGGAACCATCCTGGAGAAAAGGAAAGTGTATTTCGGGATCTTTTCTGATACTAGTGCTACGGTTTCTGTTTCGAAGAAGGGATAAAAGAGTGTACTTCATGAATTGGATGTGTGTTTGGATTTTTTTGTCATGGCAGTTTGGTTATTACATGGTTTTACGGGGTTATGTGCATTTAACCATGGTCGGGATGAAACCATTATCAGAGTTCATTTAAATGTCAAAGAAGGCTAGATTTGAGCAGTTTAGAAGATGTGACATCGGCGTTAATTCATTATTATTTATTTGAGGTTGAAGTGAAACATCACGGGCGAGTGTACTTAGTATCTGAAGGTATCGGGGATGGATGGATGAAGATTCTTCATGATCCTTGTTCGAGCTTATTATCAAAAATGAAGACTTGGAAATCTAGTTATTGTTGGGTGGCTTTTACTTTTTCTTTTACCACTTGGGGGAATTGGGCTCTTACCACCACAAAATAACTATCACTTAAAGGAGTTACGTTGTAGTGCTCAGTGTCACATTCAATTGTGGATTTTCAAGAGGTAATGTACGTCTATTACTTGATGGTTGGTTGGTTGAGGAGTATAGAGTACTTAGAGATTCAAATGGGCATGAAGTCTCGGCACCGCTCTTTGTTACATATGTGCAAGTATAAGTCATGAGTTCGGGTTTGTTTACTTCAGGATCAAATTCATCATATTGGGTTATCTCCATCAGCTGTCACTACAAAGAGCCTACTGAATGATAATGGGTTGATTACATGTTTTGCTAAGAGAGCTGAAAAGAGAGAGATTATGACGTCTGTTCTCACCAGTTCAGGCCTCGTACTCTAAAGAAAAGAAATGTGTACGTTTCAGTGCGCATTATCTTCGAAAGAAGAGAAATCTTCTTATGACGTATGAACACAACAGTTCATGCCTCGTTCCTCAAAGAAAAGAAAGGTGTACGTGTCAGTGCGCTTTATCTTCGAAAGAAGAGAAATCTTCTCATTAATGACCATTCTCATCAACATGCTTCATGCTTTTTCCGTGCGCTTTCATTTATCAAGTGAACCGGACTACCGATGATTGTTTTCTTATTCCACTTGCTCAACTATGATGACGATGGCAACATCCTGTGCTAATTTTGTGGGGGAGAAGTGTGAATTGACTACATTTGGATGATTTTCACTTGTTTAATCAAGAATGGCATCTCCGTATGCAATTCTTGAGGGGGAGAAGAAGTGTGATAATTTTGCATGGTTGATTGATATATGAGAATAAATGGTCAAACGGCTCCAAACTCATGTAAGAACCGAGCTTCTACTGATCGGATCATCTTTACATGGTGTTTCTTCGAAGAGCCGTTGGTTGACATCTTCACTCGGATTGATGAGTTTATCGACAAAGTGCTTCCGGTTAATGCTTCACGTATACATCAACATGATGATTCCGAACAATCTCTCTGTTCTTGTTTGATGTGATTGGTAGTTTGGTGTTACCATCTTGTGTGTTCGTTAAGGCCTGATTGCTGTTTTTCTTGATGAACATCCTTCTGTTCTTGTTTGATTGGGAGGGATTTTAGCTAAGGGGATATGCAAGATGTAAGTTAATTGGGATGCTTTTTTGTGTGAGTTGAAGATGTTAACTATCTATTCCCCAACTGTATAATCTTGAAGAAGGTCGAGTCTACAGTCTGTTCTACATTCTCTCCTACATGTTAGAAGACTAAAGACGAGTTGCATTTGATTGTCAAAAGACTTCTTCTTATTCTGGGCATTTATTAAAAGATTGTCGGTTTAGGGGAGAGCACTAATTGGGGGAGAGTGAAAAGCCAGATTTAATCCCCAATTAGAATTGCTCACATTCTGCTTCAGCAAGTTGATTCTCACAGATATATTTGTGCTTATAGTGTTCTTCTCAAAAGATTTCAAGTATTTGGGCTTACAAAGAGTTGCTGATTCTGAAGTGTCAAAACCAGCAAGGGGGAAGGAGACAAGCATCTAAACGCGAGTAAACTTGATGAACTTAATACTTCTAAGTAATTGAAGATATCCCGGGAAGACAAATGTTATTACCGCAGAGAAACTCAAGGTTTGACTCATGGCGAGTAAACTTGATGAGCTTAATACTTCCAAGTGATTGAAGATATCCCGGGAAAACAAATGTCATGACCGCAGAGAAACTCAAGGTTTTACTCATCAAGGCGTTTAGTGTTCTTATTCCAACTATGTGGGGGAAGAGATGGAAGAGTTAGTTTCTGAAGATGAAAGAGGTACACAAGTGTGTGATGATTTTGATGTTATCACAATCATCAGGGGAGAGAGATTGTGTACATTGGGGATGCTCAGCTATTTTACTTGAGGGCTTAATCAGTGATTCAGAGATATAATCACTTATTCCGGTGTTGACATCCGCAGAGATTGTCACCCGCAGAGATAATCAGTGATTCGGCATGCTTCTTTAATGTTATCGGTTATTCTCTCTTTGGGCATTCGGGTACTTCGGGTTCTTGAGCTTCATACACTTTCTTCAGGGGGAGAGAAAAGTATACATCGGGGTTATTCTTTGGCTATTGGACTTAATCTGCTACTTCGATGGTATAAGTTTCTTTGTCTTCGGGTATATGTGTATTCGGGTTCGTGAGCTCTAGTCTAAGAGACTGACTGAATCAATTCAACTACGTGGGGGAAGTGGTCTCTTGACACCTTTTGGAATGTATCGTTTCGGACGTCAGTAGAAAAGGAATTTGAGAAGATTGTTTTATGTGTGGGATGATACGTTGCTGGTATTCTATTGGATGATATAACCTCGAACGAAGAATCACGGTGATTATTCTTAAAAGGAGCAGCAAGTTCGATGATAATGGTGTGCTTCTTTGTGCACCTGGCTAAGAGAAGCTTGAAAGAAAGCTTTGAATCTGCTCAGCTAAAGGATTTTCGGTTTGGGGGGAAGCTGCCAAAGTCTCTCTTTCTCAAAGGCTCATGTTCTATCTTCTATTCTAGAGCCCTGGAAGCTTTGGTGGTGAATGTTTAAGGGATGATGACTTCTATCTTCTACAACGGGGCTGCTCGATATCCTTATCTCGGTACTCGTATCATCATCTTCTTTAACTATTGATGAGTGTGTAAATACTCATCATTTTTGGTTAAATCTGAACTGCAAAACGTTTAAAAATGCTCAGAAATGCATCAAAATACTGAAAATATTCCAAAATTGCATTTTATATGTTTCAGATGCAAAATGTTCAAAATCAGATGAAAAATGAGCTAAGTTTGCATAATTGGCAGTTTCAGTCCCCTAAGTTTCAAAAATTGTCAGAAATAGTCCCTAAGCACTTAATTTCAAAAGAAAAATCACCAAAGGTCCTTTTAAAATCATAAGTTGTCAAAATTAGTCCTTTGGTGAAAAATATCAAAAGTTTTGAGAAATTACAAGATTGGTCCTCCAAGTTTAAAAATTGGCAAAAATGGTCCTTGGAAAATTTGAAAATGTCAAGTTTGGTCCTTGTATTATTAAAACTTGTCACTTATGGTCCCTTGGAACAACTTTGCAATTTGGCAGCTTTGGTCCCTCAAAATTCAGAAAATACAACATAGGTCCTTGGTTATTAAACCCTTAAACCCATTTTGGACCCTGTCATAAACCAAGTGACCCCCTGCCAACCCCTTTGGACCCTTAACATTTTGATCCCCCTTTTATATTAATCCTTGGTCAAATCTCTGGTCAAACAAGGCATACGCGCCAAAATCCTGTCTTCAACAACTATCCCTGCTACACTCCAACCTCCCATTCCCCCTCCTCACCTTCACTCATCCATGTCCCCCCACCTTCAACTACCTTCCAAGGAGCATTAAATGCACCTCTTACCCCTTCACTCAACCCCAACTGTCAAATACTTGTTTTGGCGCCAAAATTCAATCCAACGACCAAGAGTAATTCAAGACATCCAATGGCTATCAATGAAGGTGGGAAACACTCAGAGTAGTGAGAGAAATCCTTTTGGGTATAAAAGAGGCAAGAAGGAGCAAGCAAGAGAGAGTCTTTAGTTTTTAAATTTTCATTAATGTCGTTTTTAATATAAAAGTTGTAGTTAAGTTAAAAGTCTGTAATCTTTTGTTGTAATGCACTTACTTTAAGTTATTTAATCAATATAAACCATTTTCAAGTACTAATTTAAGTTGCATTATCAATTTATGTTGTTGTGTTCACTGTTGAAAATTTCCATTTTAAAGTCTTATATATAAGCTCTTATTAGCTTATTTTTAAGCTCAAACAGGCTTATATGAGCTTATTATAGCTTTCTGTAAGCTTCTATATCAATTTCAAGCTACTTTGGATTTTGGTCAACATAAGTCAAACTGGGGCCAAAATGGAAATGGAATTGGATCTGGGTTGAAGCAGTGTTGGAATTGGGTTGATTCAGAGTTATTGGGTTGATATACTTAGGATAGTTGGTTCTGTGTTTGATTCATCTCAAGCCATAGTGGCTAGGACAAATGTGAGTCCATTTTTAATATTACTGCAAAAATCTATATCTGTGGTTAATATTGGTTCTTGCCTGTTTATTTGGTGTTAAGTAGTTAAATTATAGTGAGTTTGATCAATTGTACAAGTTGGTTCAGTGTTTAGGTCAGTTTTTATTTGCATATCAGTGTAAAAAGGTGTGTTTGGATTTGTAGCCTAAACTGTCTTAGAGGCTTATTCAGTGGTAGGTTCTTGTGGTTTCAGGCTTTATTAGCTCATTTGAACTCATTTGAGTTATTTATTTGTGCCTGCACACCACAAAAGTCAGCATCACTTTAAATCTGTCTTAATTACAAATCTGTTGTGATTTTGAAAAAGTAAACTCTTGTTTTGTGCTTAAGATTCATAGACAAAGCTTGTATTAACCTCATTTCATCCATTAACATCACATTCAGTCCACACATTGATCTCAAAGTTCACAAAAGTCAAATTAGCATAACTGTTAAAAAGTCAAAAAACTGAAAAAGTGATTTTGAGTCAAACTAGGGTGATTTTTCTTTGCTTCATTTCTGGACCAAATCAATTGAAATTGTGGGTGTATAAACTTCAGTTGGTCTACTTGCTTATTACCATTTTTGTTGATTTTTGTCAAATTTTTAAAAGCTCCAAATGAGCTTGTCTTTTGGGTCTCAGTTCCCCTGTGCACAAGCTCAGTATTGACTGAGTGTGCACAGGTTTTGTGCAGCCCTTGCACAGAGCTCATAAGAGCTTGTCATAGTCTAGTTTTTGGTTTGTAAGTACCCATCCAGGTCTTCTGTAGGTTCCTTCATCTGTTTTTAAGTTTCAGCTTATTGAATGTCTTGTGCTTAAGCTTAAAGTAGTGACCTAAAAACTGTTTTTGCACTAAAATTCAAATACATCAAATCTATGTAAATGGTGATTTAGAGGTTAAAAGCAGTTGTGATTAGTTGCATTGAGGTACTTGTAGCATATTAGAGCTTTTGTGTTCAGTTGGTGCTTATTGGTGTTCAATTGCTTATTTCAAAAGTGCTTATTTATAAGTACTTATAATAGCAGTTGCATTTTCTTACACACAAGCACCTATTTTTATATTTTTCTCAGATTTAAAATATTATTTTAGACTTTTCTTGAAATTTTCAGATTTTTCCAAGCCTGTTTGCTATTTTTCTTCATTTTAATCAATTTTTAGTACTTTTTAATTAGCATTTAATACAATTAATTAAGAAAAGTTTCAAAAAAATAATTTTTCATTTTTCTTAAGTTAAGATAAATATAAAAAGTCAAAAAAATATTTTTTCAGATTTTTCTTAGTTAAATTTGTATTTTTAAGTAATTTAATTAGCTTTTAATAGTTTTTAATTCATAGAAAATACAAAAATAATCAGAAAAATACAAAAATAGTTTTGAAAATTCTATTTTGATATTTTAGATTTTTCTAAGTCATAATTTCATTTTTCTAGCTTTATTTCATATTTTCTTGTGTTTTAGGTAATTATTTAATAGTTAAAAATAGTTTTTAATTAATAATAATTAGATAAATAGTTATAAAAATAATTTTCTTTTTCTAAAAATTTTATTTTATCCTTAGGTTTGTAAAAATATCATTTTCATATTTTTAGGGTAATATTGTGTAAGTTTCACATTTTCATTTGTACGTTACGTAGTTTTTAATTCAGTTTTATAAAAACATAAAATCAAAAACATCATTTTGCAAATAGTGATAGCGTTTATTTAATATTTTTTTTATTTTTTTTTATCTTTTTAATTCTCTTTAATTTGCATTTAAGCCTCTGTAATTTATTTACTTTTTCTGTAGTTATAATAATCAAAATCCCTTTTTCTGTTCAAATCTCTCGATCACTATTCGTTTGGTGATTCTTCGCATAGCTCGCTGGGACATAACGACCCGGGGAAACCCTATACTCCCCAGATCTTCATTGCATTTGTGTCTGAGCTGTTTTAAGTTTCTTACGGTCGGCCATTCACAAGTGGCCGGCTTGTGTGAGAAAAACTTGACGGTTTGGCACAAATCAAATTTTTGGCGCCGCTGCCGGGGAGCTGTGCTGATTATCTTCCGTCTAGCAGATTAGTGATTTGAATATTCACTCTTTGTTCATACCATCTATCTATATCTATATATATATTTTCTTATAAAAAATTCAAAAACCCAAAAACATCTCAAAACCTATAAAACACAAAAATATTTTTCTTTTGTTTTTATATATATGTATAATCATTAAACTCAAAAATAATCTTCTTTCCCCATTTTCATAATTCCCTTCCTTGGCTCTGAGATTCCTTAGAGTTAACTCTAGTGCATGCGCACCCGTTCTTCTAGATCATTGAGTCCTTTGCGTGATCTAGCAGAAATTCCTAGAAGACGTTCTCGTAGACGTGCTGCCCAAATAGTCGAACCCGAGATTCGTACTATTTCAAACAACACCATGGCAGACGAACGTACTATGGCGGAAATGCTCCAGGCACCCACCGAGGGTTATGGAGATGCCATCGTTTTACCGGTAATCAATTCTGATCACTTCGAATTGAAGACACATTTGATCACACTTGTGTCTATGAATCAATTCCACGGGTTTGATCGAGAAGACCCGTATGCACACATCCGTTGGTTTAACAAGTTGACTTCAACTACCAATTTCAAGGATGTGCCACAAAAAGTCATCAAGTTGATGCTATTTCCATTCTCACTTGAGGGGACAGCCCGGATTTGGCTGGAAAAAGAACCCCCTCGATTGATCGAAACTTGGGAGGATCTTGTTCAAAAGTTTGTCAATTACTTCTTTCCTCCATCAAAGACGACTAATCTTAAAAATGAAATTTCTGGATTTCGTCAAAATTTCGATGAAAACTTTGGAGAGGCATGGGAGAGATTCAAAGATCTCCCCAGGAAATGCCCCCATCATGAATTCACGGAGCTTCAACAAGTCAATATCTTTTATAATGGGTTGAACGGTAACAATCAAGATTCCTTGAATGCAGCCGCAGGCGGCAGTATCTTGAATCGTAGACCCAAAGATGTGATTGAGATTTGCGAGCAAAAATCAAAAGTTCCTATTTCTCGCAACAAAGTCAATACTCATAACACTCCTGCTTCTACATCCAATAACTCTTCTGAGTTAGCCGCTCCGATAGCCGCTCTAACGGACGCCATCCGTTGTATGATTAAGGATGTAAAGGAAATCAAAAGCGAAATTCATAAGCCGGAACCAATCAAAGCCGTAAACAAGGTGTGTGAAACTTGTAGTGGTCCACATGCGTATTATGATTGTCAAGCAACCGATGCTTCCTTTTACCAAGCTCCCGTAGCTTCGGTAAACCACAATCAATACCGACCACAAGCTGATCCTCACTACCGTGCACCTAGCGGTATGACACCACCTGGTTTTCCTCCTGTGCAAAACCATGGCAATCAAAATCGCTTTGTTCCGAATCAAGGACAAAATTTCAATAACTCTCAAAATTTCAATCAAAACCGGAACAATTTCAACCAACCTTATCAAGCTCCAAATCATCAAAGTTATCAACAACCTTCTCAAGCTCCTATGCCAAATGACTTCATGAAAATTACTGAGTCAAGCATACGTTCAATGCAAACTCAGATCAATAACATGAGAGTTGAGCTAAAAAAGGAAATTGATACCACAATGTCTCGGCAGACAAATGAGTTAAAGAATATGATGAGCAGTTTCATGAACATGAATATGAACAAAGCTTCATCATCTTCTGGAGGACTCCCAAGCAATACAATTCCCAATCCAAATGCCGAGTTGAAAGCCGTCACCACTCGTAGTGGTAAGACGCACAATGGACCTTCAACTCCAATGCCCCTCCTCCTGTGGCAATGAGTCAAGTTACCAAGGAAACAACGGACAAGGTGCATTTCTCAAGCCTACGAAGTACCGCACACGTCCCACCTTCGGTAGTCCAAGCTTTAAGTCCGGAACCCGAAGTTCCGAAGAAAAATCCTGAGCCAGAAATGACTTCCATCCCGGCTCAAAAGTCTAGTCAGCTTCCTTACCCATCAAGAATGAATGATGAGAAGCTCAAAGACAAAAACAAAGAGCAAATGGAAAAAATTTTCCAAATCTTCAATGAGCTACACTTTGATATAAGCTTCGTTGATGCTCTCGTTCTAATGCCTAAATTTGCATCCACGCTTAAAGGCTTACTGACCAACAAAGATAAGCTATCTGAGATGGCTAAAACTCCTCTCAATGAGCAATGCTCAGCGGTCCTTCTCAAGAAGCTTCCCAAAAAGCTTGAAGACCCTGGCAGATTTCTAATCCCGTGTGATTTCTTGGGGATGGTTCAATGCTCCGCCTTGGCCGATCTTGGCGCTAGCATTAACCTCATGCCACTCTCAGTATGGAAGAAACTGTCTCGTCCTAAGCTTTCACCCACTTGTATGACACTCGAGCTAGCGGACCGTACCATAACTCGTCCACTTGGGATAGCCGAGGATGTCGTGATGAAAGTGGGAAAGTTTCACTTTCCTACTGACTTTGTTGTAGTAGACTTCGATGCAGATCCTAGAGTTCCCCTCATCTTAGGGAGAGCTTTCTTGAGAACGAGTCGTGCTCTGATTGATGTGTTTGCTGAAGAGTTGACCATACGGGTTGACAATGAAGAGCTCACGTTGAATATCAATCAGAATTCCAAACCTCTGTCCAAACAGAGTGTTTCCACAATTGATCAAAAATCTGAAAGATTCAATGCAACACTCTCAAATTTCACGGTTAAGAGGAGTCACCAAAAACGTGCGGAGCTAAAAGCTTTGAAAATCAACCCTGGTTCAAACAAATGGTTTGAAAGTTGCACCAGGGAAGTCAAGAGTGTTCTTGATGATGATGATGATCTAGAATCGGAGACTTCATCGGAAGTGGTGGAAATTGCTAGCTCTAAGAGCACACCACTTGTCCCACCTCCGGAATCAGTTTGTCGCATCGAGTTTGTTAACTCTGTGGATGAAACCAAATTCTCTTCAGTTTCATCTGAATTGGATGATGATTGTAATCCAATGGGAGACATTCCACCCATTGATGAATTGCTCAAAAATGATCCATCATCTCCTAATCTTATTATTCCCGACTCTTCCATCCCTTCCCTCACTCCTGATGAGGAAGATGACAACTTTTGGAATGAAGTCGATGCCTTTCTTAGTGATGAGTCAATTCTAACAGTAATTGATAATACTTACTTTGATTCGGAGGGAGACATCCTTTTTCTGGAAAATCTGTTGATTGAAGAACCGTTTCCCACCCTCCCTCCCGGACATCTTATTGACAATCACCATCTAAGCTTCAAGTTTAAGCTTAAAAATGTCAAAAATGGTGATTTGCTTCTTTCTGATGAGGAATGGACTTGCATTCTCATGTACGTCTTTATTCCATTCTTCACAGATGGTGTGGTTGCTCTTTCCCTTTTCTCTTTCGGGAATGAGGACACCATCTTTGACCCCGGTATCATCCTTTATAGTTTCTACTATTAACAATACCGCGGTTATATCTCGTCGGTGTGGAACTTTCTGATGTTCATATGTTTATCAACATTGTGAACGAAAGTCCGATCGAGATTGGTTTTCCACGTTACTTTCCCCATGAACAAATGAATACGGGGTCGAGTCAAGCTAGCGACTCGGGAATCAAAAACAGTAGCATGCCATATGGGTTTTCACCCATATTTCTGACTTCTTTCTATCTTTCTACCACCCTAGTGTGGGGGGGGGGGGTTTACCCCACATGTTGTGTATATAAGTTTTCTCAAAAAAAAAAAAAAAAAATCTTTCTAAATAATGGCCGTAGTATTTCCCTTTTACGTTCTTTGTTTCGGCATAACCGCCGGTACTTTGAATATTGAGGGCAATATTCATTTCTAAGTGTGGGGGGGAATATTTTATCATGTAATTATACCGCCTAATTCCCCCATTTTTGGCCAAAAATTTTTTTTGGAGTAAGTGTTTTACACTTACTCAATTGGTTATCAGTCCGCCATGTCTAATAAACAAAAGGATTGGCTAATCCAGGAGCAAACGGCTCTTGGTAAAGATATCTCAAATCCGTTGACGGCTTGCAATTTGCCCAAAATTGTATGGTATTCAGCTCACCATATCCTTAAAAGTGAAGAGTTGGCAAGCCCGCAAGTTTATGGCTTGTGGTAAAGGCAGTGGAAAAACCATAATTGGTAATCAGCTCACCAAAGGTAATATTGATAATTTGTCTAAGAGTTGGCTAGTCCAGAAGCAAACGGCTTCTGGTAAAGACAAATCAAATCCGTTGGAAGCTGGTGGTTTGCTCAAAATCACATGGTTATCGGTGTACCATGGTTCTTACTTGAACTGAAACATTTGGCTACTCCAGAAGTAATGGCTTTTGGTAAAGAGATTCAAATCCATTAAGTTTTTCTCAAAAGATTGCTAGGGACTAGCAATAGTTTAGTGTGGGGGATTGATGAGTGTGTAAATACTCATCATTTTTGGTTAAATCTGAACTGCAAAACGTTTAAAAATGCTCAAAAATGCATCAAAATACTGAAAATATTCCAAAATTGCATTTTATATGTTTCAGATGCAAAATATTCAAAATCAGATGAAAAATGAGCTAAGTTTGCATAATTGGCAGTTTCAGTCCCCCAAGTTTCAAAAATTGTCAGAAATAGTCCCTAAGCACTTAATTTCAAAAGAAAAATCACCAAAGGTCCTTTTAAAATCATAAGTTATCAAAATTAGTCTTTTGGTGAAAAATATTAAAAGTTTTGAGAAATTACAAGATTGGTCCTCCAAGTTTAAAAATTGGCAAAAATGGTCCTTGGAAAATTTGAAAATGTCAAGTTTGGTCCTTGTATTATTAAAACTTGTCACTTATGGTCCCTTGGAACAACTTTGCAATTTGGCAGCTTTGGTCCCTCAAAATTCAGAAAATACAACATAGGTCCTTGGTTATTAAACCCTTAAACCCATTTTGGACCCTGTCATAAACCAAGTGACCCCCTGCCAACCCCTTTGGACCCTTAACATTTTGACCCCCCTTTTATATTAATCCTTGGTCAAATCTCTGGTCAAACAAGGCATACGCGCCAAAATCCTGTCTTCAACAACTATCCCTGCTACACTCCAACCTCCCATTCCCCCTCCTCACCTTCACTCATCCATGTCCCCCCCACCTTCAACTACCTTCCAAGGAGCATTAAATGCACCTCTTATCCCTTCACTCAACCCCAACTGTCAAATACTTGTTTTGGCGCCAAAATTCAATCCAACGGCCAAGAGTAATTCAAGACATCCAATGGCTATCAATGAAGGTGGGAAACACTCAGAGTAGTGAGAGAAATCCTTTTGGGTATAAAAGAGGCAAGAAGGAGCAAGCAAGAGAGAGTCTTTAGTTTTTAAATTTTCATTAATGTCGTTTTTAATATAAAAGTTGTAGTTAAGTTAAAAGTCTGTAATCTTTTGTTGTAATGCACTTACTTTAAGTTATTTAATCAATATAAACCATTTTCAAGTACTAATTTAAGTTGCATTATCAATTTATGTTGTTGTGTTCACTGTTGAAAATTTCCATTTCAAAGTCTTATATATAAGCTCTTATTAGCTTATTTTTAAGCTCAAACAGGCTTATATGAGCTTATTATAGCTTTCTGTAAGCTTCTATATCAATTTCAAGCTACTTTGGATTTTGGTCAACATAAGTCAAACTGGGGCCAAAATGGAAATGGAATTGGATCTGGGTTGAAGCAGTGTTGGAATTGGGTTGATTCAGAGTTATTGGGTTGATATACTTAGGATAGTTGGTTCTGTGTTTGATTCATCTCAAGCCATAGTGGCTAGGACAAATGTGAGTCCATTTTTAATATTACTGCAAAAATCTATATCTGTGGTTAATATTGGTTCTTGCCTGTTTATTTGGTGTTAAGTAGTTAAATTAGAGTGAGTTTGATCAATTGTACAAGTTGGTTCAGTGTTTAGGTCAGTTTTTATTTGCATATCAGTGTAAAAAGGTGTGTTTGGATTTGTAGCCTAAACTGTCTTAGAGGCTTATTCAGTGGTAGGTTCTTGTGGTTTCAGGCTTTATTAGCTCATTTGAACTCATTTGAGTTATTTATTTGTGCCTGCACACCACAAAAGTCAGCATCACTTTAAATCTGTCTTAATTACAAATCTGTTGTGATTTTGAAAAAGTAAACTCTTGTTTTGTGCTTAAGATTCATAGACAAAGCTTGTATTAACCTCATTTCATCCATTAACATCACATTCAGTCCACACATTGATCTCAAAGTTCACAAAAGTCAAATTAGCATAACTGTTAAAAAGTCAAAAAACTGAAAAAGTGATTTTGAGTCAAACTAGGGTGATTTTTCTTTGCTTCATTTCTGGACCAAATCAATTGAAATTGTGGGTGTATAAACTTCAGTTGGTCTACTTGCTTATTACCATTTTTTTTGATTTTTGTCAAATTTTTAAAAGCTCCAAATGAGCTTGTCTTTTGGGTCTCAGTTCCCCTGTGCACAAGCTCAGTATTGACTGAGTGTGCACAGGTTTTGTGCAGCCCTTGCACAGAGCTCATAAGAGCTTGTCATAGTCTAGTTTTTGGTTTGTAAGTACCCAGCCAGGTCTTCTGTAGGTTCCTTAATCTGTTTTTAAGTTTCAGCTTATTGAATGTCTTGTGCTTAAGCTTAAAGTAGTGACCTAAAAACTGTTTTTGCACTAAAACTCAAATACATCAAATCTGTGTAAATGGTGATTTAGAGGTTAAAAGCAGTTGTGATTAGTTGCATTGAGGTACTTGTAGCATATTAGAGCTTTTGTGTTCAGTTGGTGCTTATTGGTGTTCAATTGCTTATTTCAAAAGTGCTTATTTATAAGTACTTATAATAGCAGTTGCATTTTCTTACACACAAGCACCTGTTTTTATATTTTTCTCAGATTTAAAATATTATTTTAGACTTTTCTTGAAATTTTCAGATTTTTCCAAGCCTGTTTGCTATTTTTCTTCATTTTAATCAATTTTTAGTACTTTTTAATTAGCATTTAATATAATTAATTAAGAAAAGTTTCAAAAAAATAATTTTTCATTTTTCTTAAGTTAAGATAAATATAAAAAGTCAAAAAAATATTTTTTCAGATTTTTCTTAGTTAAATTTGTATTTTTAAGTAATTTAATTAGCTTTTAATAGGTTTTAATTCATTGAAAATACAAAAATAATCAGAAAAATACAAAAATAGTTTTGAAAATTCTCTTTTGATATTTTAGATTTTTCTAAGTCATAATTTCATTTTTCTAGCTTTATTTCATATTTTCTTGTGTTTTAGGTAATTATTTAATAGTTAAAAATAGTTTTTAATTAATAATAATTAGATAAGTAGTGATAAAAATAATTTTCTTTTTCTAAAAATTTTCTTTTATCCTTAGGTTTGTAAAAATATCATTTTCATATTTTTTGGGAAATATTGTGTAAGTTTCACATTTTCATTTGTACGTTACGTAGTTTTTAATTCAGTTTTATAAAAACATAAAATCAAAAACATCATTTTGCAAATAGTGATAGCGTTTATTTAATATTTTTTTTTATTTTTTTTTATCTTTTTAATTCTCTTTAATTTGCATTTAAGCCTCTGTAATTTATTTACTTTTTCTGTAGTTATAATAATCAAAATCCCCTTTTCTGTTCAAATCTCTCGATCACTATTCGTTTGGTGATTCTTCGCATAGCTCGCTGGGACATAACGACCCGGGGAAACCCTATACTCCCCAGATCTTCATTGCATTTGTGTCTGAGCTGTTTTAAGTTTCTTACGGTCGGCCATTCACAAGTGGCCGGCTTGTGTGAGAAAAACTTGACGGTTTGGCACAGATCAAATTTTTGGCGCCGCTGCCGGGGAGCTGTGCTGATTATCTTCCGTCTAGCAGATTAGTGATTTGAATATTCACTCTTTGTTCATACCATCTATCTATATCTATATATATATTTTCTTATAAAAAAATTCAAAAACCCAAAAACATCTCAAAACCTATAAAACACAAAAATATTTTTCTTTTGTTTTTATATATATGTATAATCATAAAACTCAAAAATAATCTTCTTTCCCCATTTTCATAATTCCCTTCCTTGGCTCTGAGATTCCTTAGAGTTAACTCTAGTGCATGCGCACCCGTTCTTCTAGATCATTGAGTCCTTTGCGTGATCTAGCAGAAATTCCTAGAAGACGTTCTCGTAGACGTGCTGCCCAAATAGTCGAACCCGAGATTCGTACTATTTCAAACAACACCATGGCAGACGAACGTACTATGGCGGAAATGCTCCAGGCACCCACCGAGGGTTATGGAGATGCCATCGTTTTACCGGTAATCAATTCTGATCACTTCGAATTGAAGACACATTTGATCACACTTGTGTCTACGAATCAATTCCACGGGTTTGATCGAGAAGACCCGTATGCACACATCCGTTGGTTTAACAAGTTGACTTCAACTATCAATTTCAAGGATGTGCCACAAAAAGTCATCAAGTTGATGCTATTTCCATTCTCACTTGAGGGGACATCCCGGATTTGGCTGGAAAAAGAACCCCCTCGATCTATCGAAACTTGGGAGGATCTTGTTCAAAAGTTTGTCAATTACTTCTTTCCTCCATCAAAGACGACTAATCTTAAAAATGAAATTTCTGGATTTCGTCAAAATTTCGATGAAAACTTTGGAGAGGCATGGGAGAGATTCAAAGATCTCCTCAGGAAATGCCCCCATCATGAATTCACGGAGCTTCAACAAGTCAATATCTTTTATAATGGGTTGAACGGTAACGATCAAGATTCCTTGAATGCAGCTGCAGGCGGCAATATCTTGAATCGTAGACCCAAAGATGTGATTGAGATTTGCGAGCAAAAATCAAAAGTTCCTATTTCTCGCAACAAAGTCAATACTCCTAACACTCCTGCTTCTACATCCAATAACTCTTCTGAGTTAGCCGCTCCGATAGCCGCTCTAACGGACGCCATCCGTTGTATGATTAAGGATGTAAAGGAAATCAAAAGCGAAATTCATAAGCCGGAACCAATCAAAGCCGTAAACAAGGTGTGTGAAACTTGTAGTGGTCCACATGCGTATTATGATTGTCAAGCAACCGATGCTTCCTTTTACCAAGCTCCCGTAGCTTCGGTAAACCACAATCAATACCGACCACAAGCTGATCCTCACTACCGTGCACCTAGCGGTATGACACCACCTGGTTTTCCTCCTGTGCAAAACCATGGCAATCAAAATCGCTTTGTTCCGAATCAAGGACAAAATTTCAATAACTCTCAAAATTTCAATCAAAACCGGAACAATTTCAACCAACCTTATCAAGCTCCAAATCATCAAAGTTATCAACAACCTTCTCAAGCTCCCATGCCAAATGACTTCATGAAAATTACTGAGTCAAGCATACGTTAAATGCAAACTCAGATCAATAACATGAGAGTTGAGCTAAAAAAGGAAATTGATACCACAATGTCTCGGCAGACAAATGAGTTAAAGAATATGATGAGCAGTTTCATGAACATGAATATGAACAAAGCTTCATCATCTTCTGGAGGACTCCCAAGCAATACAATTCCCAATCCAAATGCCGAGTTGAAAGCCGTCACCACTCGTAGTGGTAAGACGCACAATGGACCTTCAACTCCAATGCCCCCTCCTCCTGTGGCAATGAGTCAAGTTACCAAGGAAACAACGGACAAGGTGCATTTCTCAAGCCCACGAAGTACCGCACACGTCCCACCTTCGGTAGTCCAAGCTTTAAGTCCGGAACCCGAAGTTCCGAAGAAAAATCCTGAGCCAAAAATGACTTCCATCCCGGCTCAAAAGTCTAGTCAGCTTCCTTACCCATCAAGAATGAATGATGAGAAGCTCAAAGACAAAAACAAAGAGCAAATGGAAAATTTTTTCCAAATCTTCAATGAGCTACACTTTGATATAAGCTTCGTTGATGCTCTCGTTCTAATGCCTAAATTTGCATCCACGCTTAAAGGCTTACTGACCAACAAAGATAAGCTATCTGAGATGGCTAAAACTCCTCTCAATGAGAAATGCTCAGTGGTCCTTCTCAAGAAGCTTCCCAAAAAGCTTGAAGACCCTGGCAGATTTCTAATCCCGTGTGATTTCTTGGGGATGGTTCAATGCTCCGCCTTGGCCGATCTTGGCGCTAGCATTAACCTCATGCCACTCTCAGTATGGAAGAAACTGTCTCTTCCTAAGCTTTCACCCACTTGTATGACACTCGAGCTAGCGGACCGTACCATAACTCGTCCACTTGGGATAGCCGAGGATGTCGTGATGAAAGTGGGAAAGTTTCACTTTCCTACTGACTTTGTTGTAGTAGACTTCGATGCAGATCCTAGAGTTCCCCTCATCTTAGGGAGAGATTTCTTGAGAACGAGTCGTGCTCTGATTGATGTGTTTGCTGAAGAGTTGACCATACGGGTTGACAATGAAGAACTCACGTTGAATATCAATCAGAATTCCAAACCTCTGTCCAAACATAGTGTTGCCACAATTGATCAAAAATCTGAAAGATTCAATGCAACACTCTCAAATTTCATGGTTAAGAGGAGTCACCAAAAACGTGCGGAGCTAAAAGCTTTGAAAATCAACCCTGGTTCAAACAAATGGTTTGAAAGTTGCACCAGGGAAGTCAAGAGTGTTCTTGATGATGATGATGATCTAGAATCGGAGACTTCATCGGAAGTGGTGGAAATTGCTAGCTCTAAGAGCACACCACTTGTCCCACCTCCGGAATCAGTTTGTCGCATCGAGTTTGTTAACTCTGTGGATGAAACCAAATTCTCTTCAGTTTCATCTGAATTGGATGATGATTGTAATCCAATGGGAGACATTCCACCCATTGATGAATTGCTCAAAAATGATCCATCATCTCCTAATCTTATTATTCCCGACTCTTCCATCCCTTCCCTCACTCCTGATGAGGAAGATGACAACTTTTGGAATGAAGTCGATGCCTTTCTTAGTGATGAGTCAATTCCAACAGGAATTGATAATACTTACTTTGATTCGGAGGGAGACATCCTTTTTCTGGAAAATCTGTTGATTGAAGAACCGTTTCCCACCCTCCCTCCCGGACATCTTATTGACAATCACCATCTAAGCTTCAAGTTTAAGCTTAAAAATGTCAAAAATGGTGATTTGCTTCTTTCTGATGAGGAATGGACTTGCATTCTCATGTACGTCTTTATTCCATTCTTCACAGATGGTGTGGTTGCTCTTTCCCTTTTCTCTTTCGGGAATGAGGACACCATCTTTGACCCCGGTATCATCCTTTATAGTTTCTACTATTAACAATACCGCAGTTATATCTCGTCGGTGTGGAACTTTCTGATGTTCATATGTTTATCAACATTGTGAACGAAAGTCCGATCGAGATTGGTTTTCCACGTTACTTTCCCCATGAACAAATGAATACGAGGTCGAGTCAAGCTAGCGACTCGGGAATCAAAAACAGTAGCATGCCATATGGGTTTTCACCCATATTTCTGACTTCTTTCTATCTTTCTACCACCCTAGTGTGTGGGGGGGGGGGGGTTTACCCCGCATGTTGTGTATATAAGTTTTCTCAAAAAAAAAAAGAAAAAAAAAAAAGAAAAAAAAAAAAATCTTTCTAAATAATGGCCGTAGTATTTCCCTTTTACGTTCTTTGTTTCGGCATAACCGCCGGTACTTTGAATATTGAAGGCAATATTCATTTCTAAGTGTGGGGGGGGGGGAATATTTTATCATGTAATTATACCGCCGAATTCCCCCATTTTTGGCCAAAATTTTTTTTGGAGTAAGTGTTTTACACTTACTCAATTGGTTATCAGTCCGCCATGTCTAATAAACAAAAGGATTGGCTAATCCAGGAGCAAACGTCTCTTGGTAAAGATATCTCAAATCCGTTGACGGCTTGCAATTTTCCCAAAATTGTATGGTATTCAGCTCACCATATCCTTAAAAGTGAAGAGTTGGCAAGCCCGCAAGTTTATGGCTTGTGGTAAAGGCAGTGGAAAAGCCATAATTGGTAATCAGCTCACCAAAGATAATATTGATAATTTATCTAAGAGTTGGCTAGTCCAGAAGCAAACGGCTTCTGGTAAAGACAAATCAAATCCGTTGGAAGCTGGTGGTTTGCTCAAAATCACATGGTTATCGGTGTACCATGGTTCTTACTTGAACTGAAACATTTGGCTACTCCAGAAGTAATGGCTTTTGGTAAAGAGATTCAAATCCATTAAGTTTTTCTCAAAAGATTGCTAGGGACTAGCAATTGTTTAGTGTGGGGGATTGATGAGTGTGTAAATACTCATCATTTTTGGTTAAATCTGAACTGCAAAACGTTTAAAAATGCTCAGAAATGCATCAAAATACTGAAAATATTCCAAAATTGCATTTTATATGTTTCAGATGCAAAATGTTCAAAATCAGATGAAAAATGAGCTAAGTTTGCATAATTGGCAGTTTCAGTCCCCTAAGTTTCAAAAATTGTCAGAAATAGTCCCTAAGCACTTAATTTCAAAAGAAAAATCACCAAAGGTCCTTTTAAAATCATAAGTTGTCAAAATTAGTCCTTTGGTGAAAAATATCAAAAGTTTTGAGAAATTACAAGATTGGTCCTCCAAGTTTAAAAATTGGCAAAAATGGTCCTTGGAAAATTTGAAAATGTCAAGTTTGGTCCTTGTATTATTAAAACTTGTCACTTATGGTCCCTTGGAACAACTTTGCAATTTGGCAGCTTTGGTCCCTCAAAATTCAGAAAATACAACATAGGTCCTTGGTTATTAAACCCTTAAACCCATTTTGGACCCTGTCATAAACCAAGTGACCCCCTGCCAACCCCTTTGGACCCTTAACATTTTGATCCCCCTTTTATATTAATCCTTGGTCAAATCTCTGGTCAAACAAGGCATACGCGCCAAAATCCTGTCTTCAACAACTATCCCTGCTACACTCCAACCTCCCATTCCCCCTCCTCACCTTCACTCATCCATGTCCCCCCACCTTCAACTACCTTCCAAGGAGCATTAAATGCACCTCTTACCCCTTCACTCAACCCCAACTGTCAAATACTTGTTTTGGCGCCAAAATTCAATCCAACGGCCAAGAGTAATTCAAGACATCCAATGGCTATCAATGAAGGTGGGAAACACTCAGAGTAGTGAGAGAAATCCTTTTGGGTATAAAAGAGGCAAGAAGGAGCAAGCAAGAGAGAGTCTTTAGTTTTTAAATTTTCATTAATGTCGTTTTTAATATAAAAGTTGTAGTTAAGTTAAAAGTCTGTGATCTTTTGTTGTAATGCATTTACTTTAAGTTATTTAATCAATATAAACCATTTTCAAGTACTAATTTAAGTTGCATTATCAATTTATGTTGTTGTGTTCACTGTTGAAAATTTCCATTTCAAAGTCTTATATATAAGCTCTTATTAGCTTATTTTTAAGCTCAAACAGGCTTATATGAGCTTATTATAGCTTTCTGTAAGCTTCTATATCAATTTCAAGCTACTTTGGATTTTGGTCAACATAAGTCAAACTGGGGCCAAAATGGAAATGGAATTGGATCTGGGTTGAAGCAGTGTTGGAATTGGGTTGATTCAGAGTTATTGGGTTGATATACTTAGGATAGTTGGTTCTGTGTTTGATTCATCTCAAGCCATAGTGGCTAGGACAAATGTGAGTCCATTTTTAATATTACTGCAAAAATCTATATATGTGGTTAATATTGGTTCTTGCCTGTTTATTTGGTGTTAAGTAGTTAAATTAGAGTGAGTTTGATCAATTGTACAAGTTGGTTCAGTGTTTAGGTCAGTTTTTATTTGCATATCAGTGTAAAAAGGTGTGTTTGAATTTGTAGCCTAAACTGTCTTAGAGGCTTATTCAGTGGTAGGTTCTTGTGGTTTCAGGCTTTATTAGCTCATTTGAACTCATTTGAGTTATTTATTTGTGCCTGCACACCACAAAAGTCAGCATCACTTTAAATCTGTCTTAATTACAAATCTGTTGTGATTTTGAAAAAGTAAACTCTTGTTTTGTGCTTAAGATTCATAGACAAAGCTTGTATTAACCTCATTTCATCCATTAACATCACATTCAGTCCACACATTGATCTCAAAGTTCACAAAAGTCAAATTAGCATAACTGTTAAAAAGTCAAAAAACTGAAAAAGTGATTTTGAGTCAAACTAGGGTGATTTTTCTTTGCTTCATTTCTGGACCAAATCAATTGAAATTGTGGGTGTATAAACTTCAGTTGGTCTACTTGCTTATTACCATTTTTGTTGATTTTTGTCAAATTTTTAAAAGCTCCAAATGAGCTTGTCTTTTGGGTCTCAGTTCCCCTGTGCACAAGCTCAGTATTGACTGAGTGTGCACAGGTTTTGTGCAGCCCTTGCACAGAGCTCATAAGAGCTTGTCATAGTCTAGTTTTTGGTTTGTAAGTACCCATCCAGGTCTTCTGTAGGTTCCTTCATCTGTTTCTAAGTTTCAGCTTATTGAATGTCTTGTGCTTAAGCTTAAAGTAGTGACCTAAAAACTGTTTTTGCACTAAAACTCAAATACATCAAATCTGTGTAAATGGTGATTTAGAGGTTAAAAGCAGTTGTGATTAGTTGCATTGAGGTACTTGTAGCATATTAGAGCTTTTGTGTTCAGTTGGTGCTTATTGGTGTTCAATTGCTTATTTCAAAAGTGCTTATTTATAAGTACTTATAATAGCAGTTGCATTTTCTTACACACAAGCACCTGTTTTTATATTTTTCTCAGATTTAAAATATTATTTTAGACTTTTCTTGAAATTTTCAGATTTTTCCAAGCCTGTTTGCTATTTTTCTTCATTTTAATCAATTTTTAGTACTTTTTAATTAGCATTTAATACAATTAATTAAGAAAAGTTTCAAAAAAATAATTTTTCATTTTTCTTAAGTTAAGATAAATATAAAAAGTCAAAAAAATATTTTTTCAGATTTTTCTTAGTTAAATTTGTATTTTTAAGTAATTTAATTAGCTTTTAATAGTTTTTAATTCATAGAAAATACAAAAATAATCATAAAAATACAAAAATAGTTTTGAAAATTCTATTTTAATATTTTAGATTTTTCTAAGTCATAATTTCATTTTTCTAGCTTTATTTCATATTTTCTTGTGTTTTAGGTAATTATTTAATAGTTAAAAATAGTTTTTAATTAATAATAATTAGATAAATAGTTATAAAAATAATTTTCTTTTTCTAAAAATTTTCTTTTATCCTTAGGTTTGTAAAAATATCATTTTCATATTTTTAGGGTAATATTGTGTAAGTTTCACATTTTCATTTGTACGTTACGTAGTTTTTAATTCAGTTTTATAAAAACATAAAATCAAAAACATCATTTTGCAAATAGTGATAGCGTTTATTTAATATTTTTTTTACTTTTTTTATCTTTTTAATTCTCTTTAATTTGCATTTAAGCCTCTGTAATTTATTTACTTTTTCTGTAGTTATAATAATCAAAATCCCTTTTTCTGTTCAAATCTCTCGATCACTATTCGTTTGGTGATTCTTCGCATAGCTCGCTGGGACATAACGACCCGGGGAAACCCTATACTCCCCAGATCTTCATTGCATTTGTGTCTGAGCTGTTTTAAGTTTCTTACGGTCGGCCATTCACAAGTGGCCGACTTGTGTGAGAAAAACTTGACGGTTTGGCACAGATCAACTATATCATCTATTCTATCCTTGTAAATATTTATTCGAAAAACAAAATACAAAAATATAAAACCAACAAAAAGAAATAGAAAAATATAAAACCAACAAAAAGAAAATAGAAAATTATAAAACCTTCAAAAACCCATAAAAATCAGAAAATTTCAAAAAATACCAAAAATATGTTTTTCTATGACATGTCTTCTGGTTTCGATAACATCTACGGTCTTAGAAATGTCATTCAATAATGGCACGGGACCATAGATGAAGTTCGAGCAGGAGGTGTAAATATTCTTTTCTAAACATGTCTCAAAAAATGGCTTGCAGTTACTTCAGACTGTGACCCGTGCTTAAACAATGGCTTGCTATTATTTCTGATAGCAACCCGCTCTTTTAAAGAAAGGAAAGTGCTACGCTAAACAATTTTCAAATATTTCGTGCACTTATCCTAAAACATAATGAGGAAAGTATGTCGAAGGACTGCTGTTCCTACACAAATGTTTTTCCGTCTATAATTCTTCAGAAAAATATTTGTTGTGTTCAAAATGGTGGTAAATGAGTTGCTTGGAAAATCAATCAGAATAAGAGTTTTCGTATTAATTTGCAAACTCAATCAATGACTTCTGCACTTTTAAAATTTTTCAAAAAATGAGTCATTGATTGAGGGGGAGAATGTTTTCAAATCTATATCATCTAACGAGCTTTCTTAATTATCCTACGTGCTTAATTAAAAATGATATTTGCCTGTGTCGAAGGACTAGGAATTTAGGATATGATTGTTAGGTTTAGATGATTAGAGTTTGATTAACACATAAACCCCATGCCTTATATGATCTGATTTTTATGTTGAATTGACTTTAATTAGTCGATTGCTGTTATGGGTGATGTCGACCACCATATATCTGTATGTGTGTTCACTAACGTATGCATGTATATTGGTTATAAAGATGTTCCCGATCCGGATCCCACTATTGATGATGATTGGATTCCGAAAGGAAAGGGTAACTATCTCTTGGATTGACAAATGAAGAAACGGAGCTTAATTGGACTTCAATGGAGAGTTGGCATAAATGCAACGTAAGAGGTCTCACTGCATTAGCAGATGGTTTTCTTCTAAGTGATTGAAGAAACGAAGCTTAATTGGACCTCAGTTGGCATTCAAAATGCAACGTAAGAAGAAGTCTCACTGCATCTGCAGACGGTTTTCTTCCAAGCCCTACAGCAACAACGGAAGCTTCTCAACCATCTAACGTATCTTTGTGCAGGATACCATGTTTAAACAATTTTGAATAATTTGATTAAATTGTTTTGAAAATGGAAAATATTGTTTTGAAAATATATTGGACTAATTTTTTGAAAATCACCGGACTTCTTATCAAAACCTAAATCACTCAATTATTGACTTCTGTCATGGATTGAGGGGGAGAGTAATTTAAAATAAAATATTTTCAAACGATATTTCTTCACAAAAAGTCCGTTTGTACGCTAAAATGTGGTGATCTAAAGATTTAATGTTATGTCATGGTATGGTTTTCTTTAAAACTCAAAGATCTGTCAAAATGAAATTTTTTCTGTTCTTGTTTGATTGTGAAATTGTTTTATTTTACTTAAAGATCTCTTAAAAACTATCATACCTGATACTAACAATCTTTAATGTCTAAATCTGGTCCTTATCTATCATTTTTCAAAATTAAATCTTGCCACGTCTTTCCCCAAATTTTTCTAAATGACTTAAATCAGTTGGGATCACAAATCTCAAATGGTTTGATATTTCTGATCGGGGTAGAGATCGTGTTTTAAATCTCAAATCTGTTTTAAATGGAATTGGTTTTAGTCCTTTAAAGGCACTCCTGCCTCCATGTGCCAAACGATTTCAAAATACATAATGCACATGTTGAGGAGGAGGATTTATCCAAAAACCATATGAGTATTTAAACAAGGCATTTTCTCTCATGTTTTCTAAACCTAATTAAATCACTTGGGATCCAAAATCTCAAAGGGTTTGATATTTTTGATCGGGGGAGAATTTGTGATTTAATAATGAAATTTGATAAAAGGTGATCGTTTTGATTTAATTGTGCAGGCTGCTCTCTCATATGTGCTAAACGCTTTCGAATCTCGAAGCACATATTGAGGGGGAGCATAACTATCGAGGTACAAAAGTTTTTTTAAAAAAGAGACTTATAAAGTACCTTGATTGATTTTTCAAATGGTTTCTTAAATGGCTTTTGTAATCGTGGATGTGCTTCAAAAGAACTCTTGCCTCTATGTGATAAAAATGATTTCAAATATCCTATGCACATATTGAGGGGGAGATTTTACCAAAGAAAATCAAATGGCTTTTTCCATGGAAATTGTGATCAAGAAATTATTTCAAAGAACTCTTGCCTCCATGTGCTAAACAATTTCAAAATCATATGCACATGTTGAGGGGGAGCATTTTCTAAATGATCAAAACTATTAGGGTACAAAATGCTTTGATCTCATATCACAAGTACCTTGATTGTTTTTCCAAATGATTTTTCAATTGGTTTCACGGAAGAATGAACTGTACCAAAAGACCGACCATTTTACTTTATGCATGGTGTTATAAGGATGGTTAGGTTAGGTATTCGTTCCCACGATCCCGCCAGAGCCGGAGGGATCTACCCAGGGACAATCCACTAGATAGTGTAGAGTCCTTAGGTATGATGAAAAAAGGAGAAAGAAAAAGAATATGGGAAGAGTGCGGACTGAGACAGAGCTAGTACTGGAATAAACCCAACAAGGTTCTAGTTATGAAGTCTCGGTAAGCACTGAAGGGGTTGAAGAATGAAAAAGAACTGAATGTGAAAAAGGGTGAAAAGAAATAGCCCTCCATCAATTCAACCTTAGGGCAGAAACCGGGTTCAATACATATGCTACTGGTTGTTACTAAGGTAACACTGGTATTGAAGACAAGACGTCATGGACCCAGTGACGCACTGCACTAAACTTCCCAAGCCACTCAAGTTCCTCTTAAAAGGGCTTGTTTCATTCTCACGGGGAACCGACATAATCTATCGACTTTCTCTTAGAGATGGTTGATATTGAAGTAGGAGACCCTCTCCCTAGTCTCCTGCACAGGAACCAAATGAGCACTATTGAGTCTAGAGCCAAGAGATCATCCACAACATCTCATTAGGACACTAAATTATTGAAGACTTGCTGTTTCACACAATGTGGAAAGTAAGTACATATTAAGAGTCCTACGCATTATCCTTGTGGTATTGCCAGAACATCCGAGTGATATGAAAATATTCACGATGAAGATGGAAATCCTTCTAGAGCCAACATCAAACAAGCTCTTGGTGGGTGACATGTGAGATCTTCTCGTAAGATCAAAATTGTGACAACTGGATAGAAACAATGGGGCGATTCAGTCTTGAATCAACCTTGGTCCAGGAATGGAATTGACGAATACTTTTGGAAAAACCGTTCGATGTGCAAATCTTCTTTTCTCTAGCACGTCAAATGTGTACTTATGTTTTCAAAATTCAAAAAATATCTCTGATTGAAAAATACTTTTAGAAAAACCGGTCGATGTGCGAATCTCTTCTTTTCACTAGCACGTCGATTGTGTACTATTTTCAAATACAAAAAGTGTTTTGATTGAAAATTGATCTTTCTCATAAAACCTTCGTCGTATTGCAAAACTCTTTATTCTAAGCAATACGCGATTTTTTTCAAATCAATTTTTCATCAATCAGTGAATCTCAATTCGCTGGTTCACTCACTCCGTGTTGTCTTCTTTGAGACGTTCCGGTTTGAGAACAGCTAGAACAGCTGCGAAACCCTGTCAAGGAGATTCTTAGGAATCCTACCTGATCACAGGCAGTACTTGTACTGATCAACGGGGAACCGTGGGCCGTGTACCTCAATTCAACGAAAGTGATAAAAGACACTTTCGTGCGCTTTATTGCTAACTGTCGTATGCAGGTACACCCCGACGATTGCAGCTGATCAGAATTGAGGAGTCAATCCAAAGCCGCATGTTCACAGCAACCTCACTTAATTGAAGAAATCATGACTGGTGCATATCTACATAACCTGGTTCTGATATTTTTATACTATGCTTCTGCTACGCTGCTGCAAATATCATGAACCAGTAAGGCTTCCGCTACTCTGATGGAAAGATGTCATGATTCAAAAGTGTGAGCATGTCGGTCCGAAAGTCACAACTTCACATGATGGCAACACAATAAAGGGTAATCCAGAGATTTACTGTGGCTGGTGATCTCAATGAAAGCTCGAAGATCATCAAAGATGTGGATCAGTTAAAGGCCTCCACTAAAAGTACAAATCAACGCGGACTTTGAAGAATCGCTACAAAAGCACAAAGATTGTTGAAATGAAGAATTGAAGTCTATGAGCTCAAGAACAAAGACAAGAATAGAATGCTAGGATTCGAAATGCATAACATGGGGTGACCTCCCTTAGGGGGAGATTGTTAGGAATTAGAAAATTCCATAGTGAAGAGTCGGTCACCCATAATATTATCTAGCATAAGTTAGCTCGTAGACATATCGTTATTTACGTTATTTAGTAGTTTATTTATTAGTTTGTAGCGTAGTATAGCTTAGTGCAACACCGTGGAGGAAGGACGGGTCTTTACCCACTGTATACCTGATCCACAGGCCGATAGGAGGTCGTATTTCTTGTAACTATAAATACCCCTTCCATCCATGGAAGGGGTGGTGCTTCTCACATAATCTAATATTCCATACTTTGTGTAAACCTCTAGCAAGAACACCCTCTCTCTCAACTAACTCTCTAACTATGGCAAACATGTATTTTGATCATCCAAGACCACCCGAATCATCAACACAATAAATATTCGATCCTACATATCTTCCCCGAATAACCTAATGTCCTAAAGCACACTCATGCAATAAACACAACGATAGCCTAGTTGCACTCATAGGCTTCTGTTAATACAAATAAGCCGTAAAAACGTTTATTTATATTTTACGATCTTCTAATGTTTTGTCGATAGTAAACGTAAAATCATTTTAATGAAACAAATAAAATACGTAAATGGTTTGAGCCAATAGTTTTCTAACACACTTACGTTTTCACATAAAACACTAAAACAAGTATAAGTGATTTTTTGATTTAAATACATATGTACAACAACTAGTGTTTACATATTGGGCAAATATATACATAACTAGTATGTATTATAATGGGTAAAAACTACAACCCATCCATAACCCATGGTATTGACCCATATCCATTTGACTAGATGCATTGCACCTATTAGATACATTGTATCTAAGGAAATACCCATGGACCAACCTATAACCCATGACCCATAACTAAAAAACCCATGGGAAAAAGGGAGCGTCCCACGGATCCCAGTTAATACACTGGACAGATCCCTCAAGGGAGGGATCCGTGGGATCCGGGGAACAGTAACTAGTTTTCTTCTATAAATAGTGAGCCATTTCTTCCTTTTGGGTTGCCACTCCTACACATACTTTCCCCAAGTATTGTAACTCTCTAACCATTGATCCTAAGGGATCTTTTGTTGGAATCACTCCTACACCTTAATTCAAGTGTTTGTTACTCATATGTAATAGGTAGCTTATTATGGCCTTTATGTTTGTTTAAGTTCAAGCTTATGTAGAAGGCCCATAAGCTTAGGCCCATGTCCAATAAGGAAAAGGGAAGGAGTGGGAGTGTTGCCCTAGCTCCTTGCCTATAAATACTCTTGTAAACCTTCATTTGAAGGTTGGTTGTTCAATTCATTCTCTCTTTCACTTGCATATGCATAACCGGTCTAATATCTCTACGCATAGTGTTTGGTTTGTGTCTTGTTCATCCGCCTCGTCTCTTTATCTCTTTCTAGTAAGCTTGTGTTGTAAAACTAGTGACCTAACAGTGGTATCAATCGCCTAATAGTTGAGTGAACGTATTGTTTGAAGTGAGTTTTGGTCTCACGCTTAACTTGCGTCTCCATAACTTTGGCTTGATCAAAAACGTATTTTTTACACTTTTTAATCCAAGATTCTTGTCCTTTCAACGTTATAAGGTGTTAAACTTACTGTTTTTGGCAAAAAGTTTCGAACTTTGTGTGTAGATCATCGTTTTTCATCTAGTTTTTGTACGAAGGTTCTATCCTACGCGTAACTGTTTTAAGAGTTTTGGTTCATCAAGTTTCACACTTTTGTGTCTTTTGGTGTTATTGAAGCTATTTCATCACACAAAAACTGGTTTAGAAACAACTTTGAGAATAATCATATTTACGAGTAATCCTACGCGTAGCAAAACCCTAAAACTACGCGTAAGGTTATCCTTGGCTTGATCTTCATTTTCGTGGTTTACTCCGTGTTTTCTTGCTTGGATAAGCCTGAAAATACGTCGACTTTGGATATCTTTTGCACTGTGATAGTGTAAAAGATCATTTGGGCAAAACCCTAAAATTACGCATAAGCATAAGCTTACGCGTAGAAATCCTACGCATAAGATTCATCTTACGCCTAAGCCCAGTCTTACGCATAAGATAATCCTACGCCTAACTTTCTACGCCTAACTTTTGTCTACGCATAACTTTAGAGTCTTTTCCATACTTACGCGTAAGCTAAATCTACGCGTAACTCCTTACTGTTACGCGTAACTTTGGTGTTTTTACGCATAAGTGCTACTTGGTTATTGTGATTTCTACGCCTAAAGGATACTTCTTCAACAAACGTTCATTCGACTAAAAAGATCCATTTTTACCAACACAAGTTTTCAACATGTCTCAACCACCATACTCTAACTATTTCCCTTACACTTATACTCAACGTCAACAACATTTAACTCCACAACATCAACAATGGAATCAACAACAAGCAATTTATCAACAACAATTTAATCAACAACATACTCCACAACTTGGAGCAATTCCTCCCCCACAAATGGTTCAAACACCTCCAAGCCTTCAAGTTCAACCCTACACAAACGATTTCAATCAACATCCATCAAGGAACACTATGAAGGAACCCACTTGGTTTGCAAAGATGTGTGAAGCTTTAAGCAGCCAACAATCAATTCATGAGGCTGGATCACTTGATAGACCTCCAATGCTAACTCCAGGAAACTACGATCAATGGGTGATAAGGTTCTTTAGGTTTTGTGATCTGAAGAAGCCACATGGAAAGTTCTTAAAGAAGGTTATCTTGGAAGGTCCATTTGAGATGCCTACTGTCATTGTACCCGGAGATCCAAATGCTATTCCACCAAGAGATGAACAAACGAACATTGCTACTGTTGCAGACTTGAATCCTCAAGAACTTCTACACTATGAAGCAGATGAGCTTGCAATGGAATATATCCTCTTAGGATTACCAAACCCAATTCTTCGTAGTGTTGATGCTCAAAAGACTGCACAGAAAATGTGGGATCATATTCGTCTTCTTATGGAAGGATCTGTACTCAATCAGGAGGATTTGGAATCCAAAATTTACTTGGCTTATGAACACTTCATGATTGAACCTGGAGAGACACTAGAGTCCTATCATCATCGATTTTCAGACATCATCAATGATTTGGATAAACACAACATCATCATGCCAAGAATTGCAGTGAATACTAAGTTCCTGAGTAGTCTTGGTCCTGAATGGGAGAAGTATGTCATTTTTCTCCGTCAAGCGAAGAATATGCATCATTCTACATATGGATTGTTGTACGATTACTTGAAGCCTCATGAAAAGGAAGTTGATCGGGAAAGGATTCTCCGTGCTCAAAATGCTCCACCTACACATCCGGAAAATCAACAACTTGCCTTATATGCTCAACAAAGTTATCCTCCTCAACAAGCAACTCAACCAACTGCCTCAGTCATACAAAACGATCATTCACAGCTATCCGTAGGATCCGTGTAAAGTGTTTTTGTGGTAAGGGCGATCCTCACATTTTGGGCGATCCTCACATTTTGGGTGGAATTTGGGTGGTAAGGGTTTTTGTGCTAGTCATGCAACTTCCTATCCGTGAGACGCTTTTGTTAAGACTAATGGCCCACTCCTATATGTCATGAAAAATTTTAAATTTGGTGCCAAAATTACCCTAACCGACATTTTCTCATGGTTTATTACGCAAATGCAATTTGACAAAGCAAATAATCAAGGATAAGCATAGTTTCAAAGTTCCCGTTTTATTTTCCCTCCCTACACTTAAACTGAACATTGTCCCCAATGTTCCCCGAAAGTATCAAAGTTATGATAATGGAAGGTAATTAAAAACGAAAGAAACTAATACTCCCCTGATTAGCTCGGTAGGATCCGTGTAAAGTGGTGGTTAAATCCTTTCCAAGAAGAATTTATGCGTGAAAAGCTCCTTCCAATCTTATGTATCTTCTTCTTGATAAACAAAACCTGCACACTTGAAGAAAACAAACAACCCAACGCATCAAACCGAACAAAGAAAAATACAACAAGAGGTAATTCCAGACTTAAATAAGATATAATGCTTGTGGAATGGATGTTTGCAGCTTTTCTAAGAAAATTAAGACCTGGAAAATTCCAAAAATTTATAAGTAGCTCAGAAAACGAGAAAAAAGTGATCTGTTGTTTTTACTCCTTCCTGACGCCGTCAGGTTGCAATCCTGACGCCGTCAGGTTATCCTGACGCCGTCAGGTTATCCTGACAAAAACTGTTCTGCGATTTTCTGAAAAAAATTCTGGAAAATTTACATCTTTAGAATCTGGAAAAATTTCTGCAAAAACATCCATTATGACTCGATACAAGCATTTGACTCTAACAAACACACATATATATCTTTTAAATAATTGTAATTCTCATGTTCACGTTTCTTTTGAAAACGTGTGTAATCCTCCCTACACTTATCCCTTATGTAAAATACCTTTATATGTAATTAAGACGAGGTTAAAGACAAAATAAAGCATTTTTACAAATTCAAACATGAGAATAAACAATTAATAAAAGATATACGACACACAAATGAAAATGAAAAACAAATACACATGGGTTGCCTCCCAAGAAGCGCTTGTTTTTGTTCGAGTCACGAGCCTGACTCTACCCTTATTTAACAGATAAAGGGGAAGTTTTTCCTACACTTAAGTTTAAGTGCGGGTGATAGTAGCAATACACACCCTTAGGGTGGAAATTTGCTACGTGAGGAGAGGGTGATGGGTGATTTATATGCTCAAAGGAGTGTGCTTCATTCATTATAACCTTACCTAAGTCTATTGGTGTAGCGAGTGAATCAAATCTCCCTCCTAAAAATGGATCATCTTCTATCAACTTCAAAAGATTCTTAGTTAAGGATCCATCTTGACCTAATAAACCCGGTTTAAACCCATAATGTTTCTTGTTATCAACCATGAATGGGTGATATAAGTGTGTAAGGTCATGGGTTACTCCTATATTAGCTTCCACTATAGATGGCCTAGAATCTACCACCTTTATCAAGCAACTACCCGAACTATCTATTTTGATGGGTGGATTGGGGCCTAATTCAATTCCAAGATTCACATCTAAGGACGGAACATTGGGTAAGGTTTTTGGTTGAGGCTCCGGTTCATCAAAATTAGGAACTTCCCTAGGACTAAGAGAGAGGTCATGACAACAAGCATCTAAACCTACATTCTCTAGTGGCGTTTGGTCTAAAGGTTCTCTATCAATTGGGGCTCCTATAGTCTCTACTTCTTCCGGGTAAGTTATAGGCGATGTGTGTTCCTCAAGTGATGGTAGGGCTTGTGGGCTTGGAGTTTCCACCTTTTTCTCCATTATATCTAGATCTCCTAAATGTTTGAAATTTATCCCACACATGCAACTAGGTATTTTAGCTTCAACCATCTCACAATCTTGTTTGGGTTTAGGTTTCATGTTCTTAAAAACTAGGTCTTTTTGATCATGATTCCTAAGGTTAGATAAATCCTTCTTATCCATTTCCTCAAGTTGTAACAACTGAAGGTTTATGCATAGGAGGTTTTTCTGAAAAATTCTAAAGATGGTGTCACTAAAAGGAGTTGATCTTGACAACGATCGTTGAATAGAAGCCACACAAACACAAAATATATCAAATCCATCCAATCTTACACCCTTCTTCTTTTGGATATCTCTAAGTTCACTCACAAATTCATTAGAACAATAAAAACCAAACCAACTTGCGAAATTCAATTGTTCCTCATTTGTTAATGATTCAAATGTTACTTCACTTGCCATAGCGACAAATGAAAGGGGTTTTACGAACACAAACACAAAGAAGGGGGATAGACTACAAGGAAGCTAAGAAAAAGAAAAAAAAATCTCACTTGATAGGAATCTTGTGAGTAGACCTAAACGAGATATAAATCAAGCCTAAACAATAACTATTCCCCGGCAGCGGCGCCAAAAACTTGATAACGCTACACGCGTCGTTCGGGGTCAAAGGAACTTCCTTTTCATCGAGCAAGTTTTATAACACCCTAGGCAGTGAACCTAATCGTTGTAGTGTAGTAATTAGGGTAAGCCACGGGTATTGATATCGTTCTCTAGGGGAATAGTGTCGTTAGGCTGAAGTATATGTCGATTTAAGTCTAAAGGTGAGGGATGATTATTTTTGTATTTTTATATTTTATGGAATGGAAAGGTGCGAATCTCGGGGTTTGGATTTGGGGGGTTGGTATTTCTACCGATTACTCTACTATTATCTAATTATCTAAACTAAGGTTGTGGGAGTCTATGTCTAATTAATGTGTGCTCGTATGATAGTTTAAAAATGTGTTTACTTAGTTTGTATTACTCCTTAATTATCTCCTATTGATGGTTGAGTGTCACGTCTTATTCCTAGTTGCGTTGTGTGTCTAAAGTTGTAGGGTATGCGTTTCTCCCTAACTCTTTGAACTTACCAAAGGGTCTTGTCTACAAACTCACTAGAGATTATAAACTCCTACTCTAAGGCGCTCTTTGGATGGTTTAGCCTACAATTACTCAGGTAATTATACTCTAAGGTTCACAAAGATGAATCAAGCATTAAGTGCACAACGAATGACCTATCGCATTACTAGATCATTAATCAACTAAGATAAGAAACAACCAATCAATATTTAATAATTAAGTTTCATACTTCCTAAGCAAACACACAAATAAATTAGCCGGACATGGAGAACATGCAAGCATACACACAAATAATCAAAGACATAGATGAATTAATGAAGTAAAGACTTATCTTGATGTAAGATAGGGTTTAAAACCCTAAAATATTGTACAAGACACCTTAGGTTCAGTTTTAGGTTTTTACTCCAAAGACTCTCCACACAAAGACTGAAAAATTCGGATTCTATATATAAGATTACAATTGCGACGGCGTCACCTTATGTTTAGTGGCGCCGTCGTGTCGCCGCCATTAGGGTTTCGTCTTGACCACGTTAACCTTGCGACGGCGTCACCTTATGTCCGTGACGCCGTCCTCTTCAGCTTCTGACGTCGTCTGGATTGCATCTAGGCCGTCTGAGTAGCGACGGCCTACTCTTTCACAACTAGATGCCGTCTCTTGAAAATACGAGTTTTGGGTACTGGATCGTCACAATAATTTTGGGACGGCGTCGCCAATAGCACCTGACGCCGTCGCCTTCTACTTTCAGCAACTGTGAGTGTCTCGATTTCGACTTTGGCCATTTTCTTCATATATTCGCGCCTTTTCGTCCAAATAAGTGCCATTCCAGCATTTTGCCTTCACGAGACCTAAAAAGTGAAAAGGAACGATATTAAGCAATAACGGATACAAAAGTGATCAAATAAGGACTTAAACGACCCCTCAAAATGGTACCTTTTAAAACCTTATCATGCAGCAGTTATGTTGATGGCTAATATGCATGAGCTACACATGAGTGACACAGGCCCAGTGTATGACACTAATGGCTTGTCTCAGGTACCCGAACAAACCATATTTATCACTGATCTAATATCTCCGCCAATATCTGAATCCGGCAAGGCTCAGAATGTTCAAAATGAGTCATTTACATCACATTTCGATGATTTTCAACTAAACCCCGTAGTTACATTTGACGATCAAGATGACCTTATGGTTTCCATTGATAATCAAATTGACTCCGTGGTTATACTTGAGGATCTAAATAATGATCATGTTGTGACTCCCGTTGAACAAACCGAACTTTTGCCTCATCCAGATCTTGCTCTGTTACTTAAAGACCAACAATCCCAAATTGAAGAATGTTGTGCATTAAATAAGGACTTAAAAAGTAAAAATGCACTGCTAACCAAGGATTTTGAATGCTTACAAATGCAACTCAACTTTTTTAAAACTCAAGAAAACCGTGAAAAAGGTTTTGAAGCCGCTTTTACTAAATCTCATCAAAACGAAAAATATTTAGAGAGACAGATGCGTGATCTAGCCGCTGCGAAGAATGCTTTGTTGTCTGAGATAGAACAACTGAAACATGAACATAAAAAGCAAATTAACGCTCTTACCTTGGAAAATCAAATAGCTAAGGCTGAGTTGTTAACTTGTCAAAAACAGTTCTCTGCATACAAAAAGCATTCAACGAATCGAATAGATGACCTTCTTGAAGAAATTATCGGCTTGCAAAACAAACTTAAAGAGTTTAAAACTGTTGTTTACAAACATGGTGAATCAGTAACAGCTATTGAAAAGTTTACTTTAAAACCCAATCCAAAAGGATATGGACCAACTCTTGCTGATTACAAACCTAAGCTTTCACTAAAAACATTCAAACCAAATCCTGAAGTTTCCAGTGCAGAATATAAAATTAATGATACTGTTATGAGTGTTGTTGAATATCATCGTCAAGAGGAATTAGATGCAGAAGACGAGAGTCGATCAAAATTAAAAACTGTTGTTTACAACAAACCTTTTAATTATTCAAAACCGGTCACTTTTGTCACACCAACGGATTCTTCTAACACACCAAGGGTTATCATAAAAACACCTGAGTCTTCTAATGTTAATCCCAAACCAGATTATGCACAAATTTATGGTCCTTTACCTTCCATTAGTGAAGTAAACTCAAAACCTGAAAATCGAAAAATTCTTAGATATTTTGACATTTTCATGGCTGACCTCAAAACTTTACAACATGAGATAGAATATCATTCTGAAATCAAAGTTCAACATTTTCAATCGCCTCTGGCGCGAGAACAAAGAGACATTTTTCAGAAAAATCTTTTACCAAATGTTAAAAATTTGAAAAATTGTGCATTGTCTTGGGAACGGGACTTTCATAAGGAACTTGGAGTGATGAAGGTCGTCTTCGAAAAAACAGAAACATCTATTTCTAACACTAAACGTAAAAAGAAAATGTTGAGAAAAGATGTTGATCGACTCTTGCAAGATGTTATCTGTGCTGATATCCATAATGTTGTGTTATTTAATTCTTTGCCACATGCATCTGATTATATCTCTGCTGATACTGTTGATAAGAGTGTAACTGTTGAGAACACCGATAATGTGCTTCAGATCAAGTCTTTAAAAGCTGAAAATGAACGATTGCTTAACGAACTTTCCTATGCAAAACGTCGTCTCAACTGGTGTCAAAAAGATATTCACAATAAACAACTTGCTTTTCAAAACAAAATCGCTCAGTTGTGTGCAACATCTTCTGATCCTAAAATTGAGCAAATGGATGATCAAAACGTGTCTTTGAAAAGTCAAATCTCAAAATATGAACAAGAACTTGTAAAAGTTAAACAGGAATATGGTGTCATATTTGATTTACTCAATAAGACTCGTCATGAAGCATCAAACGAACTTGATCACTATCTTGCTCACACTAGAGAAGTCATGAATTTTGCTGGTAATATTCATTCTGAAAATCAAGATTTGATTCACACTATCTCTAAGTTAAGAGAAATTTTAGGAAAGTATGAACTACTTCCGCCTACCGTGATTAAGAGAATAGCACCAGTCACACTTAGTAATCGTGAACCTAGAATCCCTATTGCAAAATCACAAGTTGCTAACGTGCTTCCTTCTACTGAAACAGGAATAGTTGTGTCTTTTCCAAACGTCCGCACTTCACAGCCTAGGAGCACTCAATCGAAGAATAGGAAGTTGCGACCTAAGAAAAGATCAATAAGGAATGCTAAAGTAGAAGAACACCCTAGGACTGTGAATAAGACTCACGTTGCTTCCACTATAGATATTGTGTCTGGAAAATGTAATAGAAATAGTGATGTAACGAATGCTAAACCTTTAAGCACTTTTGATATTCAGTCTAATGCACCTTGTGTTATTTGTCGTAAAAGTATGAATTCTGATTGTCATGACAAATGTGTTGCTAAAGCTATAATCTCTGGTTTACGGAATCCTAAGAATCGGAATACCTCTAGGCACAATAAGTCTGTGCTTGGTAGAGCGCCTTCTTTAGATACTAAGGCAAGCATTGTTATCCCTGTAGCTCCAGTCTCACCTCCTAAGAATGTAGTACCACCTAGTGCATTCACTAAGACTAAAGCAAAGAGTAGTTATAGATGGCAGAAATGGATATATAACACACTAGGATTTAAATGGATGCCTAAAATTATTAATGTGTGTATGTCTAATATACCTGCTTCGGAACCCTCTAACATTTCGGGTTCCACATCTACTTCTATTCCATCTGTGTCGTCTGTGTGTAATGCAGGTGATACAGATCATTCTCTGGATTGTTGATAGCGGATGTTCCCGACACATGACAGGCAACCTTAAACTGTTATCAAACTTTATTGCAAAGTTCATTGGCACTGTCAGGTTCGGGAATGATCACTTCGCAGCTATCATGGGATACGGAGACTATATCAATGGGAACATCAAAATCAACAGTGTTTACTATGTGGAAGGCCTCATTCACAATCTGTTTTCAGTTGCTTCATCTCCCATCTGCTTACTTTCAAAGGCAACATCAACAAAATCCTGGCTATGGCACCGTCGTCTCTCACATCTAAACTTTCAAACCATCACCAACCTTGCTCGACATAAACTCGTTGATGGACTCCCACGATTCCGGTATTCAAAAGATCACCTATGTTCAGCTTGTGAACAAGGGAAAAGCACTCGTGCTCACTTTCCTTCAAAGGTGGAACACAGCTCTCAGCATGTGCTTCATCTTCTTCACATGGATTTGTGTGGCCCGATGCGCGTGCAAACGATCAATGGAAAACGCTACATCTTAGTAATTGTTGATGACTACTCACGATGGACTTGGGTCTACTTTCTTCGAAGCAAAGACCAAGCTCCACAAATGATCATCACCTTTCTCACGAAAATACAGGTTCAGCTCCGCAACACCGTCAGGCTAATCAGAACAGACAAAGGAACTGAATTTGTTAACCAAACCCTTCGTGAATTCTATGAGAAAGTGGGAATTCAGCATCAAACATCTATTGCACGTACACCTGAACAAAACGGAGTTGTTGAAAGACGAAACCGAACGTTAGTGGAAGCTGCAAGAACAATGTTAATCAATGCTAAACTTCCAGATTACTTGTGGGCAGAAGCTGTATCTGTAGGATATTAGTTTTCACATACACATCAAACCATAACAACAAGGTGGCGTATAAGTGGAATTCTAGAGAGAGAAAGTTAGAGGTTTAGGGAACTTAGTGAGAGAAAGTGAAAGATATTATTATGAGCTCCAACTCTCTATCTTGGAAGGTAGAGAGTATTTATAGTCTTACATAAATCGCCACACATCGGGCTGTGGATCAGGCATACAGTGGGTAAAGACCCGTCCGTCCTCCATGGTGTTACTTAACTAAATACTACTTAACTTAAAATAACTACGACTACGAGCTTTCTAACGATTACATATACTTGAGGTGACCGACTCTTTAATACAGGGAATTTCTAATTCCTAACAATCTCCCCCTAAGGGAGGTCACCTCAATCATGTACCAAAAATACATTGAATACAACCAGATAATACATTAACAATTGATCTTGCATCCTTTATGTAGTCCTTTGCTTCTAAGCTCGTAGTCATTGATTCTTCACATTGCATGTTTGGTTATTCCAAGTGGAGGTCTTTTACTGATCCACGTGATAATGAGTTTGAGCCAGCATTTGAGATCATCAGTTATCAACAATCTCTGACACATCCTTTGTGGTGTTGGTATTATGTGATGTTGTGACATTAGGACCGACATGCTCACATTCTGGATCATGATATCTTCTCATCAGAGTAGCGGAAGCATTTGTTGAATCATGATATTGGCAGCAGCGTAGTAGAAGCATGGAGTGAAAATATCAGAGTCATTGATGCACTAATCATGATTTCTTTATAGATGAATGTGTTAAGTGAGCATGCGGCTATGGATTGACCGCTTCATTCTGATCAGCTGCAAACGTCGGGCGTACCTGCATACAACAGTTAGCAATAAATCGCACGAAAGTGTCTTTGATCACTTTCGTTGAATTGAGGTACACGGCCCACGGTTCCCCGTTGATCAGTACATGTACTGCCTGTGATCAGGTATAATTCCGAAGAATTTCCTTGACAGGGTTTCGCAACTGTTCTAGCTGTTCTCAAACCGGAACATCTCAAAGAAGACAACACGGAGTGAGTGAACCAGCGAATTTTAAGTCCACTGATTGATGAAAAGAGATTTGAAAAACAATCGTGTATTGCTCAATAGAAATTGTTTTTGCAATACAACGAAGGTTTTGTTGAAAATCAATTATCAATCATAAAAACACCTTTTGGTTTGAAAAATGAGTACACGGTCGATGTGCTAAGGAAAAGAGTTTTAATGCACAAAGACCGGTTTTTCAAAGGTATCCGTCAATCCATAACCTGAACCAAGATTAATTCAAGAGATTGAATCGCTCCATTGTTTCTGTTCAGTTGTCACATGGTTGATCTATATAATAGATCTCACATGCCACCTACCAGGAGCTTGTTTGATGTTGGCTCCAGAAGGCTTTCCATCTTCATAGTGAATATGTATACACATCACTCAGATGTTCTGGCAATACCACAAGGATAATGCGTAGGACTCAAGATATAATCTCTCTTTCCACATTGTGTGAAACAGAGAGTCTTCATTGAAAGTGTCCTAATGAGATTTATTGATGATCTCGTGGCTCTAGACTAAATTTTTACATATTTGGATCCTGTACCGGAGACTAGGGAGAGGGTCTCCTTCTTCAATATCAACCATCTCTAAGAGAAAGTCGATAGATAATGTCGGTTCCCCGTGAGAATGAAACAAGTCCTTTTAAGAGGAACTTGAGTGGTTTGGAAAGTTGAAGTGCAGTGCGTCACTGGGTCCATGACGTCTTGTCTTCAATACCGATGTTACCATCAGTAACATATGAATTGAACCCGGTTTCTGCCCTAAGGATGAATAAATGGAGGGCTATTTGTTTTCACCCTTTCCTCATTCAATTCTTTTTAATTCTTCAACCCCTTCAGTGCTTACCGAGACTTCATAGCTAGAACCTTGTTGGGTTTATTCCAGTACTAGCTCAGTCTTAGTCCGCACTCTTCCCATATCTCATTTTTCTCCTTTTATCATCATACCTAAGGACTTCTACACTAACTAGTGGATTGTCCCTGGGTAGATCCCTCCAGTTCTGGCGGATCATGGGAACACATACCTAACCTTATCATCCTTATATCACCGTACATAAAGTAAAGTTGGTCGGTCTATTTGGTATTGTTCATCTGCCATTGGAACCAATTGAAAACCATTTGAAAATCAATTCAGATACTTGTGATATATTATCAAAGCATTTTGTACCTGAATTGTTTTTGATATTTTTAGAACGAGAACTCCCCCTTAACATGTGCATCAAGTATTTGAAAAATGTTTTGCACACGGAGGCAAGAGAAAGAATTAACTTCTTTGATTACCATTTTCTAAAAGATATCAACATCACTTCCCACATCAAATCAAGTAGATATAGCATTTCCGGGAAGGATGAGGTTTCCATAAATTCGCTCCCCCTCAATATGTGCCTCGAGGTTTGAAAACAGTTTTGCACATACTAGAGGGAACTTGCACATTGAGATAACTGATCACGTTTCAAATCAAAGGTTTAAGATAGATTCTCCCGCTCAACATGTGCATTGAAAATTTGAAATCGTTTGTCACATGTGGGAAGGACAGCATGTACATCCTTATAACATCATTTACCGAATTATCAGTTTAAATCCAATTTAAATCACACATTCTCCCCCGATCACAATTATCAAATCATTTGAGATTTGTGATCTCTTATAGATTTAAATTGATTTTGAAAGCTTTTAAGGAGAATTGTGACTTGATTATGAAAGCATTTTAACTGATAAGGATCGGATAAGGATCGGATTTTAAGACTTTAAAAACTCCATTGATAAAACATGCATGTACATCTTTTGAAAACAATTTAATGCCAAATAACTTTTTTTATTTAATTTAATTGAAATCATTCTCCCCCTCAATCAATGACATAGGTTGTTGATTGAGAGATAGAGATTTTGACAAATAAGTCCTGATGATTATCAAAAATAGAGACCGAGTTATTTTTCAAAGCATTTAGTTTTCAGTAGATAAATGTTTATAGAATCAGAGCATGGAATTTTGAAAGCATGATAAAATATGGCTCTGTTCTTTGTTTTTAAAAACCGGGTTATTGCCTGAAAATGACAATAAACCATTGTTTCTCTTTCTCCCAAAAATATTTTTTTGATTTTTTTTTTTTTTTTTTTTTTTTATATATATAAAAATTCGAACAACATCTAAAGTCCCGTGTCATTCTTTGAATGACAACATCAAGACCGTAGATATTATCGAATCGAGAGAAACATGACAAAATGACAATATTTTTGAAGATTTTTCGAATTTTTCAAATTTTTATGGATTTTGAAAGTTTTATATTTTTCTATTTGATTTTTGAAGGTTTTATAATTTTGTATTTTGTTTTTCGAATAGATATATACAAGAGATAGAAGAAGAAAGACCTTTACTCCTCGTCTTCCTCCTGAAGACGTTTGAGTGTTTCTGGTTGAAGGCTTTTCAAGCCAAGACGTGGAAGAATAAACTCAAAACGTTCTCTTGGAAGAGCTTTGGTGAAGATGTCTGCTAACTGGTATTCAGTCCTCACAAAATAGAGTTCCACCACACCGTTTTCCACTTGCTCCCTGATGAAATGATGTCGAATGTCGATGTGCTTTGCTCTTGAGTGTTGTACGTTGTTGCATGAGAGAGCAATAGCACTTTTATTATCACAGTACAGAGGGATTTGTTGAATACAAAGCCATAGTCAGTTAACTGAGATCTCATCCATAGGATTTGAGCACAACAAGATGACATGGCTATGTATTCAGCCTCTGTAGAGGAAATAGAAGTACTCATTTTCTTCTTTGACGACCAGCTCACAAGCTTATCACCCAAAAACTGAGCACCTCCAGACGTACTTCGACGAGTATCTTGACACCCTGCATGATCTGCATCTGCATATGCTGTTAGTGACATACCGGTGTCCTTCGGGTACCAAAGTCCCATATTGATGGTTCCTTGGAGATACCGAAAGACCCGTTTAACCGCTTCAAGGTGCTTTTTAGTAGGCTTAGCCTGGTATCTAGCACACATGCAAACAGAAAACAAGATGTCTGGTCTACTAGCAGTGAGGTACATCAGGGATCCAATCATACTACGATATTTCGTTTGGTCTGCCATGATCCCTGAGTGGTCCTCATCTAGTTTGGTTTGTTCAATCATGGGTGTGTCAACAGGGTCACTTGAATCAAATCCAAATTTCATTAAAATCTCATTTGCATATTTAGATTGATTTATGAAAATGCCTCCGGGACTTTGTGAAATTTGTAATCCCAAGAAAAATGACATTTGTCCCATTATTGACATTTGAAATTTAGAACCCATTTCATTTGAAAAACGGTCACACTCATTGGGGTCAGTCGAGGCAAATATGATATCATCAACATAAATTTGAACGTAAATTAAATGTTTGCCTGACTTCCTTGTGAACAATGTTGGATCGACTACTCCTTTGCTGAATCCGGTAGATAGAAGAAACTTTGATAGCGTATCATACCATGCCCTTGGAGCTTGCTTTAAACCGTAAAGAGCCTTCTTCAAACGATAAACTTGGGTAGGATGCTCTGGATTCACAAAGCCTTCGGGTTGGCTGTCATAGACGACTTCTTTAAGATCTCCATTCAGAAATGCCGTCTTTACGTCCATCTGATAGACTACCATGTTCTTACAAGCAGCATTAGCCAAAAAGATTCTGATTGCCTTGATTCGAGCAACAGGAGCAAATGATTCCTCAAAGTCAATACCCTCCTCTTGACGGTATCCTTTAGCAACCAATCGAGCCTTGTTCTTTAGCACATCACCATGCTCATCAAGTTTCACTTTGAAGATCCACTTTAGAGCAATGATCATAGCACAATCTGGAGCAAGTACTAATTCCCATACATCAAGTCGATCAAACTCATGAATTTCATCTTGCATGGCATTGAACCAGCTGTCTTCATCCATGGCGGTTTTAACATCATTTGGTTCGATCTTAGAAAGTACGGAGTTAAAGAAGCACCACAAGGCATCGGTTGCAAGTTGTTTCCGTGTGGATGCTGGACGAGAGAGGTTTCCAATGATGTTGTCCAATGGATGGTCATGAGTCCATTTTCTGAGGTGTTCATGTGGTTGTGGTTGAAGAACTGAAGTTGCAGAGTCAATTTCTCCTGATGAAGATGGTTCTGATGATGATTCAGGAGCAAATACGTTCTCTACGGGGGCATCTTCGGGAGTAGCAAAGGGATTAACTTCATCATTGATACCAGACATAGTTCCATGATGTACCCTCGAAGTTTGATGATTTGTTGATGAGACAGAGTGATCAGCAGCAGGCGCTTCTTGACTTAACGATATTGAGACTGAGGGATTGACTTCATTCACAGGAATATGAGCATCCTCTGTTGTAGGGATCAACACCTCATTAGTACTTGAATCATAAAGTTCATCAAACATAGGATCAAACAATTTCTTTAAATCATCTTCAGATGGAGGTACATATGGAGTTTCTTGAGAGGAGTTTGGAACAAGGGATGAACCAATGGGACTGTTTTGAAGTGCGGGTCCTGAGCTGGAGTGTCCAAGAGCCATAGGACCACTGCGATAGAAACTCTCTCTGACTAACTTTATCAACCCATATGTAGACAATTTGAAGTGACCACTGATAAAGAAAACCTGATATACCAAACTTGAAACTGAAGAAGAATTCCCTGCATTTGCATCTTAAGCTTGCCTTTGTGAATTTTAACTTCAATCTCAAATAAGTGATAATTGATTAACTCCGAAGTAATCAGCTTGTGTCAAATGCCCAACACGTGAACAAACGTACAACCGGATGTACGTCGATCCACTGAATGAACCGGAACAAATGATTTCTCGACATTAATGCATTCTTCCTAAAGGTATACATGTAGAGACTGATCTGGAAGATTCACCACAAATATCTTCGAGCGAATGAGGTAGTCATTTTCCTTAATGTTCATGTGGTTGATTTATAGCGTGCACAATGAGAGGAACAGTAATCCGTAAAGATTTGGCAAAGAAATACCAAAGACCGGACCATTATCCATGAACAACAATCCGTGAAGATTTGGCACAGGAATACCAAAGAGCGGATCATTATTCAATAGTGCAACTTACAATATCATGATAGTCATTATAAACGCCTTGTGAAATAACTGGAGATAAGGTTTCTTGAGAATTCCAAGAAGTACTTCTTAGATGGTGAACTAGTTGAGTTAATAGAAACTGGAGCATGAGCTTCAGAAGCTGGATGATCAACATTCGTCGAAGGTTGAAAGTACTCATCAAACCTATCTTTGAAAAACAATGAATCCCAAACATTGATTCCCAATTATCCTTAGTAAGTGAAGCATTAGGCATTGGAGGAGAGTCATCAAAAATCAAAACTATGAATCCCAGTTATCCTTAGTATATTTACTCTTCATCAAAAAGAATATACACTCATCATCATCAAAAATTAAGTCGTATAACCATTCTTCAAACATTCATCATCATGTAGTATATTCACTCTTCTCCCCCTCAAAAATTGCATCCGAAGTTGCCATTTTTGATTTAACAAGTGAATAAGAGTATACACCAATGAACATAGATCCACTTGATGATTGAATGAGCGTGGAAAAACATGAAGCTTATTGATGAAGAATGTAGATGAGTATGGCCATTCATGAGAGAATTTCTCTTTAGCTGAAGATAAAGCGCACAGAAGAGCGTACACTTTTCTTGTCTTTGAAGAACGGGGCCTGAAGTGTTATCTGCAGACACCATAATGATGAAGTACGTCATTGTTAAGAGCCCAGTCATATGTTTAGAGCCGCCCGAATCCAAGTACCAAGGGACGATTTGTACGACCTGCTTTGGACAACAGACGAAGACAGAGAATTGGAAACATTGGATCCCCACGTGCTGATGGGTTCCTTTTGGTTAGCACAAACAGTCTTTGAATCACCAGAAACCCTAGATGCAATGGCATTAACCCTAGGAGCTGAACTAGTAGAGGCATCAGACTTAGTCAAATGACATTTTGTGCTTAATGGGATTATTCTACCAGTTGGCTTCCAAACCTTAACAGGCACTATTCTTGGCATAGTGGATCTAGTTAAAGAGCAAGGTTTGCCATTCGTGAACATTCGACCTGTTGGCTTCCACTGAAATCCTACATTGGTAAAAACCTTCCCTGTAGGTTTCCAGGATTGCTTAATCTGTTTTGCTTTCCAAACTTTCTTAACTGGGGTATGATTCTTAGATCTCAGAAATAACACATCACATTTATCATGATTACCAGAAAATAAGCATTTTTTACATGTTTTGCAGACAGCATAAGGCCTCGAATTAATTTCAGTAAGCTTAGAGCTAATACTAGAACTAACACGATTCTTTTTGTTCAAATCAAACTTCTTGTCCCTATGGTGTTCTTTTACTTCCTTATCATGATCACTTTTAGTTTGCGTAATCCTATCCTTCTTTGCATTGCTTCTAGGTTTTGACCCGCTAACTTTAGTGTCAATCTTAACATCTGTAGAAGTAACGATGGGAACATTACATGGCTTCACTACTTTCTGCATTCCTGGTCTAGAAGTGCTGGGATCTGAAATTCTAGGAGGCACATCAAAGGTTGCTTGCTTGAATTTCGACATGGAACAAGGCATATCAAGGGTCACATGCTTGGCTTTAGGCATAGAACAAGGCACAACTATTCTATCTCGCCTATTGTTAGATTTCGGACTTGTGACAATTACATACTCTAAGAGTTCCTGAGATCGTTTGGCATCCATGCAGGCATAGGCTATAGTACTATCAAAAGGTTTTTCTAATCTTTCATCTTCAACAATCTCACGGAGACCCTTCAAACTTTCCTTAAGGTATGAGAGATATGCTTTATGTGCAAGTTCATTATTCCTAATGGGCGGAGGAATATATAACATATCGATAGCATATTTATCACAATCAGAAACCTTAGGAACAGAGTATTTGCAATTGGGGATTGGCAACTTTCCTTTCACCTCACGCTTCAGATTCTCAATATCGTTAAGTAAAGAAGTTATCTTTTCAATTTGTTTATCATGATTAACTTTAAATGAATCACATAACTCTTTGTTTTGATCATTAACCTTTGAAATTTCAGCTTTAAAACAATCATTTTCCTTTTGCAAGTTATCAATTATGTTTTGAAGTTGGAAATTCTGAGAATCTAAAGGTGGAGGCATATGGGAACCAGTCACATCCTTCTTTTCACCTTTCAGTTGTGAAATTTGGGCTTTCAATCTTTTGATCGTGTGGCAATGAGCTCGAATTTGTTCATCACGTTTGCTAATTTCAAAAACTGCATCAAACTCAGGAGCATCAGAGGATGTCTTGATATTTGAGGTTTTAACATTTTCTTTGAGATGTTGATGTTTTAATTTCAAAGCAAGATGTTCAACTTCTAATTTAGAATAATGTTTGACCAAGTTATCATGATCATCCTGTTCTATTTTCTCATGCAATTTTAAATTTGTTGTTTCAAGCTCAATGACACGATCATGGGAGACTTTCAGAGCAACAGATAATTCATGAAATTGAGAAGCATTAATGGAACAATTTGTAGCAGTGAAAAACACATCTTGAGCAATACATTCAGAAATCAGATTCTCATTCAGTGTATGCAAGTTCTTCCTTTCAATCTCACTATATTTTAATTCTCTCTCATAGTCACTAACCTCAACAATCATTGCATCAAATTCCTTTTCCATTTCTTTAATATCAGAATGTGTCCCTTTTTTAAGATTCTCAAATTGATCTTTTAGTTGTTTAAAGAAAGGCATGACCTCAGTTAAATAGCATTCTTTAGTTTGCTCAAAACCCCTTTCCCCTTCAGTTATACCAGTGGGTGTGATCCTTTTCTTACAAGTTTTCTCAAAATCAACAAATAGTTGAAAGATAACATATTGACTGATTAAGGTCTTGCTTTTAGTGGCAATTGTTCTAGGAACAAGATGCATTGGTGTATTCGGAGGATACACAGTCGCTCTAGGCATTTTCCTAAGGGGAGGGTTCGTTACAACAAGATTCTCTGCTTTTTGCTTATCTAAATCCTTTTTCCAGAACACTTGTTCAGGGGTTAATAGAGTCTGAGGCTTAAACTTGTTCAAGGAGATCCAATTTTCTTTAGTGTAATTATGGGGTTTAATCGTTATGTTATTCTTTTTACACTCAGGATCATTTAGCTTCTTATCCATTATCTCCCTAGATGCAATATCTAGTTTTCTATCTTCCTCAGTGCACTCAATGCAACTAGGTGTCTGTCTAGGTTTAAGAATCTCATTTCCATCATAGATTACATTTTGAGCTGCTTTTGCTTTCTTACCATACTCAGGATTGGGTTTATCTATAATGGGAACATTGTGCTTATCGCTTAAGACTCTGTGCTTAGTGATCATGTGAGCAGTCTGAATGGTATTCCCTTGTACGTACAACTTATTTTCAAGCTTGTTTTTCAAAGTTTTTAGATTGGAAAAATCATTCAAAAGTTTTGATTCCTTAGCCTTGAATTCTTGCTTAAGCATTTTAACATTTTCTTGAAGTTCGTGTTTTTGCTTAGCTGTTTTAGAAAGTTTTTCTTGCAAGGAATGTAATTCTTGTTTCAATACTTCTTCTCTAAACTTACTTTTTCTAATTACTGTACTCACTTGGTCATCCATTTCCTGCTCACGAGTGGTCAACTCAAATTTTGCACGTTGTTCATAAATAGCAACACGTTCCTTATAGGCATTTAGTTCAGAAATTACGGAATCATCAGGAGCACATGCAGTGTATTCATCAAAGACATAGTCATTGTTGACTGCAGAAGATGCATCACTTGTTACAACTCACTTTCACTTTGTTTCACGTATTGATCGTATGGGACAATATTGTTATTACCCATATTTTCAACATTTGATTCAATAGTTTCAGTTGATTGTACTTTGTCATGCATCTGTTGCACATCGGCATCATCGTATAGTTTTAATACCTCTGAGATGAGTTTGTCCTTGGATGGGCCAGCTTGTGGTGAAGAAGAGATCTTGGGAGAAACCATTGGAGAAATGCTAGCCATAAAAATTGTGTGTGCAGTAGGTCCATCATCTACATCAGAGTCGTATGCATCACAGTCAGCGACTTGAAAGGCATTCTGATGATTGTGACCTATCTCCTGAATAGGCTGCTCATCCACATCTGCATCATAGGTCTTGGCATTGCCCTCAGCAAGAAACAGCAATTCCTCTTCATCCAAAGCAGCACCATTGTCCTGAGCTTGTGCCAGCAACATCTTATCTCTGAAGTAATCAGCATTCTGTGGACGCTTTGGAGATGTGCAGTTCCTTTCAATGTGTCCTTCACCACCACAGTTATAACATTTGATTGGCTTAGCTTGACCTTGGTTACCATTTCTTCCTCGATTCTGGTTGCCAACATAACCTCTCCCTCTTCCCTGATCATACTGTCTTTCCTGAACTGGTTGCACCACGATCCTTCCATCTTTAACAGTGGCTTGATTGTGTGGGTTAGATGCAGTTCTGAGGTTGTTGTTGGTTTGTGGGAGAGAATTCATGTTTTGACTAATGAGAAGAGCTAGTTGATTAATGAAGTTACCCACGTGAGCATCAGCATCAGCTTGTTTGAACATAGGATCAGGAATGAGTTTGTGATTACCATTACCCAAGGGTATGACTTGTAATGCTTTGGTTGTGATTCCGATGTTTGAGTAGAAAGCTGTTAAGTCATTAGACGAGCTTGTCTCTCCCTGGTTGGTTTTGAACTGATTGAGAATCAATTTTTCAAACATAGCATGTCTCTCATTCTGAAGGAGGAAGGCATAGAGTTGCTCATAGTTTGTATTCTTCAATCCTTTAGTGAGCTTCACAGCGGTGACAAACTTGTGCCATTCGGGATTCATGTTGTTCACAAATTTTGAGTTCAGCTGAATGTTAGGCATAGTCATTCTGATGTTCCTCATGTCATTCACTAACTTATGAAATCTCGCATAGTACTCATAGACATTCTCATCTGGTTTCATCTTGAAGTGCTCAAATTCGTCATAGAGTTGGGATTCTCTGTCTTCCATAGTTAATTCTGAACCTGAGAGAAGCATCTTAACATTATCCCAAACTGACTTTGCATCAGTGTTATGATTGATCAGCTTGTAAATGTCTTTAGGAAGACCTTGAAGAACAATGTTTGAAGCCCTGATATCTGCATCGAATCTCTTTTTATCCTTATCATCAAGCTCATCATACATCTTAGGTCTGTCCATTCCGTAAACAGGAGTACCATCTTCATTAGTATCAAGTATGTCTCTAGTCGTCTCAACTCGATATGGTCCTTCATCAATGGATTTGAGAATGTTGACACCATTTTCCTTTCCAAGGCAATACAATCTGATTCGTTGAGCCCAAGAATCGTAGTCAGTTCTGTCAAGCATGGGTGGACGAGTATCTGAGCCAGCTGGTTGTACATCCTCGGCAACAGTGGAGATGATAGTAAGGACGTTGGTAGACATGTTAACAGATTATACGGGATTTTATAACTCTATGATTAAACCGGGAAATAGATTCTTTCACGGGATTTTACTAAATCAAGAGAAAACCGTAAACAATCACTCAAGTCGCTAGAAGATAATGCACTAAGTCACTAGAAGATAATGCACTAAGTCACTAGAAGATAATGCACTAAGTCGCTAACACTTAATTCGCTACACCACTAAGTCGCTAGAGTCCCAAGTCGCTAGACAAAAGCAAGTCGCTAAGTAGTAACTCGCTAAGCCTCAAGTCGCTAGCAAAATTTTGGCAGCAATTCGCTACACAAGTCGCTAGAGATACAAGTCGCTAAAGAGCAACTCGCTACAGACCAAGTCGCTACCACCAAGTCGCTACCCGTAGTGGAGAGTCCACTACTTGTACTGTTAATCACTAGGTCTAAGTCGCTAGCTCCAAAACTGTAACTCGCTACAAAATTGTGAAGCAAGTCGCTACGAAGAAATAAATCCGTATATCAAGTCGCTAGCAAGAGAAACCACATAAACATCACTTTTTAATCCAAAAACAACCCAACCAAGATGATTCAAGCTTACCAAATGAAAACCTAAACACTTGTGATGATTCTAAACATAAAAGTACTAACAAAATCCAAGCTTTAACACAAGAAATCAACCAAATGATGCAAAAACCACTAAACTTTTTCAAACTCAAAAACCACCTAAAAACCACTAGAAATCCAAAGATGTGCAAGATATGATCTAACCAAGGCTCTTGATACCAATTGTAGGATATTAGTTTTCACATACACATCAAACCATAACAACAAGGTGGCGTTTAAGTGGAATTCTAGAGAGAGAAAGTTAGAGGTTTAGGGAACTTAGTGAGAGAAAGTGAAAGATATTATTATGAGCTCCAACTCTCTACCTTGGAAGGTAGAGAGTATCTATAGTCTTACATAAATCGCCACACATCGGGCTGTGGATCAGGCATACAGTGGGTAAAGACCCGTCCGTCCTCCACGGTGTTACTTAACTAAATACTACTTAACTTAAAATAACTACGACTACGAGCTTTCTAACGATTACATATACTTGAGGTGACCGACTCTTTAATACAGGGAACTTCTAATTCCTAACAGTATCTACTGCATGCTATACTCAAAACCGTTCTATGATCACAAAACGCCACAACAAAACACCTTTCGAGCTTGTCCACAACCATAAACCGAATCTCAAACACTTTCATGTATTTGGATCCCTTTGCTATCCAAATAATGATCGTGATGATTTTGGAAAGCTCAAAGCCAAAGCTGACATTGGAGTCTTTATTGGATATTGTGAGAATTCTAAAGGGTACCGGATATGGAATCGTCGTACAAAACAGGTTATGGAAACGATTCATACTCATTTTGATGAACTTACGAAAATGGCTTCTGAGTATAACAGCTTAGAACCCGGTCACAACCGTTTAAACTTCCCTCAACCCCCATCATCAGCTGAATAAAGCCCCCAGCTCACTCGTCAACAAATGGAAAAGCTATTTGCTCCGCTGTTCTGTGACGATATTGATGAACGTGCTCAAGGTGTATCCAATGTTTCCGCTACACAACCTGATAATATTCCTATACCTGATACACCTGCTACAACAACTACTGTTGAAGAAGCACCACCAGTTGACTCCAACACAACAGTTGAACAAACCGCTTCCAATAATGATGAACCGGCTGATGATATTCTGAATGAAGTACCCCCACCTACAGATTTTGATCCAAATGCGTTCTTTAACCCGTTTGTTAATGAGTCTACTGCACCAGATGTCGCAGAATCTTCAACAAACCATTTGAATCCTCAAACTCTGCACAATGTATACCAACATCAACCCTCTACACATAAATGGACAAAAGATCATCCTCTGGAAAATATTATTGGCAACCCGAACCAACCAGTCGTTACGAGACAACGTCTTCACTCAGATGGTGAACATTGCATTTATGCACTCACCGTCTGCCAATCTGAGCCCAAAAACATCAAAGATCCAATGACAAAAGACACCTGGATTGAATCCATGCAAGAAGAACTCAACCAATTCAAACGACTTGAAGTATGGGAACTGGTTGAAAGACCAACAGGGGTTTACGTCATCGGTCTAAAATGGATTTGGAAGAACAAATTGGATGCTGAAGGAAACGTAATCCGAAACAAGTCACGTCTAGTTGCTAAGGGTTATCGTCAGGAAGATGGTATAGACTTTGAAGAATCTTTTGCTCCGGTTGCTCGTCTAGAGGCTGTTCGGATATTTCTCGCGTTCGCGGCTCATATGAATATGACGGTCTATCAGATGGATGTCAAAACTGCGTTTCTCAATGGACAACTTAAAGAAACGGTTTATGTCAGCCAACCAGATGGATTCGTTGATCCTGAGTTTCCGAACCACGTCTACAAACTGAACAAAGCTCTGTATGGTCTCAAACAAGCTCCTCGGGCATGGTACGATAAGCTATCATCTTTCCTCATTGCTAATAATTTCACCAAAGGTTCGGTTGACCCTACTCTTTTTATACAATATCACGGGGCACATATCTTAATTGTTCAAATTTACGTGGATGACATCATTTTCGGGTCTACACATAAAAAGTTTTCAATCGCTTTTGCAAAACTAATGAAGAAAAATTTTGAAATGTCTATGATGGGTGAACTCATGTTCTTTCTAGGACTGCAAGTTCATCAATCACCCCGTGGTATTTTCTTGAGTCAGTCCAAATATGCCCTTGAATTGTTAAACAAATTTGGAATGAAAACCTGTGACACTTATGCAACACCAATGGCTCATACCAAGAAGCTAGATGCTGACTTAAATGGGAAATTAGTTGACCTTACAAAATACCGTAGTATTATTGGGTCTCTAATGTACCTAACAGCTAGCAGACCTGATATTGTCTTTGCCGTTTATCTATGCTCCCGTTATCAGTCGCGACCAACTAAAACCCACCTCTCTGAGGCTAAAAGAATCCTCCGATACATCAAGGGAACCATTAACTTGGGGATCTGGTATCCGAAGGATTCTGGTTTTGAACTAATCGCTTTTTCAGACGCTGACCACGCAGGATGCTTAGACTCAAGGAAAAGTACTTCAGGAGCACTACAATTCCTTGGTGATAAACTTGTGTCTTGGCAATCAAAGAAGCAGGACTGTACATCGCTGTCATCAACCGAAGCAGAATATGTAGCCATGTCCGCGTGTTTTGCTCAAGTCATCTGGATGAGAACACAACTCAAAGACTATGGTTACGTATTTGACAGAATCCCGATGTACTGCGACAATCGGAGTGCCATTGCGATCTCGTGCAACTCAGTTCAGCACTCGAAATCAAAGCACATCGATCTTCGTTATCATTTCATCAAGGACCACATGGAACAGGGTACAGTTGAATTATACTTCGTGGGTATAGAATACCAATTGGCATATCTCCTCACCAAAGCCTTGCCTCCCGCTAGGTTTAATGAGTTGGTCCACCGGATTGGTATGAGGTGTTTGACTCAAGAGGAATTGGATGACCTCCTAAAACAGTCTTAAAAACCTGTCAAACACCAAAATATCTTTTGTAAATAAATTTCAAAAACAAAATACAAAAATATAAAATCTTATAAAACAACAAAAATATTCTTCTAATCTAATTTTTCTTTCAACATGGCAAGTACATTTCTTCCGTCAACACTTTAATCTTTCAAAATTCAGTATTTTTCCGATCAAGTGTTGAGGGGGAGAAAATAAATACTTAACTGTTTCAAAATATTTGTGTACTTGCATGTTATCCTATCCCGGTTGTTTCTTTTATCAATGGTGGTAAAATTTCTGGTTTTATGACACTCCTCGGACTAAAATTTATAACCTTTCATTATTTACTTAAGTCGAGGGGGAGTGTCGTCAAGTTTCTTTATCAAAATCTTTGTTTGATAACCAAAATGGAAGTTAAAAGGCTTTGTATGAAAAAGGAAAAGGTGGAGGGACCAAAACTGTCAAAATGTTAAAGTCATTTTAATAAAAACACTCTCCACCTAACATTTTCATCACATTTATTACTCATAAACCTAAACAATCCTACGCTCGAAATTCGTTCTTCAAATCTGTGTTTCTGATCATCAATTTGTAAGTTGCTTCATGATCTTAACGTGTTTACAAACATAGGTTTTGATTTTTACACGAATCCAACGGTCAAATTTTTGTATATGATTGTTTGAGTATTCTACGCATATGCGTATGAACTCACAATCAAGAACGGGTGTTTGTGGTTAAAAAGATTGTGTCTAAACATGTCTTCAACATCAATGATACTAATTTTATCCTCTAAGTCCACCCAGAAACACAAATTGATGGTTTTTCATAATTAGGGTTCTTAAGTCGAATTGGGTGTTTTCAAATGTGAAGGTTTTTGGTCAAAATGATTGTTGTGTAATGTTCATATCATGTTGATATAATGATTTCCAGGCCCTATAACAACCCAGAAACACTATTTAAGTCAGAATTAGGTATTAGGGTTTAATGTTCTTGAGTTTGGGTATTTTTGATTCACCACGAATTGGATGTTAAAACTTGGTTATTAGACTCTCACAACACCTAAGACCTACCAGAAAACGTTTGGTGCAAATCCTATGGTTGGAAATCTTATGCGTAATTCATAACCCTTAGGGTTTTGACCTACGCGTATGACTTTCTACGCGTAACATGTTTAAAAAGCTTTCATGCCATAATCTGTTTTAGAATGAATATATGTGTTAAGATTGATGATATGATGATTTTATTTCAGGATTGCTACTCGTACAACTCAGAATCAAGGTCTTTGTTACTCTACGCATAAGGATCACCCTACGCGTAGACAGTTATGCGTAAGAGAAATCCTACGCGTAACTATTACGCGTAAGGTTCTACAATGGGACTACGCGTATCCTGTGAAGGATATGCGTAAACAGTGACCTCTACGCATAAGGTCTACTCTTACGAGTAAGCCTTACGCGTAAGGATTATATACGCCTACGCGTAAGCTCTACGCTTAAGGTCCCCTTTTCCTACGCGTAACTTTTCTTACGCGTAAGTTAGGATCCTACGCGTAAGCTTTCATCTACGCGTATATCATGACTGTTTACGCTTAACTTTGCCAAATCTATGCCTAAGCCTTGATTGACCTTCATTATGAATTGTTACGTGTACAAACTTGTTAATAAACAAATTATATCGTCACGAAACCCATAATGTCACTTATAAACTTAAACGTTTGATATGTTGTGAACTATAAGTGATAACATAAACTTTAAAACTTAAAGTTAACTAACTCACAAAACGTTTCACGGCGTCATTGGACTATTGGACAAACAAGTGACTTAGGACTCGTAACAATCTTTAACACTGTACATTCAATAATTGGACAATAAAAACCTTCTGTTGACTAACATTATGTCTTTCGATATGTTTGTTCTTTTGGCTAATGTTATTTCAGATCTCGACATGGCTGCTCAAATGAATGTGGATGCACCAGAAGTTCTAACAATTGCTGACATCTTCCCTAATGGCTATCCGAGAAAGATTGGAAAGAACAACCTCAGGGTTGACTTTGAAACCCTCACATGCTCTGAATCTTCTTGTCTGATTGCTGTGGATGTTCTAAGGAATCATCCCTACCAAAACATGCTCTCACACTCTGCTACAGTACCAGAAATCTACATTCAGCAATTCTGGAATTCTATGCAGAGGATAACAGGTCAAAGCGCAGTGACAGTGACACTTAATCACAAACAAGTCACCATCACTCCTGCAGACTTACGGGTTGTGCTTATCATTCAAGACATCGTGCCAACTGACTTCTTTGCCACACCTACTAAGGAGACAGTTCTTCAATTCCTGATTGATATTGGCTATGATGAAGCTTCAGGAATTGCCACTAAGCACTCTCATGTGGAGCTTAAGAACATTCCTCAACCGTGGAGAACCCTCTACATCATCATCACCAAATCAGTCTCTGGTCGTGACAGTGGCTATGAGCATCCCAAGCTCATGGAACTGCAAATCTTCTGGTCATTAATCAACAAGAAGGACATTGAAATCGAAGCACTGATATGGGATGACATGATGTCATTTCACAAGAAGCTTGGCTCAAAGATTCCCTATGTCAGATACACAAAACTGTTGATCCAGAGAGCACTTGGACTTCATCCTGATATCCCCAAGAGGCTCAATGACCCCGACAATCACGACATGTTGACTGACCCATCCTGTCTGTCAGAATTAAGGAATCATCAACAAAGAAACAGGGTGCGGTGTTACCTGATCACCTTCTGACTAATGAAATCAAAAGGCTTGAAACATACAAAAGGTATCGGGTAGCAGTAAAAGAAGGCAAAGTTGGTCATCTTGATGAAAAGTCTTCTGGAACACCTACTCGGAGAACCAGAAGAGGAAGTGCTGGAAGTGCAGTAAGCACAGAGAGTTAAAGGAAGTTTCCCAAAAGGAATCCTCCTCGTAAAAGGATTGTTCCCGTAAAGGAAGCTGAACCTATTCCCACACCTGAACCGCAAAGAAAGCTTGTAGACGAAAGCTCTGAAGGTACTGAATCAGAAGAAGAGATTACATACTCTGAAACTGCAAAGGATGACACTCCATTAGTACCGAAACCTCCAAGTCCAATAGCTGAACATGGCAAAGGGAAGACTCCAGTGCTTGTGCCGTATGATCAAAGCTCAAGCTCAGAAAGTGATGAAGAGCAACTGGATACTTCATACAGGAAGAAGTTTAAATTCATTAGACACCTTCAAAAAGCTAAAGGATTTGCAAAAGACCAAATGGGTGGCCCCGGAGGATCAAGTGGTGCTGCCCATTCTTCACCAGATCCTGATGCGGTTAATCGACCCGATAAGGGATCTGGTGCCACCACTCTTGTGCAACAACAAACGCTTGTGGAGGAGTCTATTGATTATTACATTGAGGAACCAGAAAAGGATAAGACTGAGAAAGAAAAGACTGATGAAGAAGCTCAGGCTCAGATGGAAGAAAAGGCTAAATCTGGACAAGATAACGAAGAGAATTATGATGATTATCTTCTCAACAGTCCAACTCGTTCCAAGGAGGATACTTCTGCACCTCCAAAGGACCCTGAGCCTCCTCATGTCTCCTCCTCATCAGACTCATCATCTCACTCTTCACCACCACCATCAAAGAAATCAACCAAATCAACATCCAAATCAGTGAAGAAACCACCTCGATCTTGGATTTCTCATACTCATGAAAGAATTGTGAAAGCTGTCCAACAAGTCAGAAAGAAGGACATGCTCCACAGAAAACTGAATTGGTTTGCTGACCAAATACAATACTTACATGACGAGAATGACAAGATGCAAGAGGAAAGGAAGTTTATCCAGGAATTCATGAGAAGTCATCGTCAAGAGGAACTGAACGAAATGATCGAAGGTTACACTAACAAGTACCTTCAGGATATCACCTCTAAAGTCACAAAGGATTTGGAGAAGACGGCAAGAGAATATACTCACAAGTTTCTTCTCGACACTGTCCCCGGTGTGACTAGAGAAGTATTTTCTAGACAACTCACTCCAAACATCGTCGCATTGGTTAAACATATAATGGCCAAAGAAGCTGATCTTTCTGAAACTGAGTTACTTGCTAAACTGATAATGCAAATGTCAAAGTGATCTGGAACATTTACTTCAGATGAAGCTAAATTTTTTGAAGGTCTCCTTGACTTTCAACTCAGATCTTCATGCAAGGAGTCAGCCGATCAACCCAAACGGCCAAGAGATGACGATGATACGGACAAGGAATCTGCACCTAAACGTCAGAAGCAGTCTGGTGAATCTTCCTCCATGCTACCTCCTCCTCAACGGACTCCTGCTCAACAAAGATCGCCTCCTCGTTCTTCTGCTGATAAACCTCAGGATTCTGAGTTACCGCCCCAGACTCAAAAAACCGGTGATTATTTTGAGTATACGGGTGGTGACGATGAGGAAGTCCGTGAGCCCCTACAACAACCCACCTCTCCCAAACAAGTACGGAAACCAGAATCATCATCTAGGCCTTCGAAAAAGAAGAAGAAGACGCCTCAGACTGACGTCGTATCATGGCTAGATGACGATAAAACAGAGGAATTTGAATGGTTCTCTACTCTTGTTAATAACACTCCCTACCCTGAAGAAGGTCAAGATTTGGTAGACGGTAATACATTGGAGCATGCTAAAATTCTGCAAGAAAAGTTCCATGTGAAGAAGATGACGAAATCCGAGTTGAAGCGAATCAAGAATGAAGCATTTCAACTGTTAAAAGATAGCTCCGAAAGTGCACTCGAGGTCGAATATCACCTTGACAACATTGCTCGTGCGTTGTCTAACAACATGGATTGGCTCAACCCAGAAGCAAACATCGACTTCACCAAACGGGACAATCCTCCATATTACACCGACTGGACCAAACCTCTACCAACAATTGGCCAACCAGATGAACCTAGGATTCCATTCAGATATTTCTTCAACAAAGACCTGGAATTTCTTCTACATGGTGGCGATGGATCAAGGAAATACGCTACATCTCTGACACTTCCATTCCCCGCATCAATATACTCAAACTGCATAGCTATCGAGGAAAGAGCTAATCACTTGTTCTCTAACAAAGTGGAAGCTTATGACCGAGATGCATTGTACGGGATTCATCATTGGCCGGAACGCCGAAGAATCTACTACAGAAGCTGCCAGGTTCAGAAGTCTCAACATGCAGTGTTCAGTACTAAGGATATCGTTGCCATCAAACACATTGCTCTTTCATCTAAGTGGGACTACACTTTCCTAAAGAATATCGTGGTCAAACGACAAGATGAAAAAGATTATGCATTCTCTGAAGCTGACTTTGAGAATTTGTCTATCAACGACATTGAAGACATGTACCTTGCCAAAGTACAGGGTCGCATGACGCAATTTTCAACCGAAGTACAACGTGAATTCATCAAGTCACTGCTCATCTTCATCAGACGCATAGTCATCAAGGAACGTGTAGAAGATCTTCAGCTGGCAGTTGAATCTTATCAGACCCGTGTCAACTTCACACCACCTCAGCTAGATCTTCCCGACATCAACCAGCTCTCACAATATACACTCATCAGCAAACCTTTCGGCGTCGTTTACCGTAGTGAACTACAAAGAAATTGCTTAATGGCGTGTAGTGAACTTCACAAGTTTGGGGATCACACTTTGAAGATGGTTAGGGACGGATTGGCTTATAGGTCGAAGGATATACGTCACAAGATTGGGTCTCCTAAGCGATGGAATTCTCAGGATCGAAGGGATGTGAGGAGGATCATCAAAATGATTGATGAACGGTTGAATAGAAGGGATCAGTTCAGAACTTTGGAAAGCTTTGTTGGTGGTCGACCCAGGATTAACATCATCGGCTATCAACGCCCTGTTCGCACTCCTGGCAACATCACTGGACTTCCTGGTACCCCTTGAACTGCTTCTTTCATTATAAATTTGGATGTGTGATTATATATGTTAATGGCTTGTGCACACATAACAGTGTACAACCCGTAATTGTCAAGAAAGGACCCTGTGGTACGCTTCAGTGCCACAATCCTTATAAAAGGAGCGAAAGCTTCTTACTTTTGAGTAAAACCTATCAAACCTTTCATTATTCAAGGTTTTGCTCAAAAGAACAAGTACTTCCCCGTATGATTTTCAAGACCTCAACCGTTTATATCACTTGTTGAGGGGGAGTATTTGAATTAAAACTTTGTTCACAAATTGTTCACAATGATCACTCTTCCCGCAACACTCGAAATGGTCATATTTATTCTCAACCGTTCAAAAATAACATTTTTATATGCCATTTTTTAGGGGGAGAAATTTGTGTGATAAGAAATATGTTGTGCTAAATGCAAATGAATCGGTGTACTTCAGACTTAACCAACGAATTGACGGTACTAAACTGTTAGTATCTCGAAAAGACGTGTCCTGGACGGGTAATAATTTCAAGCTAGTTCGCTAGTAATGTAAACGTGTCTCGCAAAGGACTTGTCCGAGTAGAAAGTACCATTCGAGAAACTCTTGGTAGACATGAACTCTGACGGGTATGACAACCTTTTGAGGATTGTCTACACCTTCAAGGTAGTTATTAGAGCTAGTTGTCACCTAAAAGCTGTCAATGTAACTCTTTAACTATGCAACGTAACCGTGTCTCGCGGGAGATTGTCTATCTTGAGTTGATCAATTCAAAAGTGCGCGCTCTTCCCACACAGTGCAGATTTCCGTCAAAACTCCAAAGCACATGTGGAGGGGGAGTATTTTTGCTAAAAGATAAAACTCTCACAGTGGTTCAAACATGTTTTTTCATTTACAAACCCTTTGAGAGATTCTTCACAACAGTGATTTTAATGGCAACATAGGTTATTCATGGAGTTATAAGGTGACTAAGGTTAGGAATAACCGTCCTATGATCCACCAGAGCCGGAGGGATCTACCTAAGGACATCACATATAGTTAGTACTTAGAAGTCCTTAGGTACGATTATAAAAAGGAGAAAATGAGAATCAGAGAAAGAAGGAGTTGAAGAATCAAAAAGAAATGCAAAGAAAAGGGTGAAAAGAAATAGCCCTCCAGATTATTCAACTTAGGGCAGACACCGGGTTCAATTCATATGCTACTGGTTGTCACTTGATGACGCCGGTATTTTTTTTTTTTTTTTTTTTACGCCGGTATTGAAGATTAAAAGTCGTCATGGACCCAGTGACGCATGCACTAAACCTTCTTAGCCACTCAAGTTTCTCTCAATAGAAGCTTGTTTCATTCTCACAGGGAACCCTACGTAAACTATTGGCTTTCTCTTAGAGATCGCTGGTATTGAAGAAGGAGACCCTCTCCCTAGTCTCCGCTCAGGAAAACCAAAACGCACTATTGAGTCTAGAGCCACGAGATTCATCAAAAGATCTCTTAGGAACACTTGAAAATTCATCACTTGTTGATCAACAAATAAGATCATCAGTGGTTCATATCGAGTCCTTCACAGATCTTAGCAATCTGTCGAGAACATTTATGAGAGGTTCACAACTGTGATCCTCAGTGATTGAATGGAAACTCCTGCCAGGGTCAACATCAAACAGCCCTGACAGCAGGTCACTTCGGTAACTCCCCGTGGATTACGCGGAGTGTGTCTCAAACGGTCTACAGTCGTGAGGTGATGCTTCGGTGTACCACAGTGACTCATCTGAACTGTAGATGTACTTCGGTACATCTCGTTATCTCACTTGTGGGACTCCAGTTCAGGAACGGCCTTTGTAAGAATTAGAGTTGTGTTTTCACACTATGTTGTTAACACTCTCGAAGTTCAAACTTGTAAGTGCCGGAATCCGCTTATTACTAACCGTTTGAAATGTTTTCTTCTTATGGAAGCTCCGGAGCGGGATGATCATGCAGATTCTTCTCATGCTCACGCCAACATCATCACTAATGGAAGTTCTATTCAGAAGCAACACAACAGTCAGAATGATTCTTCGTCAAACCAAAGAATCTACAAAGTTAAAGACTTAAAGAACTTCATCAATATTGAATTCCAACGTCAAAGAGCGTGTGAGCATGTTGAAGAATTACGTGGAGACACTGGAGCAGCGAAGCAGACCTGAGGTAGACTTGATGCAGACTACAACATACTATCACTTTCATCACAAAGAACAATGATCAAAGAACAAAGTTAAAGATGACGTCAAAGCATAATTGTTCAAAGACAACTATCTCTCTACACTGGGGAGATTGTTCGAATCAAGGCAATTCTCCTCACAAGAAAGAAGAATGTCAGAAGACGTCAAAGCTACTATTACATCAACGCCTTCACCATTTTTCATCACCAACACTTGAGGGGGAGATTGTTGGAATCACTCCTACACCTTAATTCAAGTGTTTGTTACTCATATGTAATAGGTAGCTTATTATGGCCTTTATGTTTGTTTAAGGTCAAGCTTATGTAGAAGGCCCATAAGCTTAGGCCCATGTCCAATAAGGAAAAGGGAAGGAGTGGGAGTGTTGCCCTAGCTCCTTGCCTATAAATACTCTTGTAAACCTTCATTTGAAGGTTGGTTGTTCAATTCATTCTCTCTTTCACTTGCATATGCATAACCGGTCTAATATCTCTACGCATAGTGTTTGGTTTGTGTCTTGTTCATCCGCCTCTTCTCTTTTTCTCTTTCTAGTAAGCTTGTGTTGTAAAACTAATGACCTAACATCTTTCTATGTAGTTTGTCTTTTGTTTCTGTGTGATTCTCTAGGTTCCTCTTAAAGGCGAGATCACCACTTCTTGAAGTCGAGCAAGCTCAAGTCCATGAGTTGCCATGCTTCGTCATCATCAAGACTACTGAGGTTCTCTTGTTGATACTTCTTTCTTCCTCCATAGAAGTGTTGTGTCTAAGGCATTAGTGAAGGATGCCAAAAGACTCAAGACGAAAGCATTAGTGAAAGGTGCTTAACGTCCGTGTCAAAAGCATTAGTGAAGAATGCTAAAGGAGTCAAGACGAAGGCATTAGTAAAAGGTGCCAAGCGTTCGTGTCAAGGGCATTAGTGAAAAATGCCTAGGAGTTAAATCAAGTGGCATTAGTGAAGGATGCCAAGGTCGTATAATCGATGAGGTGCATCGTTATACAAATAGTGATAGTTTGTTTCCAAGGATTTTGATATCCTTGATGGTGTTGTAATAAGGAGTGGGTCTCCTTTGGGATTAGGTGTTGTGTAGTGTTGGGTAGTAGTTCCTCCATTGTAATGGAACTCGGTACTTAGCCTAGTACCGGAAAAAGGGTAGGCAACGTTGTGGTAGGTGTGGTTCACCTTGGTGAAAGAACCCGGTGGTTAGCCTAGTACCGGAAAAAGAGTAGGCGACGTTGTGAAGGCTTCTCCGCCATAAGGAGTTGGTGTCGTGTAGTGATTACGAACTCTCGAGTAGGTGACTCGGGGAGTGGAGTAGGGCAAGGAAGGTGTCCTTGTAGCCGAACCACTATAAATACTCGTGTCGTGGTTATGTGCTTCTTACTCTTTATCTTTCATTACACTTTTATATATCTATCTATCAACGTCCAACATACACACCTAAATAGATTGACATAAGTCGATCTAAATATTTTAAAATGAAGTTTTAATTGGTAAAACTATTCAACCCCCTTCTAGTTTTCCACAGCTTCTATCAATTAAGACAAGAGACAACCTAACAACAATCAATAACTAGGTTCCATAGATCTAAGCAAACACACAAGTAATTTATCTAGACATGTTAAACAAGCAAGCATACACACAATCAATTGAACATGGGGTAGACATGATGATAAATTGGAATAACAAACTACAACTGAGTTAGCGTTTGCTCTCCAAAATTCTACCTCTTAAAATACAGAAAAATTGAATTCTATATATAGATTTACAATCGCGACGGCGTCGCCTTTTTCTAGCGACGTTGTCAGGTTGCCGTCATTAGGGTTTCGTCTGTGCCAAGTCATCATTGGGATGACGTCACTTGAGAAGTGTGACGCCGTCATTCTTCATGCAGGACGTCGTCTGAATCTTGGATCTTGGGCATCTGGTGTGAAAAGTGTGAGTGACGCCTTCCAGAAGTTAGGCGTGATGCCGTCCGACTTTAGGACCAGAAATTCTGTTGAGCCGTCGCGTGCACTTTTTGATCAAGTCTTCATAGAGGGATGGCGTCACCCTTTGGATGGGACGCCGTCAGGTGTAATGATCAGGCTTTGAGTGTCTTCGATCTTGACTTTGCCATTTTCTTCATGTTTTTGCTTCTTTTCGTCCAAATATGCTTCATTCCAGCATTTTGCTTCCAAAAGACCTAAAAAGTGAAAAGGAACGAGTTTAAGCAGTAACAGATATAAAATATGTCGATTTAGGGCTTAAATGACCCCTTAAAAGCGTACGTTTTAAATCCTTATCACAAGGCAATGGAATAAGAGATTTGATGAGGAAATCAAGAAATTTGGTTTTACTTAAAATTTTGATGAGCCATGCGTATACCATAAGGCTAGTGGGGGTAATGTTACTTTTCTTATCCTGTATGTTGATGACATACTGATTATGGGAAAACATATTCCAAGTTTACAAGAGGTTAAATCCTATCTTGAAAGAGGTTTTGATATGAAGAATTTAGAAGAAGCAACATATATTCTAGGAATCAATATCTACATAGATAGATCTAGGCGGTTACTTGAACTAAGTCAAAGTGTTTACATTGATAAAATCTTGAAGAGATTCAGGATGCAAGATTCCAAAAAGGGATATCTTCCAATGCAAGTAGACCTTGGCTTAAATACCAAACAATGTGCTTCTACACCTGTTGAGGTGGCACGCATGATGAAAGTTACTTTTTCTTTGGCTGTAGGATCTATCATGTATGCAGTGAGATGCACAAGACCATATGTAGGGTTTGCACAGAATATTACAATCCGGTTTCAACAGAATCTAGGTGATAGTCACTTGAATGTTGTTAAGAACATTCTCAAGTACTTAAGAGCTACTCGAGATATGCTTTTAGTGTATGGTGGGAATCCTAATGTAGAGCTTGAAGTTACAGGTTACTGCGATGCAGGATGGCAGACTGATAAAGATGATATGAAGTCTCAGACGGGTTATGTCTTTGTCGTCAATGGAGGAGCAGTGGATTGGAAGAGTACCAAGCAGACCACCACAACCATGTCTGCAACAGAAGCTGAGTACATAGCTGCTTCAGAAGCTGTGATGGAAGCTTTTTGGATAAGGAAGTTTATTTCTGGGCTTGGTGTTATGCCCTCAAATGAAGAACCTATGAAATTGTATTGCGATAATTCTGGAGCAATTACATTAGCCAATGAACCAGGAGTTATGAAAGGCACTTTCCTAGACGATATCACTATGTTCGAGAACAAGTCAAAATTGGTGAAATCAATCTACTCAAAGTTCACACAAATGAAAATCTACCTGATACCTTTACGAAGGCTTTACCTAAGGCAAAGGTTACTCAACATGCTGAGAGCTTAGGACTTCGTTTAGATGATATTCTCATGTAAATCTGTGATTAGTATTTAAAAAAATGATGTGTTAAACAATTGTTTTTAATGAATTAAAGTACTTGGTATGTTTGTTTTCATTTATAAAAAGTTGTATCTTGTATTTACATGTTTAACTCCATGAATAACTTATGTTATTCTAAATGTCCATTGTCAATCAATCAGATAGGAATATGATTGAATTAAGAAAAATCTGAAGGATTGGTTAAAATATACTTTGTATATTGAAGGAAGGTCCCGCCAAACTCACATGCTATTCAAAAGATTGCATATCGGACTTATCTAAACTGATATGATTGTACTTTATGGATCTTTGTCATTAAGTAAATCATGTATAAGATAAACTTTATTTATCCTTAGACTTGAGACACAAGCCGGAATTGCGTGGGTGGAGCCCATTTATGTGATATAGTCTACTGTTATCCGTAACTGGTGGTCATAAGGGCTATTTTTAAAAGTGTTGTGAAATTCACGGATTACTATTGTATTCAAGATAGAATTTGTTCGTTCTAATTTGTTTGAAGTATAATACTATTGGGCCCCTCGTAGGGTTGACAAGATGTTTGTATGGCCATACCCAATATCGATCTGGATTACATCCCGATGATTTGGTAATCTTGATCAATTGGAATATAATGAGAAACAAAATAGATAAATTATGGAATGACCAAGATTCATATCATATTTAACACGGTATTTGAAACAAGGATAGTATAATGATGAATCATTAAATTTTGCTTCATGAAACCACACTCTAGTTGTTCTGGGGGCATTGGCGTGTTTTTAGATGCTAACCAATGTCATTACGTTTATTAAAACATGTCAAAATGGGAGCTTTTAGTTTGTGGACATAATTTATAAACGTATGTCTGGTTCGAACTCTAGCCTATGGAATTGCATGCGTTGCGCATGAGATTCAATTATTATAATTAGTATATAATGGTTATATTTTAATTATTATTTCACAATAAACACTAACGATCGTCATAGCTTAACGGTGGTTAGCCTAACGGACGTTAAATGTTAAATAAAGAGACTAAAGAGAAACTAGACAAGGAGAAGGTTCTAGAACCCCTCCTTGGTCTAGAACCAATCGGCTATGGGCTTCCAAAGAGGAATCCTTTTCTAACTTGGACTCTAAGTTAACACGCTATAAATACAAACTCTTGTATTCATCGTGTGTTAATTTTATGAAATCTTAACTAGCCAATTTTCTCTTCTTTTCCCCTCTTGTCTCATATTACAAAGCAATTAGGGTTTGCAATTGATTTTGAATGAAACCAAAATAATTGGTTAGCTATTATAATCAAGAAACTAGCCCAAAAACTAAAATGTCTTAATCCGTTTTGAATAACGAGATCACGCATTAAGAGTCTACATAAAATGTTTTATAATGTTACTATCAAGGTTCTACAACAACGAATCACTATTATGTCAAAAACGAGGTAACAAATAAATTCAAGATGCGTATAGTTTATTACAAATGGATGAGTCTAATAGTTTCACACCAGTTACACAAATTTAAATAAAGGTACGACATTAATTGCCACATATTTGCCGACATATACATGATTAAACAAAATAGATATTAGATAATGTATGAAATGATATAATCAGCTTTCCATCATAGACATTGTCTTGCTAAGCTCAAATATTTTGTGTCTCGACTCAATGAAATCCGCAGCTTCTGCATCTATATCCTCTTCGTATCGCATGAACCCATTTTTGTTCTTACGTTCATAGTAGTTTATGACATTAGTGTTTACCTGAGAATGGTTTGAGATTCTTTTGAACCCATTACCAACGAAGTAGATATCAGAATAAGGTGGTGCATTGTGTAACTTATGTGGGGTGTCTTTCAGTTTCTTCTTTGATGAGTCGTGATGGTGATGGGTCGTTGAGTTGTAGTTATACGACATATTGATGATGTTTTGTGTTGCAAATTAAATAGTTGGTTGATGGATTTGATGATGTTGTGTTTACTTGAGACGTTAACATGTACTTATATACAAAGTTTAAGAAAGTTCAAGTTGTTAAATGTTGAAGAGATCGAAGTCATGGAATCCGATTCTCGTCTCTTTTTGCCTATTTTGAACTCCGCTTTTAAGATATTGTCTTAAATTAGTAAGATTATTCACCTAGCCATTTCGAAGCTATGATATGATTGGTTATTTTTGGCTGCCAACCTTTGAATCGTTGAGAAAGCTTGGTGCCTTTGGTTTGGTTTGAAAACTCGTCGAGCCTATACACGTTTCTAGAAGCAGTAGCAGATTATTAGGAATCTTTTTCTTTTACATTTTAGAAATAATGTATGAATAAGTAGCTTCATTAGAGATTTTTAATCTTAGTTCTTTATAAGATGTTAGTGTATAGAAGCCTAACATATATTCCAATGCCCGAAACAATGTAGTAATTCCAATGCCCGAAACAATGTAGTAAGTTGAATAATATTAGTCAATACCTTGCTTTTAACGGGAGTGGATATTATTGTTGTTGTTTTTGTTGTATTGTAGCTTTTCTAATCAACTTAAGTTAATGATATCTATCACAACTAATGTGAAATGGATATTATTAGGTACAAAAGTGATATGTCTTGTAATTAAGAGTTATGATCAAATGAGGAATAAAATTAAAACGAGAAAAAATCACATTCGCATATTTCAAATATATCTAAAAAATTAGATGAATCTCATCTTTGTTTCTCCTTTTAGGTGGGCCTGAGAATACTTTTCAGACCCGATATCGAGACACGAAATTCAAGTTTAAGAAGTGGTTTAGTGGAAAATGGGTCGAGCAAGCAAAGGAGGAGAAGTCGGATGATTGGAAGCACAACGATGTTGCATGGCAAACATGGTTGACTACTGGGTCGATTCTGCTCAGCAGGATAGATCGAAGATCAATGAGCATAACCGATCTAAGAATGAAGTGTCGACCTATCAAGGATCAAGATCTTTCGTTGATCGGGATCGGGGGGAGCGATGAGGAGGGAAGTGACTTAGTCTCGATGAGAGCCCAGGCGAGTCTCGTGACGTAAGACTCTTTATAATTTTATTTTTTATAATATTTTAAATGTGTTGGATGAGTCGTTAGTATTTTGTTTTATATTGTTTATATATAGTTCGTTCAAAACCAGTATTATCAGGACCTTATCAAGCATTACAAGTGTACTCGTTTACATGGTAGTCGCTTTGACTCTCGGAGTGCTGAGACGCGCTATGTAAGTAACTTTTTGTCCGAACACACTTACCCATAATGTATCCAAGCCTATTGATAGTGCACTATTATCAAACACCCATTGATGCATCATCATGGGTTTTTTAGTTATTGATGCATCATTTACAACACACCCTTGATGATGCAACAGGGGTGTTTAGTAACTGTTGCATCAATTACCAAAAACCTCAGTGATGCATCAATGGTAGTTTGGTAACTGTTGCACCAATTACCAAACACCATTTCGTCATTGTTATATTAAATTTCTTTTCTTTTTTTAACTACACAGACACTGATGAAAACCATCCAAGATCAAGTCGGTGCTAAATCTTGTCCATTCAAGACGGATCAAGAAATTATAGATGAATTCCTTCAAAGTACAAATCATGGGCATATAGCTGGTAGGGGCAAGTGGTTATTGGGTACGGGCTCAAGTTCAAGCATGAGCTCACAACCTAGCCAAGGTAGGTATACCAAAGAATAAGTTGTTGAAATGATGAGGCAACGTCATAAGGAACAAAACAGGTTGCGATTAGAAGTTGAGCATGCTAGACAAGAAGCTGCAAGTACCCAAAACGCCTTTAACGACTTTTTGGCTTACTTTAACCGTCAACAAGCACAAACATTTTCTTCTTCAATGTATACCCCTCCCCCAATGTATGGTCCCCCTCCCCCAGTGAACACTCCCCAAGCGTTTCCTCCCGGCCCTAGTTATTACAACCCAGCCTTTGCTCCCGGATACAACCCAACCTTTTCTCCCAATACTGACGATGAAGATGCTAATGGTGATGGTGATTATGATGATGTCTCTGATGACGAGTAGGGATTTAGTTTGTGATTTGTATATGTATACACATACTAGTATTAACTTAATTTGCAGATTTTTTTCGAGGACATCTTTTGCAATTTATGCAAAGTTCAGGACATTTTTTGCAGTTTACTCTAAAAATTGTGAAAGCAATCAAGCATTCAAGTCCAACATCATGGTATACACAATAGAGGAAAGAGACATAACATATACGGATGTTTGTTACATATCATGAGTAAGTGAAGTGATGATGGTTATTATAAGAAAGGATTATAAGAAGTCGTAACTAATTGAGTTTTTTGGAAATTTAGTGCAACTGAGGTTTCAGATCATATTTTGAAATGAGTTTGGAAGCACGGAGAGTACACCCAGTAAGTCAATGAATCTCCTTGACTCAAACAGTGGTGTCGTAGAAATCAGGTAGCTGATGAGTTCAGTGAGTTATAATCTTCAGTGAGTTATACTCTAGTGAGTAGACTTTGAACGACTTCATCAGACAGTTGAGTTCAGTGAGTTATACTCTTCAGTGAGTAGACTTTGAACGACCTCAACATGGAGTAGTCTCATCAAATGGTTCAACCCTTCAGTGAGAACGCTCATCAGTGAGAGAACTCATCAGTGAGTATACTCAGGGAGCAAGCTCGTTCAGTGAGCAAGCTCGTCAGTGATTGCGGGAACTGATTTCCTACCAACTTGTAACGGTATTTACCTATTCAAAGGCAGCTTTAACTATGCCTTAATGATCATATTTAATCGGTCGTGTAACTAATGTTGCTATATTGGAGGAACATTATAAAAAGATTAATTAGCCGATTAGTTTTCATTAGTCCGTTGAATGAGTTTCTTCTTTATATAAAAGAAACAAATCTGCTGGGAATATATACAAAAACATTAATACTCATAAGCGAAATGTCTTTGTATTTGTGCCTAAATCAAGAATATAACACTTTGGATTATCCCAAAGAGATATTCATGAAAATTAGGCAAATAGTGTCAAATAGATTTTTTTAAAAGTGAGTACACGGTTCATTGTGATTTCCGATTGTTGATTATCTTTACCCTAGTGGTCCAACAAGTTTTACTATTAACTCTTGGTAGTGTTTTTTTCTTTTTTATACCGTTGAATTGTAGTTATACAACATATTGATGGTGTCTATTATATACTAGTTTGAGAAGGTTCATGATGTTGAGTTGAGATAAATGTAGGATCAAAATTATTTAAGGATTTAATGAATAAATTCTAGCCACTTATTTTTTCATCAAAATAATAAAAACTCTCTTTTCATCTCTTTTTTAAAAATAAAATATCTTACAAATGGTAAACCGTCAAGTGAAAAAAATACACTATCGTAACGATTATTTTTTTATCTTTCAGTAGACGGGCACTGCGATATACTTTTTTACGATTTTTTTTTCAGTTACGTCTGAAAAAATCACGTGTGATTTGTATCACAGAAGAAAAAATAGTTTGTCAAAAGTATATAGAAGTGCCCCTCTATAGAAAGATGATTAATTCTCGTCGCGATAGTATGATTCGTTTTACGTAACGATTGACGGTTTGCGAAATATTTAATTTAAAAAAAAGTAAAATTTTTTTTCTTTTTTGTTTTGATCAGAAAATTAATAATCAGGATTGTTTCATTGGATATTTAGAGAATATTAGATATAGATTGAAGTTTTCTCTCATGGTGTTAACTGTTGAAAAGAAGTCATGAAATCCGATTCACGTCTCTTTTTGCTTATTTTGAACTTCATTATGAGTTTTATATTCGGTATGTTGTTTTAATTTAGTGTATGTTTGGTAAAAATAGATTGTGCCTGTGATGATGCTGGTGTTGTTGTTGGTGTTGTTGTTGTTGTTGATGCTGGTGTTGTTATTGAAAAAGATTATAAAAAAAGATTATTTTTATAAGCTACATGAAGTAAACTTATTTTCAAAGATTATGGAAGATTATTTTTTTTATAATCTCTTATAAGTTATGTCTGCTAAACAAATATTATTTTTCAAATAGCTTACTTTTTTAAAAAATAGCCATAATCTTTTCATAATCTCATGTGTCAAACATAATATGATTTAGCCATTTAGAGGCTAGCTATATATAATATGATTGGTCTTTTCGGCTGCCAACCTTTGAATCGTTAAAAATCTCGGTCGCTTTGGTTTTGGTTTGACAACTCGCCTGCATAACATATGCACGTTTTTAAAAGCAGTCGTAGTTTGTTAAGAATCTTTAACTTTTACTTTCTAGAAATCATGTATCATTCATTAGTAGCTTCATTAGAAACTCTTAATCTTAGTTTTTTATAAGTTGTTAGTGTATAGAAGCCTAAACATATATCGCAATGCTCGAATGGGAAACGGATATTATTAGGCAAATGTGTTAGCGTTTGGCTCCCAGAACAGGGTAAGATAATCAAGGTCAGCAGAAACAATACCACTAAGTGGTTACCGGATATCACTTGGAATCGTGTGATCACTTTCCAAAGTAAACTATTCGACCCTAATACCTGGGTTACACGAATATCTACTTGGGATAAGACTAAATTTTTGTTAGTGATTTAGTCACAAATCAATAACCCTTTGCTTATAAGTGTTAATCGTTTTCTGTGTGTCTTTCATGCATAATCAGATCTCCTATTTATAAGAGGTTACTCTGAGCTAGTCAAATGGAATTATGAGGATTAATCGGCCCATTAATTGCCTCATAATTATCCCCATTATAGCCGTTAGTGGTTACATGACCAATTAAACGTGGTCATTATGCAGTTGTAACTGCCATTTAGCAGTACTTTCATCAGTACTTTCATAGCACTAGCAGTGCTTACCACTAGCAGTACTTTCCACTAGCAGTGGAAACACTGCCTGTCAGTGGAAACACTGCCTGTCAGTGGAAACACTGTCTGTCAGTGGAAACTGAGCACTATCAATACAAACCACTATTAGAGTCAGGGTGTTCAGGGACCTTATGGGTGTACACTCCGTACCTCCTAACCCATTACAAGGTGTGAACTAATCCCACAAGTGCACTAAATCTTCCAACACTCCTCCCCAAATTTAGTTCACTTCCTTTGCATGAAAACAAACATTAAACAAACATGTGCATAAACGAAAATATCATGAGGATTGAATTTCCATCTTAGTACATTACACGTTCAAATATTCGAGAATCAGGGTGTTCTAAGAATTGAAACCTTCAACCCATTTGAATACCTGAAGATAAAATACACACAAAGTTTCAAACACTTATCTGCTCCTGACACTATACAAGCCATGTGTCCATATCCAAATTCATAAATGTTGTAAAAGCTAAAAGTCCAAAAGCTTCCTGACGCGGCAAAACTTCAACATTTACATAGGTGGTTCCTCTTTATTCATGCTCCTGCCAAGCACTTTTTCAAAGAAAATTAACCATTAAGAAGTAAAGACTTCATCCTCCTTTCAGCAGGTTCTGAGCACAACCTTGGGATGTAAATGTTAGGAATTAGAAATTCCAGGTATTAAAGAGTCGGTCACCTCTAGTATATGTAATCGTTAGAAAGCTCGTAGTCGTAGTTCTTTTAAGCTAAGTAGTATTTAGTTAAGTAACACCGTGGAGGACGGACGGGTCTTTACCCACTGTATGCCTGATCCACAGCCCGTTGTGTGGCGTTTTATTGTAAGACTATAAATACTCTCTACCTTCCAAGGTAGAGAGTTGGAGCTCATAATAAGATTTTTCTTTCTCTCACTAAAGTTCCCAAACCTCTAACTTTCTCTCTCTAAAAACCTCTTGTACGCCTACTTTGTATCATGGTTTGATGTGTATGTGAAATCCAATATCTTACAATTGGTATCAAGAGCCATGGTTAGATCATCTCTCACATATCTTTGGATTTCTAGTGGTTTTTAGGTGGTTTTTGAGTTTGAAAAAGTTTAGTGGTTTTTGCATCATTTGGGTGATTTCTAGTGTTAAAGTTTGGATTTTGATAGTACTTTTGTGTTTAGAATCATCACAAGTGTTTAGGTTTTGATTTTGAAGGCTTGAATCATCGTGGTTGAGTTGTTTTTGGATTGAAAGGTGGTGTTTTTGTGATTTTCTAGTTAGCGACTTGGTTCTCGGTTTGATATTCATCATAGCGACTTGCTTCATAAAAAGTTAGCGAGTTGGAGTGGTATTTGGTAGCGATTTGGTCCTAGCGACTTGTCTATTGAGACAAGCCGACAAAAAGTACACGTAGTGGATTCTCCACTACACGTAGCGACTTGGTGTAAGTTAGCGACTTGTACTTTATATTGTTAGCGACTTGGTGTTATCGAGTTGGTACCTAGCGAGTTGCTATTTAGCGACTTGACAAATTAGCGACTTGGTGCTTAGCGAATTGCTGTCAAAATTTTGCTAGCGACTTGGATTGTAGCGAGTTGTTATATAGCGACTTGGCACTTAGCGACTTGGTTTAAGGTTTCCTAGCGACTTGGGTGATATCCTTTGAATACGGTTTTCTCTTGATTTAGTAAAATCCCGTGAAAGAATCTATTTCCCGGTTTAATCATAGAGTTATAAAATCCCATTTAATCTGTCATCATGTCTACCAACGTTTCTACAATCATCTCCACTGTTGCCGAGGATGTTCAAGCAGCTGGTTCAGATACTCATCCACCCATGCTTGACAGAACTGACTACGACTCTTGGGCTCAACGAATCAGATTGTACTATCTTGGAAAGGAAAATGGAGTCAGCATTCTCAAATCCATTGATGAAGGACCATATCGGGTTGAGACTACAAGAGACTTAATTGATACAGCTGAAGATGGAACAATCATCTATGGAATTGACAGACCAAAGATATATGATGAGCTCGATGATAAGGAGAAAAAGAGATTCGATGCTGATATCAGGGCTTCTAACATCGTACTTCAAGGCCTTCCAAAAGATATCTACAAGCTGATCAATCACAACACCGAAGCAAAGGCAGTGTGGGATAATGTCAAGATGCTTTTCTCAGGTTCTGAATTAACTATGGAAGACAGAGAATCACAACTCTATGATGAATTTGAACACTTCAAAATGAAACCAGATGAGAGTGTTTATGAGTACTATGTGAGATTCCACAATCTTGTTAATGATATGAGGAACATCAGAATGACTATGCCAAACATTCAGCTAAACTCAAAGTTTGTGAACAACATGAATCCCGAATGGCACAAGTTTGTCACCTCTGTAAAGCTAACCAAAGGATTGAAGAATACAAACTATGAGCAACTCTATGCCTTCCTCCTTCAGAATGAGAGACATGCTATGTTTGAAAAAAGGATTCTTAATCAGTTCAAAACCAACCAGGGAGAGACAAGCTCATCAAATGATTCAACTGCCTTCTACTCAAACATCGGAATCACAACCAAAGCCTCACAAGTCATACCCATAGGTAATGGTAATCACAAACTCATTCCTGGTCCTATGTTCAAACAAGCTGATGCTGATGCACACGTGGGAAACTTCATTAATCAACTAGCTCTCCTGATTAGTCAAAACATGAACTCTCTTCCACACACCAACAACAATCTCAGAACTGCTTCCAATCCACATAATCAAGCCACTGTCAGAGATGGGAAGGTTATGGTGCAGCCAGTTCAAGAACGACAGTACGAACAAGCAAGAGGTGGAGCTGGTAGAGGTTATGCTGCAAATCAGAATAGAGGAAGGAATGGAAATCAGGGTCAAGCAAAGCCAATCAAATGTTACAATTGTGGAGGTGAGGGACACATTGCAAGGAACTGCACATCGCCAAAACGCCCTCAGAATGCAGAGTACTTCAGGGATAAGATGTTGCTTGTGCAAGCTCAGGATAATGGTGCAGCTTTGGATGAAGAGGAGTTGTTGTTCTTGGCTGAGGGAAATGCTAAGACATATGATGCAGATGTGGATGAGCAACCAATTCAGGAGATAGGCCATAATCATCAGAATGCCTTTCAAGTAGCTGATTGTGATGCATACGACTCTGATGTTGATGAAGAACCCACTGCACAAACCATCTTCATGGCTAGCATTTCTCCAATGGTCTCTCCTAAAGTCTCTTCATCACCACAAGCTGGTCCATCCAAAGACAAACTCATCTCTGAGGTATTAAAATTATACGATGAAGTTGATGAGCAAAAGATACATAACGAAGTACAATCAACTGTATTTATTGAATCAGATATTGAAAATATGGGTAATATCAATGTTGTCCCATATGATCAATATGTGAAACAAAGTGAAAGTGAGATTGTACCAGGTGATGCATCTTCTGCAGTCAGTAATGATTATGTTTTTGATGAATTCACTGCATGTGCCCCTGATGATTCTGTCATCTCTGAACTGAATGCCTATAAAGAACGTGTTGCTATTTATGAACAACGTGCAAAATTTGAGTTGACCACCCGTGAGCAGGAAATGGATGACCAAATGCGTACAACTATTAGAAAAAGTAGGTTTAGAGAAGAAGTATTAAAACAAGAGTTAAACTCTTTACAAGAAAAGCTTTCTAAAACTGCTAAGCAAAAACAAGAACTTCAAGAAAATGTTAAAATGCTTAAGCAAGAATTCAGTGCTAAGGAATCAAAACTTTTGAATGATTTTTCTAATCTAAAAACCTTGAAAAACAAGCTTGAAAATAAGTTGTACGTACAAGGAAATACCATTCAGACTGCCCACTTAATCACTAAGCATAGAGTCTTAAGCGATAAGCATAGCATTCCCCTTGTTGAGGAACCAAATCCATAGGTCATTAAAAAGGCTAGATATGCTCATAAGGTTCTTTATGATGGCAATGAAATTCTTAAACCTAGACAAAAACCTAGTTGCGTTAAGTGCACAGATGAAGATAAGAAATCAGATGAAGTCACTAGGGAGAAGATGAAAAAGAAACTAGATGATCCTAAATGTAAAGAGAATAAAATAATTATCACACCCCATGACTACAAAAAGGAGAATTGGATCTCCTTGAACATGTTTAAGCCTCAAACATTGTTGACTCCCGAACAAGTGTTCTGGAAAATGGACTTAGATAAGCAGAAAGCGGAAAATATTGTTGAAACAAACTCTCCCCTTAGGAAAATTCCTAAAGCGACTGTGTATCCTCCCAATACACCAATGCATCTAGTTCCTAGAACTATTGCCACTAAAAGCAAGACCTTAATCAGTCAATATGTTATTTTTCAACTATTTGTTGATTTTGAGAAAACTTGTAAGAAAAGGATCACACCCACTGGTATAACTGAAGGGGAAAGGGGTTTTGAGCAAACAAAAGAATGTTATTTAACTGAAGTCATGCCTTTCTTTAAACAACTAAAAGATCATTTTGAAAGTCTTAAAAAGGGAATGAATTTAGACATTAAAGAAATGGAAAAGGAATTTGATGCAATGATAGTTGAGGTTAGTGGCTATGAGCGTGCACTAAAATATAATGAGATTGAGAGGAAGAACTTGCATACATTGAATGAGACTCTTATTACTGAATGTGTTGCTCAAGATGTGTTTTTCACTGCTACAAATTGTTCCATTAACGCTTCTCAATTTCATGAATTATCTGTTGCCCTGAAAGTCTCCCATGATCGTGTCATTGAGCTTGAAAAGACTAATTCTAAACTAAATGAGAAAATTGAACTGGATGATCACGACAATTTGGGTAAATATTTTTCTAAACTAGAGGTTGAGCATTTTAATTTACAACTAAAATATCAACATCTTAAAGAAAATGTCAAAACTTCAAATATCAAGACATCCTCAGATGCTCCAGAGTTTGATGCAGTTTTTCAAATTAACAAACGTAATGAACAAATTCAAGCTCATTGTAACACGATCAGAAAGTTGAAAGCCCAAATCTCTCAATTAAAGGGTCAAAAGAACAATGTGACAGGCTCCCAAATGCCTCCTCATTTAGATTCTCAGAATTCTCAAACATTTCATCTTCAAAACTTAGTAAATGCATTACAAAAGGAAAACAAAAACTTTCTTGAAGAAAATGAAAAGATTAAACGTCATTTCAATGAGTTATTTGAATCAATAAAGGTCACTCGTAACAAAAATACCGAACAAATAGATTCATTGCAAAAGGAAATTGAGAATCTGAAGAGCCAGGTAAAAGGGAAAATGCCAATGACCAATGGGGAGAATGGTGGATCAAAGGTAAATGTTTGTAATAAATATGCTTTGTCTGTGAAATATGTTCCTCCTCATCTTAGGAATAACAAACTTGCAATTCAAACATATTTCTCATACCTTAAGGATTGTCTAGAATGTCTCCGTGAGATTGTTGAAGAGGATAAGTTAGAGAAACCACTTGACAATGCAATTGGGCATGCATGCTTATATGCCAAACGATCTCAAGAAATTCTAGAATGCTTAATCACAATATGCTCTAAGTCCTTAGGTGAGAGAGTTAATCCTTTGATTCTGTGCTCTATGCCTAGCGCCAAGTATGATATTCATTCGATGCCCGATGTTTTGAATATGAACCTTAGTGTGCCTTCAAGTAGTTCAGATTCCAGATCTGTTAATGCTAAGAAAGCGAACTCTAGTGTGCCTTCTAGAAGTACAAATCCCAGCACATCTAAACAGGAGAAGCAAAAAGTAGCAAAACCAACTAATGTTCCCATTCCCTCTACAGGAGTAATCAGTGACATTAAAGCGAGCAGGTCAAAGTCTCAAGACAATACAAGGAATGACAGGACCTCGCAAGCTAAGAATGTGCATTGGAAGAGAGTAGAAGACCAACCTAGGAACTTTAAGTTTGAGCCGAATAAAACGAATCGTGTTAATTCTAGTATTAGCCATATGCGTACTGTAATTAATTCGAATTCTGATACTATTTGCAAACCTTGTAATGATGTCTGCTTGAATTCTGTTTCTAATCATGAATGTGGTGTGAATGTCTTGTCTAATGCTGTCAAATCCCCAATTAACACTGTTAATGCAAAATATCATGCTAAGAAGGCAAAAAGGCAAAGGCGAAAAAAAGTTAGAAAAAAGTGGAAGCCCACAGGAAGAACATTTAGTAAGATAGGTCATCAATGGATACCTGTTGGCCATAAGGTTAATCAGACAATGCCCACTAGAAAATGGATGCCTACTGGTAGAACTATTCCCTTAAGAAGTGAACATACTTTAAATAGGGCAAATACGGACACTAGTACTGCATCTATTCATAATAACTCCATTGATTCAATTTATGATATGAATGCTTCTATTTCTGATGTGGGTGTTCCAACCATTGTTACTAACCAAATGGAACCCATTCTTGCATGGGGATCCCAATTATCCAGTTCTCCATTCTTGTCTGTGTTCAACTGCAGATAGTTCAAATCGTTCTGTGGTACCTGGACTCAGGCTGTTCCAAGCATATGACTGGCGACCGGTCGCGGCTCATGAACTTCGTGAGCAAACTTATCGGGACAGTTAGATTCGGGAATGATCATTTCGGTGCAATTATGGGTTATGGAGATTATGTTGTTGGTAAAAGTGTTATCTCCAGGGTATATTATGTAGAAGGTCTTGGTCATAACCTGTTCTCTGTTGGTCAATTCTGCGATTCTGATCTAGAAATAGCCTTCAGAAAACACACTTGTTTCGTTAGAGAACTTGATGGTAAGGAACTTTTGAGAGGTTCACGTGGTTCAAATCTATACACCATCTCTATCGAAGATATGATGAAGTCTTCTCCAATTTGCTTGTTGTCAAAGGCTTCTAAAACAAAGTCATGGTTATGGCATCGTCGTCTCAATCACTTGAACTTCGGCACCATCAATGATCTCTCCAGAAAGGACTTAGTTGTAGGTTTACCTAGACTTAAGTATGAAAAGGATCATCTTTGTTCAGCATGCCAATTAGGAAAAAGCAAGAAGTATGCCCATAAACCCAAACCTACTAACTCTGTCACAGAAGTTCTTCATACAATTCACATGGACTTATGTGGACCCATGAGAGTGCAGAATATCTTTGGGAAGAAATATGTGTTAGTTGTGGTTGATGATTTCTCTAGATTCACCTGGGTAAAATTCTTAAAGACAAAGGATGAAACTCTAGATATCATCATCAAACTCATCAAACAGCTGCAGGTTCGTCTTAACAAAACGGTCAGAATCATCCGAACAGACAATGGAACTGAGTTTGTTAACAAACAACTTAGTGAGTTTTATGAAAGTATTGGAATCAGTCATCAAAGAAGTGTTCCTCGAACTCCTCAACAGAACGGTGTAGTTGAAAGACGAAATCGAACTCTTGTGGAAGCCGCAAGGACAATGCTGATTTACTCAAAAGTTCCAATGTTTCTCTGGGGTGAAGCCATCGCCACTGCATGCTACACCTAAAATCGATCCCTGATTCACACTGCTCATGGAAAAACTCCATATGAACTTGTCCACAACAGAAAACCTAATCTTTCATTCCTTCGTGTGTTCAGTGCATTGTGTTATCCAACTAATGAGGGCCAAGATTTAGGCAAACTTAAAGCTAAAGCAGACATTGGAGTATTTGTAGGTTATGCACCAAACAGAAAAGGATACCGAATCTACAACAAGAGAACCCGAAATATCATGGAAACAATTCACGTCACGTTTGATGAGCTGACCGGTCAAATGGCTCCTGGACAATCCAGTTCTGGACTCGCACTTCAAAACAGTCCCATTGGTTCATCCCTTGTACCAAATTCCTCTCCAGCTATTCCATATGTACCTCCAACTGAAGATGATTTGAAGAAATTGTTTGATCCGATGTTTGATGAACTCTATGAGCCAAGTGCTATTGAACTGTCAATTCCCACAACAGAGGCTGCTCATATCCCTGAGAATGAAGTCAATCCTTCAGTCTCAATATCATTAAGTCAAGAAGCACCTGCTGCTGATAACTCAGTCTCATCAATAAATCATCAATCTTCGAATGTACATCATGGAACTATTTCTGGCATCAATGATGAAGTTAATCCCTTTGCTACTCCTGAAGATGCTCCATTTGAAAACATATTTGCTCTTGATTCATCATCAGAACCATCTTCTTCAGGAGACATCGACTCTGCTACCTCAGTCCCTCAACAACTGCCACATGAACACCTTAGAAAATGGACTCACGATCATCCCTTAGACAACATCATTGGAAATCCCTCTCGTCCAGTATCCACACGGAAACAACTTGCAACCGATGCCTTATGGTGCTTCTTCAACTCCGTACTCTCTAAGATCGAACCAAAAGATGTTAAAACCACCATGAATGAAGATAGCTGGTTCAATGCCATGCAAGTAGAAATTCATGAGTTTGATCGACTTGATGTATGGGAGTTAGTACCTGCTCCAGACTGTGCTATGATTATTGCTCTAAAATGGATCTTCAAAGTGAAACTTGATGAGCATGGTGATGTGTTGAAGAACAAGGCTCGATTAGTTGCTAAAGGATACCATCAAGAGGAGGGTATTGACTTTGAAAAATATTTTGCTTCTGTTGTTCGAATCGAGGTAATCAGAATCTTTTTGGCTAATGTTGCTAGTAAGAACATGGTAGTCTATCATATGGATGTAAAGACGGCATTTCTGAATGGAGATCTTAAAGAAGTCGTCTACGTCAGCCAACCGGAAGGATTTGTGAATCAAGAGCATCCTACTCACGTTTATCGTTTGAAGAAGGCTCTTTACGGTTTAAAGCAAGCTCCAAGGGCATGGTATGATACGCTATCAAAGTTTCTTCTATCTACCGGATTTAGCAAAGGAGCAGTTGATCCAACATTGTTCACCAGGAAGTCAGGCAAACATTTAATTCATGTTCAAATTTATGTTGATGATATCATCTTTGCCTCGACTGACCCCAATGAGTGTGACCGTTTTTCAAATGAAATGGGTTCAAAATTTCAAATGTCAATGATGGGACAAATGTCATTTTTCTTAGGACTACAAATTTCACAAAGTCCCGGAGGCATCTTCATAAATCAATCTAAATATGCAAATGAGATTTTAAAGAAATTTGGATTTGATTCAAGTGACCCTGTTGACACTCCCATGATTGAACGAACTAAACTAGATGAGGACCACTCAGGGATCATGGTAGACCAAACAAAATATCGTAGTATGATTGGATCCCTGATGTATCTCACAGCTAGTAGACCAGACATCTTGTTCGCTGTTTGCATGTGTGCTAGATACCAGGCTAAGCCTACTAAAAAGCACCTTGAAGCGGTTAAACGGGTCTTTCGGTATCTCCAAGGAACCATCAATATGGGACTTTGGTACCCGAAGGACACCGGTATGTCACTAACAGCCTATGCAGATGCTGATCATGCAGGATGTCAAGATACTCGTCGAAGTACGTTTGGAGGTGCTCAGTTTTTGGGTGATAAGCTTGTGAGCTGGTCTTCAAAGAAGCAAATGAGTACTTCTATTTCCTCTACAGAGGCAGAATACATAGCCATGTCATCTTGTTGTGCTCAAATCCTTTGGATGAGATCTCAATTAACTGACTATGGCTTTGTATTCAACAAAATCCCTCTGTACTGTGATAATAAAAGTGCTATTGCTCTTTCATGCAATAACGTTCAACACTCAAGAGCTAAGCATATCGACATTCGACATCATTTCATCAGGGAAAAAGTGGAAAAAGGTGTGGTGGAACTCTATTTTGTGAGGACTGAATACCAGTTAGCAGACATCTTCACCAAAGCTCTTCCAAGAGAACGTTTTGAGTTTATTCTTCCACGACTTGGCTTGAAAAGCCTTCAACCAGAAACACTCAAACGTCTTTAGGAGGAAGACGAGGAGTAAAAGGTTTCCTTCATCTATCTCTTGTAAATATCTATTCGAAAAACAAAATACAAAATTATAAAACCTTCAAAAATCAAATAGAAAAATATAAAACTTTCAAAATCCATAAAAATTTGAAAAATTCGAAAAACCCTCAAAAAATATTGTCATTTTGTTATGTTTTTCTCGATTCGATTCTATCTACGGTCTTGATGCTGTCATTCAAAGAATGATACGGGACTGTAGATATTGTTCGAATTAAAAAAAAAAAAAAAAAAAAAAAAGAAAAAAATTGAGAGAAAGAGAAAAAATGGTTTATTGTCATTTCAGGCAGTAACCGCTTTTCAAAGACAGAACAGGGCCATACTTTTTCGTGGTTTTCAAATTTCTTGCTCTGATTCTTTAAACTAATCCTTACTATCTAATGAAAACTAGTTGCTTTGAAAAATAACTCGGACTCTATTTTTGATAATCATCTGGACTTATTTGTCAAAATACCTATCTCTCAATCAACAACCTATGTCATTGATTGAGGGGGAGAATGATTTCAATTAAATTAAAAGGTTATTTGTCATTCAATTGTTTTCAAAAGATATTCATGCATGTTTATTCAATGGAGTTTAAAGTCAAACAATCCGTTCCTTATCAGTTAAAACACTTTCATAATCAAGTCACAATTCTCCTTAAAAGCTTTCAAAATCAATTTAAATCTACAAGAGATTACAAATCTCAAAGGATTTGATAATTGTGATCGGGGGAGAATTTGTGATTTAAATTGGATTTAAACTGATAATTCCGTAAATAATTTTATAAGGATGTCCTTCCCACATGTGCCAAACGATTTCAAATTTTCCATGCACATGTTGAGGGGGAGCATCTATCTTAAACCACAAATATTTAAAACGTGATCAACTTATCTCAATGTGCAGTCTTTCCCTAATATGTGCAAAACATTTTCAAATATCTATGCACATATTGAGGGGGAGCAAGCTTATGAAAACCTCATCCTTCCCTAAAATGCTTTATCTACTTGTTTTGATCAGGGAAGTGATGTTGATATCTTTTAGAAAATGGTAATCAAAGAAGTTAATTCTTTCTCTTGCCTCCGTGTGCAAAACGATTTCAAACATTTGATGCACATGTTGAGGGGGAGCACTTGTTCTAAAAATATCAAAAACAATTCAGGTACAAAATGCTTTGATAATATATCACAAGTATCTGGATTGATTTTCAAATGGTTTTTAATTGGTTCAAATGGCAGATGAACAATACCAAATAGACCGACCAAATTTACTTTATGTATAGTGATATAAGGATGATAAGGTTAGGTATTTGTTCCCATGATCCGCCAGAACCGGAGGGATCTACCCAGGGACAATCCACTAGTTAGTGTAGAAGTCCTTAGGTATGATGATAAAAGGAGAAAAATGAGATATGGGAAGAGTGCGGACTGAGACAGAGCTAGTACCGGAACAAACCCAACAAGGTTCTAGCTATGAAGTCTCGGTAAGCACTGAAGGCGTTGAAGAATGAAAAAGAATTGAATGAGAAAAGGGTGAAAAGAAATAGCCCTCCATTTACAACCATAGGGCAGAAACCGGGTACAATTCATATGCTACTGATGGTAACATTGGTATTGAAGACAAGACGTCATGGACCCAGTGACGCTCTGCACTACAACTTCCCAAACCACTCAAGTTCCTCTTATAAGGGCTTGTTTCATTCTCACGGGGAACCTACATAATCTATCGACTTTCTCTTAGAGATTGTTGATATTGAAGAAGGAGACCCTCTCCCTAGTCTCCGGCACAGGAACCAAATATGCACAAATTGAGTCTAGAGCCACGAGATCATCAATAAATCTCATTAGGACACTTTCAATGAAGACTCTCTGTTTCACTCAATGTGGAAAGAGAGATTATATCTTGAGTCCTACGCATTATCCTTGTGATATTGCCAGAACATCTGAGTGATATGCAAACATATTCACAATGAAGATGGAAAGCCTTCTGGAGCCAACATCAAACAAGCTCCTGGTGGGTGGCATGTGAGATCTAATTAATAGATCAACCATGTGACAACTGAACAGAAACAATGGGGAGATTCAATCTTTTGAATCAATTCTGGTTCAGGTTATGGATTGACGGATACCTTTGAAAAAATCGGTCATTGTGCTTAAAAACTCTTTTCTTTAGCACATCGAGCGTGTACGAATATTTCAAATCAAAAGGTGTTTTATGATTGATAATTGATGTTCATTAAAACCTTCGTTGTATTGCAAAAACAATTTCTATTGAGCAATACACGATTGTTTTTCAAATATTTTTGCATCAATCAGTGAATTTCTATTCGCTGGTTCACTCACTCCGTGTTGTCTTCTTTGAGACGTTCCGGTTTGAGAACAGCTAGAGCAGCTGCGAAACCCAGTCAAGGAAATTCTTCGGAATTATACCTGATCACAGGCAGTACTTGTACTGATCAATGGGGAACCGTGGGCCGTGTACCTCAATTCAACGAAAGTGATCAAAGACACTTTCGTGCGCTTTATTGCTAACTGTTGTATTCAGGTACTCCCGACGTTTGCAGCTGATCAGAATGAAGCGGTCAATCCATAGCCGCATGCTCTCACAATACATTCATTTCTCAAGAAATCATGATAAGTGCATCAATGACTCTGATATTTTCACCCCATGCTTCTGCTACGCTGCTGCCAATATCATGAATCAACGAAAGCTTCCGCTACTCTGATAAGAAGATATCATGATCCAGAATGTGAGCATGTCGGTCCGAAAGTCACAACATCACATAATACTAACACCACAATGGATGTCTCAGAGATTTTTGTTAGCTGATGATCTCAAAAGCTGGCTCAAAATTATTATCACGTGGATCAGTAAAAGACCTCCACTTAGATTAACCAAACATGCAATGAGAAGAATCAATGACTACGAGCTTCGTAGCAAAGTGCTACATCAAGAATGCAAGAACAATTTTTATTGTAATATCTGTTTGTATTCAATGTAATTTTAGTATACGTTTGAGGTGACCTCCCTTAGGGGGAGATTGTTAGGAATTAGAAATTCCAGGTATTAAAGAGTCGGTCACCTCTAGTATATGTAATCGTTAGAAAGCTCGTAGTCGTAGTTCTTTTAAGCTAAGTAGTATTTAGTTAAGTAACACCGTGGAGGACGGACGGATCTTTACCCACTGTATGCCTGATCCACAGCCCGTTGTGTGGCGTTTTATTGTAAGACTATAAATACTCTCTACCATCCAAGGTAGAGAGTTGGAGCTCATAATAAGATTTTTATTTCTCTCACTAAAGTTCCCAAACCTCTAACATTCTCTCTCTAAAAACCTCTTGTACGCCTACTTTGTATCATGGTTTGATGTGTATGTGAAATCCAATATCTTACAGCAAATAAAACATGTGCTCCAGTCCACTGAATGTTCAGTTTTCCACATTGAACTCAGCTCCCAAGTTTCCTTAGGAGGGAGTTGGGTGTCCTAGCATTCAGTGACTAGGTTGGACTTAAACCCATCCCTTTAGCAGACTTTATAACCAAGTATCTAGCCAAACCCTTCGTCAAGTGATCAGCTAAATTTTGTTGAGATCTACAAACTCTATAGATACCACCCCATTCATGATAAGCTCACGAATCATGCTATGTCTGACACCTAAGTGTCTAGACTTACCATTGTACATCTGGCTATAAGCCTTAGCCAATGTAGCTGCACTATCACACCGGATAGAAATAGGTGCTATAGGTTTAGGCCACAATGGAATCTCAAGAAGCAAGTTTTTCAACCATTCAGCTTCTTTACCACCAGCAGCTAAACCCACAAATTCAGATTCCATTATTGAACTGGTGATGCAAGTTTGCTTCTTGGATGCCCAAGAACTTGCACCTCCACCAAGTAGGAATACCCAGCCACTGGTAGACGAATTGTCTTCAGTGTTACTAATCCAACTTGCATCAGTGTATCCTTCCAACACTGATGGGTAACCAGTATATGAGAGACTATAATCCATAGTTCTCTTCAAATACTTCAGTACCCTCTGAACTGCTTTCCAGTGATGAGCACTAGGATTACTAGTATACCTGCTCAATTTTCCCACTGCAAAACCAATATCAGGCCTTGTACAAGTCATAACATACATCAGGCAGCCAATTACCCTAGAATACTCAAGTTGAGATACAGCTCTGCCATTATTAGGCATCAGCTTCTCACAAGTATCCATAGGAGTACTCACTGGAGTACAATCAAAGTAATAGAATTTCCTCAACACCTTCTCAATATAATGAGACTGAGAGATAGAAATTCTTTTACTTTCATGTTTAATCCTTATACCAAGGATAACATCAGCCTCCCCCATGTCCTTCATGGAGAACCTTGATGACAAAAATTCCTTTGTCAGGTCAACCTGATCTTGGTCAGTGCCAAATATCAACATGTCATCAACATATAGACAAATGATGACTCCTTTACCAGATTCATCAAATTTGCTATATACACATTTGTCAGCTTGGTTAAGAGCATAACCACTAGACAGAACCACTTCATCAAATTTTTGATGCCATTGCTTAGGTGCCTGCTTCAGTCCATAAAGAGACTTAATCAGTTTACACACCTTGTTTTCATTGCCAGGCATGATGAAGCCTTGAGGTTGGTTCATGTAAACCTCCTCATCCAATTTACCATTTAAGAAAGCTGTCTTCACATCCATCTGATGAATAATCAGATTGTGAATTGATGCCAAAGCAATCAGCAGTCTTATGGTACTCATACGAGCCACAGGGGCATAAGTATCAAAATAGTCTATCCCTGACTTTTGTTTAAAGCCATGAATGACTAGTCTAGCCTTGAACTTTTTAATAGTTCCATCTACCTTCATTTTCCTTTTGAAAATCCATTTGCAACCCAAAGGTTTACAACCAGGTGGTAGATCAACCAACACCCAAGTGTTGTTGCCCATGATGGAATCCATCTCATCATTGATTGCTTCTTTCCAAAAAGCAATATCCTGGGACTTCATTGCTTCTTCAAATGTCTTGGGATCATCCTCAACAATGAAGCAATAGGAATATTGGTCAGAGACCTCATCCCTTGTTCTTTCAACTAAGTATAGTTGAAACTCAGGTCCAAATGACTTTGGAGTCCTGACCCTTTTGCTCTTCCTGATCACAGGTTCAGGTTGTTGAACCACAACCTCATCAAGGACCACTGATGGTTCATCATCAGGGACCTCTGATACACCAGTGTCATGATTTCCATTAGAAATCCTCTGACTTGTTCTAGGGACTGATGTGAATCTATTCTCATCAAAGTTTGCATCCCTTGATTCAATTATTGAGTTAACTGAAACATATTCATTAGGTTCAATAACATAGAACCTAAAAGCCTTGGAATGCTCAGCATATCCAACAAAGATGCATTCAATGCCTCTTTCACCCAAAGTCTTCAGCTTTGGATCAGGGAGTCTTACAATAGCCCTACAACCCCAAACCCTGAGATAGTTTAGGTTGGGTTTCCTTTTAGTCCAGAGTTCATAAGGGGTAACCTTGTTCCTTTTGTTGGGAACCCTATTTAATAAATAGCAAGCTGTTAACATAGCTTCACCCCAGAACCCTTGACTCAGTCCTGAATAGGACAACATGGAATTAACCATCTCCTTCAGCACCCTGTTTTTCCTTTCAGAAATGTCATTTTGCTGAGGAGTATAAGGGGCAGTCGTTTCATGGATTATACCAACAGACTGAAAATACAGAGTATCCATGTACTCACCTCCCCTATCGGTCCTTAATCTTTTGATCAAAGACCCAAGTTGTAATTCAACTTCAGTTTTTAAATACTTTGAATTTATCTAATGCTTCATCCTTAGTATGTAAAAGATAGACATAACAAAACCTAGAAGCATCATCAATAAATGTCACAAAGTACTTCTTATTCCCCAAAGAAGGATTGGCATGCAAATCACACAGGTCATTGTGTATAAGCTCTAAGACCTTAGTCTCACGACTAACACCCTGAAAAGGTTTCTTGGTTATCTTGGTCAACATGCAAGTTTTACACTTTTCAGTGTCCATGTCAAGTGCTGGGATTAAACCATCCCTAGACATATCTTGCATTCTTTTATAGTGTACATGGCCAAGTCTTGCATGCCATAGGGTAGAGTCAGTCAGGTCAGAGGTGGTCACAAATGCTGAATTAACACTATCAGAGGAAATATTAAGCCTGAACATTTGATTACATAAATAACCAAAACCAATAAAAACACCATGCTTAGAAAGCACAAATTTATCAGACTCAATAACTTGTTTATATCCATGATTATTCAAAACACTACTTGAAACCAAGTTTTTCCTTATATCAGGAACATGAATAACATTAAACAAAGTTACAATCTTTCCATAACTAAACCTAAGGTCTACACAACCACGACCATGCTCCAAGGCTATTGACTCATTTCACATGTGAAGAATAGAACCATCATTCAGTGACTCATAAGTCTTGAACCAGCTTCTATCTTTGCACACATGAACTGTTGCACCAGAGTCAACCCACCACGCAACATCATCATCCTGCACATAATGAGATTCGGATACATATGTAACATAATAAATCTGAAAAGACTTATCAACCATATTCTGACCTTTCAGTGAGTTAGAAGAACCACCACTCCCTGAACCATTAGTGCCTGATCCATTGGCTTTAACACCCTTGCAGTCCCTTTTGATGTGACCAGTTTTGCCACATTTCTAACAAGTAGGTGTTGCCTTCTTGTTAGGATTTGCCCTTGTGTTGTCATGATACTATGCGTTTGCCTTTGTTGTCGTTGTACCTGGTGGAGTTGTTATGCTCTACCATATTGACAACAGATGGTCCAGCAGCATTGCTACCCTTTGGCTTGTCATTATCCTGCACCTTGAGAGATTCCTCAATGTGCAGATGATTGCCCAACTCAACCAGAGTTAATTCCTCTTTCTTATGTTTCAAGGTATGCTTGAAATCTTTCCAAAAAGGAGGAAGTTTATCAATAACACAAGAGACTTGAATAGCCTCATCCATGTGCATATTGTGTTGTGTAAACCTTCCAAGTATTCCAAGAAGTTCATTGTATTGTTCCATGACTCGTCTTGAATCAGTCATTTTGTAATTTGTGAAATTACTTACAAGAAACTTCTTACTTGATGCATCCTCAGCCATATATTTGGCATCCAAGGAATCCCACAGTTCTTTGAAAGATTCAAAGTTCTGATAAATATCAAACAGAGAATCAGACATACCATTGAGAATTAGACCTCTGCAAATGTAGTCATCATTCTCCCATTTGCTCCTCCTCCTGATCTGCTCCACAGTGGCATCATCCCATCATCAGGAATAGGAGTGGTTAGCACATACACCACACTCATGCTTGACAGCAAGAAGTGCATCTTCTTCTGCCACCTCCTAAAGTCTACCCCTTCAAACTTATCAAGCTTGGCAAAGTTTGAAGCCATGTGTTTCATTGCAGCAGCAGCCATTGATTATCACAAATAGTTTACTTTGATTGTTAGCGTTTAGCTCCCAGAACAGGGTAAGATAATCAAGGTCAGCAGAAACAAGTACTAAGTCAGCAGAAACAATACCACTAGGTGGTTACCGGATATCACTTGGAATCGTGTGATCACTTTCCAAAGTAAAGTATTCGACCCTAATGCATGGGTTACACGAATATCTACTTGGGATAAGACCAAATGTTTGTTAGTGATTTAGGCACAAATCAATAACCCTTTGCTTATAAGTGTTAATGATTTTCTGTGTGTCTTTCATGCATAATCAGATCTCCTATTTATAGGAGGTTACTCTGAGCTAGTCAAATGGAATTATGAGGATTAATCGGCCCATTAATTGCCTCATAATTATCCCCATTATAGCCGTTAGTGGTTACATGACCAATTAAACGTGGTCATTATGCAGTTGTAACTGCCATTTAGCAGTACTTTCATCAGTACTTTCATAGCACTAACAGTGCTTACCACTAGCAGTACTTTCCACTAGCAGTGGAAACACTACCTATCAGTGGAAACACTGCTTGTCAGTGGAAACTGAGCACTATTAATACAAACCACTATTAGAGTCAGGGTGTTCAGGGACCTTATGGGTGTACACTCCGTACCTCCTAACCCATTACAAGGTGTGAACTAATTCCACAAATGCACTAAATTTTCCAATAAAAAGCTGGTATATCTTGTAAAACTTCTAATGCAATTAACGCCAATAATTGTTCACTTTCATCATTGATCCAACAATTTGGTTGATACTCGATACATGGCATACTAAAGAGTTGGCAATCTGGCATATAAGTCAGATTGCAAGTGAACCATATCAAGGAGGATATGATTAAGCCATTAATTTCCAATTTCTTCAATGTTTTGCATATTTTTCGTTTTAGTTCTACTCTATAATGATAACGAATCGTGTTACTGAAGTTTCATCAAACATGCGATTCATTAGATACAGAAATTCATCATGTGCATGAACTTGTTTGGGTACAATCTTATTTAATCTCTATTACACTGAACATATATTCTTATATGCGCATATGAAAATAAATTTTGGTTAAGTGACTCCTTATTGTTTATAGGTTAGCTCAAACAAATTCATGATTATTGTATGAAATATAGAGTTCCAAGTAAGTATTGTTTGAAAGCATATAGAACTGGAAATTAATTTTGAACAGTTTTTCCATAAAAATCAAACGATTTCACTACAACAATCGTGTGGACGGGCGAGGACACTTTCGCCGGGGACGCTATGCCCCCGCGAAAGTCGCTAAACGACAAAATCAAAGCTGACGTGGCACATGAATACGCTGACCTTTTAAAGAAAATTCAACAAACCCTTTCGCCGGGGACTTGTCCCCGGGGAAAGTCTGTTGACTATTTGGTATATTTTGACTACCCAGTCAAAATTCAACGGTACCTTTCGCCGGGGACTTGTCCCCGACAAAAGTGGCTTTCACTTTGACGAAAATTTTACCAGAGTCAATAGCATGTTAATTGTTCCCGCCTTTATTCGCGCCAAAACTTACCCCGGGGACATGTCCCCGGCAAAAATGGTATTTACAAAAATATGCAAAAAAATTATATGTTAAAAATACACAACTTTTAATACACAACTAAAACCCCGATTAAATGTTAAAAATATGGACTTAATTATATTGTGGTTCATTCAGATGTTAAAATGATCTGCTAGAGATGGGTCGGATCAAGTATGTTCAAAGATGTTTGTGGTGGGAAAGTTTCTTCACTAGTTCAAATCAAGACCGTGGAATATCTAGGTTAATGAGATCATGTTGTTTCATCTGCTTGTGATACAAAATATTTGATCATGTTTGCTTAAGACTTTTTGAACAGTTGTCTAGTTATAGTGCTATTACACCATTTCCCGACATCATTTCATTCTCGTTTTAGTTAAACAAACGTATTATTCCAACAACAACATCAACAACATCAACAAAAACTACAAACTACAATGACAACAGCAACAACAACTACAAGAACAACAACTACTACTACTACTACATACGAAGATTTTCCATGTCACCTTACAGCTCACGAAGTAATGCATCCGACTGACATGCGTGGTCGTCAGGAATCCTTGCCATTTCAAGTCTTGCCTCCAGCAACCTTACTTTTATCTTTAGCACTTGTTTTTGTGATTTCAGCAAGTTTATCCTAAGATCTTTTGCATTGCAGCTCGAGCACTCTGTTGGTGCAGATCCAGAACCTTGAGATGTTGAACCAGAAGAGATTGTTCTTGAGTACTCGTCAAATTCACTCTTCCACATAAAATATCCGCACCCATTATCTTCTTTTCTGGGCTGTTACATAATAAGAAAATTATAAGAGATTACAACCCAATTATTTGTATATTTACATAAATAAGAAATGTATGATTGTTCACCTTCGACAGAGGACATGCATAATATTGTCGTCCAGATGAATATTCTCTATGTGATGTTCTTAATCTTATATTTCCTGCTCTACAAGAACACATAAAAGGATTAAATGGCTCCATCTCAGGTTTTGAAATTTGTGTGAAGATAAGAGGTTGTGAGGTTGAGTGGTTTTGAGGATAAGAGGTTGTGAAATTCGTGTGAAGATAAAAGGACTATATAATGTGTTTGTCATGTTGGTGAGAAGTTTTGGCGCCATTTTTTTGGTGGGAATGTTTGGCGCCTTTTTTTTGTGGGAAGTTTTGGCGCCAGTATTTTTGGAGGGAAGTTGAGACCAGTAGACAACTGCAAGAATTTGGACCTATGTAATAATAATAATAATAATAATAATAATAATAATAATAATAATAATAATAATAATAATAATAATGTATTGATGTATACTGATCTATGACCCAGGACATTGGAGCGCGTGCAGCAGTTCATATTTTTAATAGGATTGGTTTTACCATTGCTAGAGGTGTGGGGGCTCAGTTGGTTTCCAGGCTCCCCACTAATTTTTTGTAATCCTATGAGTTTTTAATAAAAGTGTGATTTTTATTAAAAAAATAATAATAATAATAATAATAATAATAATAATAATAATAATAATAATAATAATAATAATAATAATAATAATAATAATAATAATAATTTATATATACTGATGCATTGATGTATACAAATTCTGAATTACAACATAATTCAAAACTTTCCATCCAACTACCTACGTTTAACATGATACGTATACCATAGCACCTATACTTGGTCGTTTAACATGATACGTATACCATAGCACCTATACCCAGCCGTTTAACATGATACGTATACCATAGCACCTATACTCGATCGTTTAACATGATACAAATACCATAGCACCTATACTTGGTCGTTTAACATGATACGTATACCATAGCACCTATACTCGGTCGTTTAACATGATACGTATACCATAGCACCTATACTCGGTCCTTTAACATGATACGTATACCATAGCACCTATACTCGGTCGTTTAACATGATACATATACCATAGCACCTATACTCGGACGTTTAACATGATACGTATACCATAGCACCTATACTCGGTCGTTTAACATGATACGTATACCATAGCACCTATACTCGGTCGTTTAACATGATACGTATACCATAGCACCTATACTCGGCCTTTTAACATGATACGTATACCATAGCACCTATACTCAGCCGTTTAACATGATACATATACCATAACACCTATACTTGGTCGTTTAACATGATACGTATACGTATATACAGTATATAAATACCTATAAAACATTTATATATAAATTCCGTGTCCACGTCGTGTCCGTGTCATATATTTTTAGACTTTGCCGTATCGCCGTGTCCGTGCAACCTAGGTTAAAAGTAATTAAAATAATTTTATAATTTTTAGGTTAAATTTAAATTGATTTATTATTAATTTTAATTATTTAAAATGATAATAAAGAGTTTTTTTAAAAATAAAATTGAATAATTATACCTTTTCCCGGGGACATGTCTCCTGGGAAAGGTTTGGCGAAAATTTTCATTTTCCCTCCTCTCTTTTACTTTATCCCGCCATTACTTTCCCCGGGGACATGTCCTCGCCAAAAGTATCGCTAGAAGACAAAGAATACTTTCGCCGGGGACTTGTCCCCGACAAAAGTAGAAAGTAAATATTAACCTCAATAATTGACTGATCTGGTCATACTTGGAAAAAAAAGAAAAAAAAACACAGACTTCTTCTTCCTTGGTTCACTGCTCCACCACAGCACCACCTTCACCACCACTACACGCGCACCACTGTGCACCATCTCCTTGTCTCCTCTCAATCAAATGATTCTATCCTCAATCCCTCTCAAAGTTTGATTCTTTCTCTTCTCTTCTCATTTCTTACTCTCAACTGATACCATCTCCTTCTTTCCTCTCAAACTGGTATTTTTTTTAATTAGTTAAACATATTTTTAATTTTTGTAATTTCTTTTTAATTGTTTATAATTTTTGTCAATTGTTTATAAATTTATAAGTTTTGTGTTAATTGTTTTGATTTTTATTAATTTTTTTGTTAATTTTGTTTTTTGGTATATATAGTTGCTGCTGAGAAGCCGATACCCGAAGCCGAGAAGTGAAGCCGAGACCACAACGCACATGCTCTCGAGACCCCACAACCGAGGTATTTTTTTTGTGTGTTTATGTTTGTAGCGGGGACATGTCCCCGGCAAAAGTTTATAGTTATTAATTTTTGTTTATAGTTTATAGTTATTAACTTGTATATAAGCTTGGAACTACATACATTGCTTTTTATAAAAATTCACCTTTTCAACAAAAACAGAAAAAATACTACGTACATTGATGTTTTGGAACTACATTGCGTTTGTGGGATTTGGGTTCGACCCGTTGCTGCTATGGGACTGCAGTACAGGGGGCAAAAAGTGGGGAGGGGGGGTTGTGCTTATAAATAAGCACTTAAAGGGGTGTTTTGGTTTCTGCTTATGTGAAAGTAAGCACATAAGTGTGATGGATCTAGACACACACCTTGTGTCAGTGATATTTTGTATTATATTAATAAGCACGCGGAATTTACTTAGTAATACTTAGAAGACGGATTATATGATGTATTGTAAGTGAACACAGATTAAACACAAAACTAAACTCCAATATTATTAATGAATAATAAGAGTGATCTTGTTTATCACTAGGGTTACACCTTGAAGCTTATGTGAATGATACGTATGTAAGTAAGTACCTAAGACAATGACCTAGGACCTCCTTTTATAGTACAAGGAGTCATTTACAAGATAAGTATAAAGCTAACAATATAGAATATACACAAGATCTTTTATATACTTATCTAAACACGTTTTCCTAACAATTATCTAATAGCAGTGGTAATAATGTGCCAGCAGTGGTAATACGTTTTCACTGCTAGTGCAATACTTAGCAGTGTCTTCCACAGCTATCAGTGGTAACAGATTATTCCCAACAATCCTCCCCTAAACTTATGATTTCTCTGCAAATCAATAAGTTTCTTCAATCTTCATTATCTGCAAGGATTTGGGGAATTCTTTCAAACACTTCACTTCTTCCTTAAATTCTGAATAGCTCTTGAACATTGATCTTGAAGCCTAAGTAACAATGCTCTGACCTTCTCATTGTCTTCATGAACTCTTATTGTTGTACATAACATTACTGTGAGAGTTCCAACTCTGAGTGGATATTCTTTCTCAGCAAGCATGAATGCATCTACTCCATTTGCTGTAGAAACATGATGAACTTCACATGAATCATAGTAGAACCATTTAGTACCAGGACATGAACATGAGAATTTCCAGAAATCATCATTAACATCTGGTTCATAGAGCCTTCTAAGATTAACCCATAACTGCATCTCCTTCATATCTTTGAGATCTTCAGCATCAAACCTTTCATGAACTAATTTCCATAATTTGTCAAGATCATCTCTGTCACAAGCTTTGATGAGATCTTCAAATTGAATGAATGATGAAGTTTCACCACCTAGCCTTGTAATCTTCCATGTTGGAGCAAAATTGCTAGCAGTGTATACTTCCCAATCAATGATAGGATGTCTGACTTGCAGTGGTTCTGGATAAAAATCTTCTTCTTCAATCATAATCATTTCAGTCAGCTGTTCTTCAGTAAATTTCTCAGTTGGAACTTCTTGTTGTTCAGCAAACTTTGTCTTCTTAGCATTATGAGAATCACTGTCTTTGGCCTTTCTCTTCAAACCAGGATACCTTCTTGCTTCTTCTTCAGAGTCCATTGGAATGAAATCTTTATCTTGTCTTTGAACTCTGTAGTAGATACTTTCAACTTTATCATCAGGCATTCCTTTGAATTGATGTCTTTTCCAGCCACTAACATTGCAACAATAAATCTTCATGTATGCAATAACTTGTGCTTTAGTTGGTTGCCTTGGTTTCTTTTGACCTTTTCTGACTGAACCAATTACCTCTTGAAGTGCTTGATTATTCTTCATCTGAATAAAGTCCTTTAACTGAGCTGTTCTTTGTTCTTCAGTTAAAGATTTATCAGCTACAAGGTCAATTGCCTTCTTCTTGATTATTGGATCATGTGCAATCAAGAACTCTATTTCTTCTTCTGTAGGCACATATGAAAACTCTTGAGTCTTTTCTCTAAGAACTGTAGGTGGAACAGTGGAAATTGGATTAACATCCAGTGTATCAGTATCCTCCATTCTGTCCAGTCTTTTAGCCTCCATGAAGTCTGCAACTTCTTGTTCATCTAACATTTTCTTCTTTGCTTCTTCTTCTTCTCTGATCTTTTGAGCAACTTCAGCATCAAAAGCAATTTGAGCTTGTTCTTTCTTAGAAATCTTCCTTCCAGGTTACTCTTCACTTTCCATAACTGTTTTACCTTTCTTCTTTTTGATTTCTTCCTCTGCAGTGGTAATCTCTTGATCATCAGCGGTAATTTCTTCTACAGTAGGAATGAAATCATCAGTGGTTGCAGTACTGAAAATTTCTTGCTCTAGTTGCTGTTCTTCTTGCTCAATAACCTCCTCTGTGCCTTTACTTGTAACACCTTCATCTCCAAAATCTAGCTTCCTCCCCTTAGCTTCAGCACCTGTTTTCCTCCCCTGTTTGGGAGAATTATCCAAATCTGCACTGAAATATTCTGAATCACCATCAGGAGGTGAGGATGGAAATGATAGCACAATCTTTGCAGTTCTTCTTTGCTTTAACCCGTGCAACTCTTCCTTCAAGGTCTGAATCTCCTCCTTCAAAGATGTAATATCCTTGGCATGCTGCTCCTTAAGTTGTGCCAAGTCTTGTTCCAGAGATTTAACCTGCTTTGCTAATGTTGTACAAATTTCCATCAATTCCATTGGTTGCCCACTGCCCTCAACACTTCCAACTGTGTAACATGTTGGGAGAGGTGAATCATAGGGCATTGGTTCAGGTTCCTCCCTAGTTGGACTAGATTGAAGCCTGGAACCACCACTGCTTGTGCCTAAACCAAAAGGATCAGGTACATGATGTGTTGTAATGGGAGGAGTTGGCTGTTTTTGCCTCCTCTCATAGGTGTGAGAAACTGGTGGAGTATAATCAATGTGTGGAACAGTGATTATTGGTGTAGTTTGTACTTGTGAAATCTTTGCAAGCATTTGAGGAAAGAGAGGTGTAAAATCCATATTGCCATCTTTATTCATATTTTGAAAAACTTTAGGCTTAAGGCAACGGATTTTATAAGTTCGTGTATGGGGTTGCAGTTGAAACTCATTTAGCACTGCTTGCACAAACCTTGGATACATTAAAAATTTTGTTGAACTCTTTACATTGCCAGTCATACTTGTAAAAATATATTTTGACCAGTTAAAAATCTTATCAGTGGCTAGACAAACCAAAGGGTAAGCCATGGTTGAACTAAATTGCTCATAAGATGTTTTCTTTGGACTAAGACAATGTAAAAGAGTATGTATCAAAAATCTCCAATGGGGACAAAAGCCACTCTTTTTGAAAGTAGCCTTTTTATCAGTGGTATCATACCCCATGGATGATAAATTTTCATGTAATTCTGGCATCGGTAATGTGATGATACCATTGAGATCATCCAATTGGAGAATTCTCCTCAAGGATGCCTCAGTAACATCAATAGTTACCCCATCCACAGTGGCTCTAAGAGCATCCACTGTTTCATGTGTATCTCTAGTTTCAATGGTTATGGACTGAGCAGAAGTCCAAAACTGTTTGATTTGAGAGATATAGATTGTGGGATTAAGAAGTAAAGCATACCTTATATGGGTAGTATTAAGAAAGTCCACAATCTGATAAAAAAAACAGGGCCACTCTTCTCGTTTGACTTTTCTAAGTAGGCCACTTGGTTGTGCTCATCTGCAAATTTTAATGGTGCCATAGAAACTTTTGATGAAAAAGATATTATGTCAGTAAGAATTGAAGGAATAACTAGCCAATTGAGACAAAAGATATATAGAGGTAGGGTTTAAGAGTTTTGCGCAAGAAAGATCATCTAAGGAAAGTATTTATCTTTAGGAGATAAATATCTAATAGGAAAGTAGACAATCTTCTAAAAAGGTTACCCTATATATATGGAAAGCAATTTTTCTACAACGGCTAGTAAAAAATTAGTTACTGACACAACAGTTGTAACGGCTAGATCAACAGTGGTAAAAATACTATTGTCAGTGGAAACTGTGAACTAGCAGTGGTAATTTTTCACAAAAATTTGCAAAGACCAGTGGTAAAGAAAAACATATAAAAATAGACTGCTCTTATCATAGTTTTTAGCAAACTACCAGCTATCAACGGATTTGATATGTCTTTACCATGAGCCGTTTGCTATGGACTAGCCAACTCTTAATTATAAAGAATATGGTGAGTTGATAACCATATAGTTTTTGGTAAACTATCAACCATAAACGGATTTGATAAGTCTTTACCAGTAGCCTTTTGCTCTGGACTAGTTGATTCTTATGTGGGTTAGACATGGTGAATCAATAACCATTTGTTGTGTATCTCAGTTATACACCTTTTAAGATCAACTCCCATCTATGTTGCATAAAAGTTATTGAACAAGCAAAAACACAAGCACAAAAACATATACAAACTTATACAACAATGTTAGTACCCAGAGACTTCCACTCAACACCAAAGACCATTAGACACAAAAATTTTATGGATTTAGCATTCCAATACTTGTTACCAAGTACTGAAATCTACCCACATCAAGTCCTTTTGTTAATAAATCAGCATAGTTGTCATCAGTATGGATTTTGACAACTTGAATTACTCCTTTTTCATAACAGTCTCTTATGAAATGGTGTCTAATTTCAATATGTTTAGTCTTTGTGTGTTGAACTGGATTCTTAATCATGCAAATGGTACTGATATTGTCAATATGAATGATGGTATTCATGAAATTGTACCCATAGTCAAAAAGTTGATTCTGAAGCCATAGAACTTGAGCACAGCAACTTGCAGCAGCCACATACTCTGCCTCAGTTGATGAATTATCCACCATTGTTTGTTTCTTGCACTGCCATGACACTAATCTGTTGCCAAGAAATTGGCATCCACCTGTTGTAGATTTTCTATCCAAACTAGCTCCAGCATAGTCACTATCTGAGTAAGTAACCAAATCTAGAGGAGATTCTCTAGGGTACCATAATCCCAGAGTGGGAAATGCTTTAAGATATCTGAAAATCTTCTTCACAGCAGTCAAGTGAGAGAATATGGGAGTGACTTGAAACCTTGCACATGCACACACTGCAAACATAATATCTGGTCTAGATGATGTAAGATACATCAAAGAACCAATCATAGACCTGTACATGTGTACATCAACTGCTACACCACTATTTTCCTTCAAGAGTTGATGTGTAGTCTTATCTGCAGGGGTACTGGATGACTTTGCATCAGTGAATTTGAACTTCCTTAGTATCTCAGCCACATATTTATCTTGATTGATGAAAATACCATCTGGCCTTTGTTGTACTTGAAGTCCCAAGAAGAATGTGAGTTCACCTATAGAACTCATCTTGAATTCTTCCTTCATTAGCTTCTCAAATTCTTTGCACATCTCTGTCTTTGTAGATCCAAAAATGATATCATCAACATATACCTGAACTAACAAGATATCATTCTTGTCTTTCTTGATGAACAAATTTGATCCACTCTGCCTCTATGAAACCCATTATCAAGTAGATAAGTAGTCAAGGTCTCATACCATTTTCTTGGTGCCTGATGCAAGCCATACAAAGCTTTAACCACCCTGTATACTTTGTTTGGATATTCAAGGTCTTCAAAGCCTGGAGGTTGTGACACATATACCTCCTCATCAATCTGCCCATATAGAAAAGCACTCTTTACATCCATTTGATAGACTTTAAAGCCCATAAAGGATGCATAGGCTAAGAACAGCCTGATTGCTTCAATTCGTGCAACTGGGGCAAACACTTCTTCATAGTCAATACCCTCCTCCTGAGTGTATCCTTGAGCCACAAGCCTAGCTTTGTTTCTGATAACAATTCCTCTTTCATCCTTCTTATTTTTAAACACCCATTTAGTACCTATTACCTTCTTGCCAGAAGGTAAATCACAAAGCACCCAAACCTTTTGAAGCTTGAATTGGAGCAACTCTTCTTGCATTGCTTCCACCCAACTTTCATCTTCAAGTGCCTTGTATACATTCTTTGGCTCCATTTGTGATAGAAAGCACATAAAGAGACATTCATTCTTGCCATCATGAGTCTTAGATTCATATATTTCACTAATGAATCCATGAATATCAGGCAATTTTGTTTGTCTTCTAGTCTTCACTGGTGAATTGACAGCCCTAATCACATTTTCAAGAGGATATGATTTATGAATTGAAGTATGGGGAGTCTGAGGAATTGCAATTTCATTTGGCATATTAGAGATTTCAACATCATTGGCTTGAGCTTCCTCTGTAACTGGAGTTGTAATTTCCACTTCTAGTGTTGCAGTGGAAAATTCTGGCCTAGCAGTGGAATCTGAATTTCCACTGATTTTAGGATCTTCAGTGTTCATGTTGCTATCTTCTTCTTTACCAGAATCATTAGAAGGATGAGCATCTCCAGTCCTTGAAATATCATTATTGTCTGCAAAGTCCCAAAGTGGCAAACTGAATTCATGTTGATCTTCTGCTTGGTTCATCATCATCAAGAAACTCTTCTGAACCTGCAAAATCATAAGTAGATGTGCCTGTAGAGATAGGCACATAATTCATAGTATTGCTTAGAGTATCAAGATCAAACAGCCTTTCTGGACCAGTTCCTTTGACATTTACTTTGTTCTCCAGGAACTCAACATGCCAATTGGTATAACGAGCCAAGGTTGTTGTTTATTGATTTGACAATTGGTATAACGAGCCAAGGTTGTTGTTTTATTGATTTATGTTGGTTTATACATGTTTGGTTACTGTTTTTGAGCTTATTTTGTGGTCGGAAATTTTTTTCCGATTCGTGGGTAAACAGTTTAAACATATTTTGTGTATCTCTTTTTGTTCAAAAAGTCACATTTTTTCTTCATGTCAATGTTATAACTGTTTTTATGTCATTTATCGATATTAACAGTTTTAACTCATATCATTTTTGTGACTACTTTTTGTACCAATATCCGTGAATCTTGTGTGGTCAAACCGGCATATCTGCTTATTTTACCGAGGTCTAATGGGTCTAAAAGGAAGTATTTTTATGATGCTCTTTCTGGGTTTTTGAAGATAGTCGGAAACATGGTCGGAAAACTCGCCGGAAAAAGTCCCCTAAACTTACGCGTATGCAGAATCTACAGTGGAGTTACGCGTAGCTGTGAAGTTACGCGTAAGAAAATGTTACGCGTATGTTTACGCCTAAGACCAGGTTACGCGTAAGGTTCTTTACGCATAAGCCTTGGCTTACGCATAACCATGACCAGGTCTACGCGTAAGAAGTTACGCATAAGGTTTTGAAAAAAGTTACGCATAAGGTTGGAGCAAAGAGATACTTATGCGTAGACTTGACTGAAAAAAAGACCACAACTAATCATATACAAAATACCTAGACTCATCTCTCCACCTCAGTTTCAAAACATCATAGGTCCACATCAAAACGTGATATCTAAATCAGATCCGAGAACATCTACCTCGATCAAAATCAAATCACTAAATCTTAAATTACAACTACTTCTTTCCCAACTCTCTATCCATCAAAACATAGCCTCAATCGAAATTAAAAACATGAAAGATCTCTGATTTGGTTCGTTTTCAATCTTTACAAGATTTTTTTCTTCGAACCATACTCATCATCGACCCCAACTTGTGTTAATATACGAAGATAAAGAAAAGTTTATAACAAGTATGTTATATCTTTACTTTCGATTCGTTCATGACTCATATTAAAACAATTAGTAAACCTACCCGAGACCCCCTTCAAAGGATCTTGAAGCTCTTCAAATTTCTTGAGTCGGACTAAAGCTATAATAGAAAACAAGGTAAAGGTGTGGGTATGTATTTGATTATAATTGTTTGATGGGAGATGAGTTTATAAGATCTGTGATGAGAGTTGAGATTGAAATGATGTTTGTTGATGATCTGAGTTTATTTGGTGAGAGGATTTTAAGGTGTAGGCGTTTTTCTCACCAAGTTGTTTAGGGTTAGGGTAAGTTATAAGTGTGTCACTTATATTACTGGTCTTGGTTTTTGGATCGGATCACGTAAATGGTGTATGGGCTGCAATATTTGATGGGCTGATGGATTTGACCATCTTTTGATGGACTAGGTGGACTATTCGCTTGTCACGTTTAAGACCAAATTGAATGTAAAACTTTGTTATCCAAATTTTGTGTTACAAAATTCTTGGATACAAACTTTAATATTGGTAAACTGAATGGTATATTTTTGGTATGGTAAAATTTCACGGAAGGATACATATATTCACGGCTTGAGGAAAATTTGAAAAATGGCTACGGAGTTTTTGTACGGTATTATTGACGAGAAATTGAAGGACGTTTCACGGGTGGACTTCTTTATCTCTGAGACGATGGTTGGTTGGATGCATGTCTCAAGATAACTTGTTGGAGCACATTATGAAATTTGAAAATCTGGTTATAACTGGTAAGGAGTTACGTTGTAGTGCTCACAATGTGTAACCATCACTTTAAGGAGTTACGTTGTAGTGCTCAGTGTCACACGGCGTTGTGGATTGTTCAAGAATTAAGAACAAGCAGTAAGTCACAAAGTTGGGATGTTTACTTCCTTTTCAAGTCAGTCGTATCGGGTTATCTCCACATGTGGTCATTACTATTAGTCGGTGAATTCAAAGGAGGTTCGATAAAAGGTTGGTTTGAGAGAAAAGTGTATTGAGAGTATTTTTGCGACATATTCTCACGGAAATTATGATCAAGCTATGATGTTAATATTGCATCGAGAAGGTAATACGGCATGTACTCAACATTATGATGATTCCGATAGCTCGCAACCATCAGGAGGGAGAAGTTGGTATTTCATCTTCCGTGTTTGGATTACGAAGGGATTTTTGCTTAAGACTGAAGAAGGAGAAGTAGTGTGGTGTACATCGGGTCTTTTTACCAACTTGGATGCAATACTAAGTGAGTTATGTTGTTATGATGTTCCCAGAACGACAACCATTGTGCTTCAAGAGTTTACTTTCTCCGCTGCGTGTCTGAAGATTAAAGACGTGTTGGAAGAATGTTGTCGGTTCAGGAGGGAGCAGTAAAAGAAAAAAGGCTCACTAGTTAGGAGGGAGTAATAACCTAACTAGACCGTTACAGTTGAAGTTCAGAGCTACAAGAAGATCATTTGCCGAGGTCATCGGAAGGGAGAACTTCAAGTTTGCCTCAGTATCTAGACTACAGAGACTCTGCACTTCAAGAAAGTCAACATTGTTCATTACTATTGTAATTTACTTTGTTTTGTATTTATAGGTCTCATTGTAACCATTCACGTGTGACGCTATCTTGGAGGGAGATTGTTAGCCTCGCTTTTTCTAAAGATAACGTCATTTACGTGAATTGGACTAGATGCGTTGTACACTTTGCCCTTAGGGACTAGTATCGTTTAAGTGGCAAAGATAGGGCCTATATATACCCCTCATGACTCTCCATGAGGGGTGAGGTGAATCATTAGGTTAAGTGTATTGTGTGTGTTTCTTAATAATACCTTGTGTTTTCTCCTCCCTCTCTCTACTTTCTCTCTCAAGAAAGGATGATGTTCTTCATCTACTTTCACCAACCAAGACCTCCAAACCACATAAATCTTATAGTATTCGGTCCTAACACAGATTTTCTTCAATCTTATGGGTTCTTAAGTTGAAATTTGCCCAGATAATCTATGGCATTGAGAAAAGATACATGACATCCAAATGGTCTCATGAAGTCAAGGATAGGTGGTCTACCCCTAAATAACTCATAAGGTGTCTTGTTCTTTGTTTTTACCACTAAAACTCTGTTTTGCACATAACATGCAGTGTTAACTGCTTCAGCCTAAAAAGTGATTGGCAATTTTGAATCTGCCAACATGGTTCTAGCAGCCTCTATAAGTGTCATGTTCCTCCTCTCAGCAACACCATTTTGTTGAGGAGTTCTAGCAACACTAAATTCTCTTTTAATACCTTTATCTCTGCAAAAATCATCCATAACTCTATTCTTAAACTCTGTCCCATTGTCACACCTGATGATTTTCACTTTGAATTCATATTGGTTTTCTACTTGTGTGATAAAGGTCTTAAGGATGCCAGTTGTTTCATCCTTTTTATTAAGAAAGAAAACCTATGTAAACCTGCTGAAATCATCAGTTACAACAAGACAATACTTTTTAAGATTTAAGCTGCTCACAGATGTAGGTCCAAACAAGCCCATATGTAACATTTGTAGTGGGTGAGCAATAGAGTTAACTAACTTTGACCTGCAAGAAGCTCTGTGTTGTTTGCCTTTAAGACAAGCCACACAGGTTTGATCATTCTCAAATCTTTTCTGAGGCAAACCTCTTACCAAACCATCTTTGACAATCTTGTTAATGGTTTTGAAGTTAACATGACCAAGTCTTCTATGCCATAACATGGATTCATCCACTGTGGCCTTTGCAATCAAGCAAGCATAATCATCTTTAGCAACAATGTTGTTCATATCAAAGCTATATGAGTTGCCTTTTCTAGGAATCTTAAGAAGAATCTGACTTTCATCAGGGATCTTAAAATCCTTAGAGAGAACAAAACACATATCTTTGGTAAAAAGAACATTGTTCTTCTTGTCACACATTTGAGACACACTAAAAAGATTATACTTAAGCTCTTTTACATAGTACACAGGTTCAAAGTCCAAGTTACCAGTTTTTATTATCCCTTTACCAGCAACTTTTCCATTTACTCCACCTCCAAAGCTGACATACTGTCCATCATATTGTTCAAAATTTGAAAGATAGGACTTGTTTCCAGTCATGTGCCTTGAACACCCACTATCTGTGTAACCTTGATTTGATCTTTTTGTCTTTGGATGTTCCTGCACATATAAGTAAAGAGTTAGTTTCTTTTGGGGACCCAAGCCATGATTGACTTGGATCTGCCTCGTGTATCAATATAGTTATATCGATCAAAGGTCATTGATACACCATTGGGATTTTTTGATGAGGTTATTCCTTTAGGTTTCCATTCCCAACGTGCTGAGGCCTTCACAGCATTTCCCATGTCCCCCCTTTTCTTGTTTACAACCCTTGCAGTGGGAACTTTTGAATGAGCAGTGGAAACTGCTGGTTTGGTTTTAGGTACCCATTGTTGGTTATAATGAACCTTTTTATTTTGAAAAGTTCTTTTCCCTGTTTGTGCAGATTTTACAAACGTTTTTTTGGATTTTGCACTTGTAATAGGTGACTTAGGGTGAGCAGTGTTAACAGTGTTTGCAGTGGCAAAAGTTTTGAGGCCACTTCTTAGTTGAACTGCTCTTGGGATCATTTTGCTGTGTGAATTAGGGTGCAAATTATTTTGAAATCTTTTAGACTCTACCCTTTTATTCAATGGACTTCCCTTCTCCCAACATGATAGTCACAATAAGCATGTAAATGATCAAAACTACCACAGATATAGCATGATTTATTGTACATCACAAAATCACTACCTAGTTGTTGAGATTTAACATGATTCCAACTCCTCTGGTTACCCCTAAGAGTTGTAGGCTTGTTCCTATACATCTCAGCATACCTTACAGTTGATCTAGGTTTATTAGCTTGTTTCCTAGGTTCCTCTGTAACAGTATTAACAACTTTTGGGATAGAAGCCTCTACATTCTTTTTAATATTCTCATCAACAACTGGTGAGTCACTAGCAGTTTCAAAAACATCGGTTTCATGCTTAACTATTTCCTCACTTTTCACAAATGTGTCCTTTAGAGGACCATATTCACGTTGAAGTTCCTGAAAATCTTCTAAGCCTGTATGAGCTAAATCTATGCCTGGAGGTGATGGAACACCTCTTAGTGGTGGTGGAACAATATGATATCCCATACCTGGCTTAGCTTTACTCATAATTTGAGCATTCCAAATTTTATCAATTGACTTAGACTGATAATAACAGGTGTCTACAGTTAAACTGACATTTTCATTTATCTTTTTAAGTTTTTCAAGTTCTTCTTGGTATGCCTCATTCACAGCTGTCTTATGATCTACCTCTCTTCTAAGAAGAATCATATGATCATTATATTTTGACTCATTTTCTCTATAGTGCTCTAGTTGTTTTTCTAATACAGCTATAGCTCTCCTAAGGTTTGACACAGTATAATTAGCAGTATACAACTCTTGTCTTTCATTAGAATATAGATCATTAAGCCTTTCAACTTCTCTAGCAGCCCTACATGTTTTAGAACAACTTTCAAAGTTTTGTACCTCAGAGTTAGAGAAAGCCATGAGAGAAAATTCAGTAGACACAAGAGCAGCATCTGAAGTTTCTTCCTCTTGTTCATCAGCCATGAAACTCCAATCATAGCTCACACCATCAATTGCCAACATTGCCTTTGGTTCTTCCACAGTTGGTTCTTTCTTTTGCTTGTACCAAGTATACATGTTGTCCTTCATCCTTGGTCTTCTGCATTCCCTAGCAAAATGCCCCAACTTGTGACAATTGAAACACTCTACTTTCTTTTTGTCAAAGCCTGCAGTTTCACCACCATTTATGTGAATAGGCTTGCCAGTCTTCTTGTAGAATTTCCTAGCCCTCATGCTAAGAAGAGCTATTTGCCATTTAATATCCATCTCCTCCAAGTCATCTTCATCAATTTGCTCTATGTCTTCATGAGTTAATATAGAGCCATTAACTTGAGTGGAGATAAAAGCATAAAAGGTAGGATCTCCAATACCAGCAATCTTTTTCTTTGAACCTGCAGTGGTAACGCTAACATTACCAGTGGAAACTGTAGAACCAGCAGTGGCAATATCATCATCACAGTCATCTTCAGAATCATCACTGTCAACAGAGGTTGACATCAAAGCCAATCTGCTTGAGTTTGTACCAAGTTTCCCAGCCTTCTTCAATCTTTGTTCAATAAGTTTGAAGTTGTTGTAAAGATCATTGAGCTTCATAGTTTCAATATCTGGTTTATTTTCCCAGACAGTAACATTAGTATGAAACTCTGAAGTCAAACTTCTTAGAAACTTTAAATTGAGGTCTTCCTTTTCTACCTCAATGCCAAACACAGTCAGTTGTGTAACAATCTTCTAGAGTTTGGTGAAGATGCTATCAAGAGAATCACTACTTGAAGCAGAGAAGTTTTCATAACTTTGCTTCAACAATGTCTTTTGAGTCTTCTTTGTAGCATCATTACCACCAAACACTGAGCAAATCTCTTCAAAAAATTCTTTAGTTGTCTTGAACTTGTTGAATGCTATGATCTGGTCTCTAGGAAGAGTCATCAACAACAAACTTCTAGCCTTTAGATCATTCTTCTTCAGTGCTTTTTCAATATTAGTCTCAAGCACAGAAACTGTCACAACATCTGTGTCACCAACCTTCTGAGTACTAGTCACAGGCTTGAAAGAATCACCAGTTAAGATGATCTCCCATAGAGCATAATCTTGAATGAGAAAGTATTGCTCAATCATTATCCTCCACATCTCAAACTCATTAAGTTTGAGCTTAGGAAGTCTTGGAGTAGAAGCGTTGGACTGGTTGTTTTCCATCTCCATTGAGTGAGTAGGTTAAGCGTATTCCTTGAATCTTCTAAAACAAAATATCAGAACCTTTGCTCTGATACCACTTGATGGATCTGGACACACACCTTGTGTCAGTGATATTTTGTATTATATTAATAAGCACGCGGAATTTACTTAGTAATACTTAGAAGACGGATTATATGATGTATTGTAAGTGAACACAGATTAAACACAAAACTAAGCTCCAATATTATTAATGAATAATACGAGTGATCTTGCTTATCACTAGGGTTACACCTTGAAGCTTATGTGAATGATACGTATGTAAGTAAGTACCTAAGACAATGACCTAGGACCTCCTTGTATAGTACAAGGAGTCCTTTACAAGATAAGTATAAAGCTAACAATATAGAATATACACAAGATCTTTTCTATACTTATCTAAACACGTTTTCCTAACAATTATCTAATAGCAATGGTAATAATGTGTCAGCAGTGGTAATACGTTTCCACTGCTAGTGCAATACTTAGCAGTGTCTTCCACAGCTATCAGTGGTAATAGATTATTCCCAACAAAGTGCTTATTTGATTTTTACGTCTCTAAAATCAAGTACAAACGGCCTGTTTTAGACTGCATCAGCAGCCTATACCAGTCCCAAACGGTCTGTTTCAGCAGCATTTTAAAGCTCACATAAGCTTCTAAATTAGAATCCCATTGCCTTTTCTTAATCTTAGGTGTATGAAGTTTACATATTTGGCATTAGTTAGGATTCTAGAGTGGATTTACTAGCTTAATTTTGAGCTTGAAAGACCCCTAGTGGGCTGTTTCAGGGCAGTAAGTTATTCACTAAAGGGGTGTTTGGATTGCTTGAAAGACCCCTGGTTGCTTGGTTTATGTTGTCCAAACAACAGCCCACAAAGGGGTGTTTGGGTTTGCTTATTTTATGCACTAAAGGGGTGTTTGGATTGCTTATTTTTCAGCCCCGAAAGGGTGCGTTTGGTTAACAGCAGCCCGAATGGGTCGTTTGGTTTATGCTGTCCAAACAGCATCCCACAAGGGGTGTTTGGTTTATGTTGTAATTTTGATTTTTTATTAATAATTTTGATTTTTATTAATAAATTTGATTTTTTTTACAGTCGAGACCAGCTAGCCGAGAGCCGAGACCAGCTAGCCGAGAGCCAAGACCACAATCGGTATGTTTTTTGTCTAACTTTGTTAATGTTTGCTGTTAATACACGTGAAATGACCAAAACACGAAACATGTAGTTTTGCTAAGTTGTTCACTTAATACACGTGAAATGTCGTTTATATATATATGTTTCTTCACTAATTTATATGTTCTTTTTACAGATGGCAGATGTTGTAGCTAGGTCTCACGGTGGAGACGGAGGTTGTAACATATTGGATTTCATAAACACACAAATAAGCTCAACAATGGATCGAATAGTATAGAGTTTAGAGAGAGAAAGTGGGATCCTTTCTAGAGAGAGAAAGTGAAAGAAAACATAGAAGGTTAGATTAAGATGAATGAAAGGTCCAACCCTCTACCTTGGGAGGTAGAGGGTATATATAGTTACAAACTAAACGTCCTCCTTCGGAATGTGGATCAGGCATACAGTGGATAAAGACCCGTCCTTCCTCCACGGTGTTGCTCTAAACTAAATAACTAACTAATAAAACAGTAAATAACGATATGTCTACGAGCTAACTTATGCTAGATTATATTTGGGGTGACCGACTCTTCACTATGGAATTTCTAATTCCTAACAATCTCCCCCTAAGGGAGGTCACCCCATATTTTACATTTCGAATCCTAGCATTCTATTTAATCTTCAGTCTTGAGCTCATAGACATTAATTCTTCAACATCTGCATCTTTGTGCTTTTGCAGTGATTCATTAAAGTCCGATAACTTTGTACTTTAAGTGGAGGCCTTTATACTGATCCACATCATTGATGATCTTCGAGCTTTAATTGAGATCACCAGCCACAGTAAATCTCTGGATCACCCTTTATTGTGTTGCCATCATGTGAAGTTGTGACTTTCGGACCGACATGCTCACACATTCTGGATCATGACATCTTTCCATCAGAGTATCGGAAGCTTTACTGGCTCATGATATTTGCAGCAGCGTAGCAGAAGCATAGTATAGAAATATCAGAGCCAGGTTATGTAGATATGCACCAGTCATGATTTCTTCAATTAAGTGCGGATGCTGTGAGCATGCGGCTTTGGATTGACTCCTCAATTCTGATCAGCTGCAACCGTCCAAGTGTACCTGCAAACAACAGTTAGCAATAAAACACACGAAAGTGTCTTTGACCACTTTCGCTGAATTGAGGTACACGGCCCACGATTCCCCGTTGATCAGTACAAGTACTGCCTGTGATCAGGTATAATTCCGAAGAATCTCCTTGACAGGGTTTCGCAGCTGTTCTAGCCGTTCTCAAACCGGAACGTCTCAAAGAAGACAACACGGAGTGAGTGAACCAGCAAATTGAGATTTACTGATTGATGAAAAATGATTTGAAAAACAATCGCGTATTGCTTGAAGAAAGAGTTTTGCAATACGACGAAGGTTTTATGAGAAAGATCAATTTTCAAACAAAATACTTTTTGTATAAAAGAATGAGTACACATTCGACGTGCTAGTAAAAAGAAGAGATTCGCACATCGAACGGTTTTTCTAAAAGTATTTTTCAATCAGAGATACTTTTTGAATTTGAAAACATAAGTACACATTCGACGTGCTATAGAAAAGAAGGTTTGCACATCGAACGGTTTTTCCAAAAGTATTCGTCAATTCCATACCTGGACCAAGGTTGATTCAGGTTTGAATCTCCCCATCGTTTCTATCCAGTTGTCACAAGCTTGATCTTACGAGAAGATCTCACATGTCACCCACCAAGAGCTTGTTTGATGTTGGCTCTAGAAGGATTTCCATCTTCATCGTGAATACTTTTACATACCACTCAGATGTTCTGGCAAAACCACAAGGATAATGCGTAGGACTATCAATATATTTTTACTTTCCACATTGTGTGAAACAGCAAGTTTTCATTAATTTTGTGTCCTAATGAGATATTGTGGATGATCTCTTGGCTCTAGACTCAATAGTGCACATTTGGTTCCTGTGTCGGAGACTAGGGAGAGGGTCTCCTTCTTCAATATCAACAATCTCTAAGAGAAAGTCGATAGATTATGTAGGTTCCCCGTGAGAATGAAACAAGCCCTTTTAAGAGGAACTTGAGTAGCTTGGGAAGTTTAGGTACAGTGCGTCACTGGGTCCATGACGTCTTGTCTTCAATACCGGCGTTACCTTAGTAACCACCAGTAGCATATGTATTGAACCCGGTTTCTGCCCTAAGGTTGAATTGATGGAGGGCTATTTCTTTTCACCGTTTTTACATTCAATTCTTTTTCATTCTTCAACCCCTTCAGTGCTTACCGAGACTTCATAACTAGAACCTTGTTGGGTTTATTCCAGTACTAGCTCTGTCTCAGTCCGCACTCTTCCCATTTCTCAATTTCTCCTTTTTTCAATATACCTAAAGACTCTACACTATCTAGTGGATTGTCCCTGGGTAGATCCCTCCGGCTCTGGCGGGATCGTGGGAACGAATACCTGACCTAACCATCCTTATAACACCATGCATAAAGTAAAATGGTCGGTCTTTTGGTACAGTTCATTCTTCCTTGAAACCAATTGAAAAATCATTTGGAAAAACAATCAAGGTACTTGTGATACGAGATCAAAGCATTTTGTACCTTAATAGTTTTGATCATTTAGAAAACCTCCCCCTCAACATGTGCGTATGATTTAGAAATTGTTTAGCACAAGGAGGCAAGAGGACTTTGAAATATTTTCTTTGATCACAATTTTCATACGAAAAAGCCATTTGATTTTCATGGTAAAATTCTCCCCCTCAATATGTGCATAGGATAAGTGAAATCATTTTATCACATAGAGGCAAGAGTTAATTTGAAGCACATCCACAATCACAAGAGCCATTAAGAAACCATTTGAAAACTCAATCAAGGTACTTTATAAATCACTTTAAAAAGCTTTCGTACCTCGATAGTTTATTTGCTCCCCCTCAATATGTGCTTCAAGATTCGAAAGCGTTTAGCACATATGAGCGAGCAGCGTGCACAATTAAATCAAAACGATTACCTTTTATCAAATTTCATTATTAAATCACAAATTCTCCCCCAATCAAAAATATCAAACCCTTTGAGATTTTGGATCCCAAGTGATTTAATAAGGTTTATAAAACATGGGAGAAAATGTGCCTGATTTAAAAACTCATCTAGTTTTTGGATAAATGCTCCCCCTCAACATGTGCATTATGTATATTGAAATAGTTTGGCACATGGAGGCAGGAGTTCCTTTGAAGGACTAAAACCAATTTCATTAAAACAGATTTGAGATTTAAATCACGATCTCTCACCCGATCAAAGATTTCAAACCATTTGAGATTAGTGATCCCAAAAGATTTAAATAATTTAGAAAATTTTGGGGAAAGACGTGGCAAGATTTGATTTTGAAAAATGACAGATAAGGACCATTTTAAGACATTAAAGATTGTTAGTATCAGGTATGATTGTTTTAAGAGATCTTTTAGTAAAATAAAACAATTTCACAATCAAACAAGAACAGAAAAAATTTCATTTTGACAGATCTTTGAGTTTTAAAGAAAATCATACCATGACATAACATTAAATCTTTAGATCACCACTTTGTTTCGTACAAACCGGACCTTTTATGAAGAAATATCGTTTGAAAATATTTTATTTTAAATCACACTCCCCCTCAATCCATGACATAAGTCAATGATTGAGTGACTTATGTTTTGATAAAATGAAGTCCGGTGATTTTTAAAATTTAGTCCAATTTATTTTCAAAACAATATTTTTCCATTTTCAAAAACAATATTATTCAAAGTTTTAGAAAAATGGTATCATTCACTACTTGTCCTGCACAAAGATACATTAGGTGGTTGAGAAGCTTCCGTTGTTGCTGTAGGGCTTGGAAGAAAACCGTCTGCCGATACAGTGAGACTTCTTCTTACGTTGCATTTATGCCAACTCTCCATTGAAGTCCAATTAAGCTCCGTTTCTTCATTTGTCAACCTAAGATATCATTACCCTTTCCTTGCGGCATCCAATCATGTTCATTTGTGGGATCCGGATCGGGAACATTCTTATATACCAATATACCTGCATATGTTAGTGAACACACATACAAATATATGGTGGTCGACAACACCCAAACAGCAATCGACTAATAAAATTCAATCCAACATATCAATCAGATCATGTAAGGTATGGGAATAATGTGTTTCTCAAACTCTAATCATCTAAACCTAACAATCATATCCTAGAAACCTAGTCCTTCAACATAGGCAATTATATTTTTTCAGATAAGCACGTAGGATAACTAAGAAAGTCCGTTAGATGATATAAATTTGAAAACATTCTCCCCCTCAATCAATGACTTATTTTCTGAAAAGATTAAAAGCGCTGAAGTCATTGATTGAGTTTTCAATTTTCACAAAAACTCTGAATCTGATAGATTTACAAGCAACTCATTTACCACCATTTTAGAAAACAACAAATATTTTTCTGAAGAATTTATAGACGGAAAAATATTTGAGTAGGAACAACAGTCCTTCGACATACTTTCCTCATTTGTTTTTAGGATAAGTGCACGAAATATTTGAAAAATTGGTTTAGCGCAACACTTTCCTTTCTTTTGAAGAGCGGGTTGCTATCTGAAATAATAGCAAACCATAGTTTAAGCGCGGGTCACAGTCAGAAGTAACCGTAAGCCATTATTTGAAGCCCGGGTTACAGTCTGAAATAACTATAAGCCATAGTTTGAGACATGTTTTTAAAAAATATTTACACCTCCTGCTCGAACTTCATCTATGGTCCCGTGCCATTATTGAATGACATTTCTAAGACCGTAGATGTTATCGATACCAGAAGACATGTCTTGAGAAAAACATATTTTTGGTATTTTTAAATTTTCTGATTTTTATGGATTTTTGATGATTTTATATTTTTCTATTTTCTTTTTGTTGGTTTTATATTTTTGTATTTTGATTTTTGATAAATATTTACAAATAGAATAGATGATATAGTTTAAGAAGATGATGATACGAGTACCGAGATAAGGATATCGAACAGCACGTTGTAAAAGATAGAAATCGTCATCTCTTAAACTTCCACCACCAAAGCTTTCGAGGCTCCAGAATAGAAGATAGAACCTGAGCCTTTGAGAAAGAGAGACTTTGGCAGCTTCCCCTCATACTGTCAATCTTCGAATAAAGACCATTTTCCCAAGAAGAAGAATGAGAAGATAAACAGTCTCATTGAATGAAGCTCAGCACCACGAAGAACATGAGAACACCGAGGTAACAAGTTAAGACATTGATCGACTTAGCGGTTATCAAATCCGGAATAATTGATGAAGACCGATCACATGAACCTGTTGTGCGTCCCCGATGTACACATTAGTCTTCGAGATTGACCAGTTGTCTTATGCAGGGGAACAATACATCAACATCTTCATATTACCAAATACATTCCAGTTAACTTCCATATAACCAATCAGCCTATAATGTACACAAGTACCCAACCAGAGTAGAAACAACAACATCACACTAACTGGTTGAATCAATGATCTCCTCTGCGGATGTCAACTCTAGAATAAATGATTAAGCTCGATCATGTGAATATGTTGTCCGACCCTGATATACACATATATCTCCTCTGATCGTTGCGATCTCATCAGAATCATCATTACATTGTGTACATGAAGCACTAACCGGAAGCACTATATCAAAAATCATAAAGAAGATGTCGATATGCAATATCATCTCACGAACCAAATATTCTTTTCACATATCTTCTAACTGAACGCTGACGTAACACATACCAAAAGTCTCCAGAGACCATTTCCTCCAATTAGTTGGAATAATACACCAAAGGCTACGAGTTAAACACTGAGTTTCTCTACGGTTATGACCATTGTCTTTCTGGGATAACTTCAATCAGGTAGAAGTGTTAAGTTCATCATGTGTACTCGTTGTGCTTTTAGATATATGTCTCCTTCCCCCTTGCTGGTTTTGATACCTCAGATTCAGCAAAACATAATATACCCAAAAACTCGAAATCTTGTGAGAAGAACTCAAATAGCCCAAATGAATCCTGTGAGAATCAACTGCAACGGAAACTCTCTCTGACTATCTTTATCAACCCATATGTAGACAATTTGAAGTGACCACTGATGAAGAATACCCGATATACCAAACTTGAAACTGAAGTCAAGTTCCCACATTTGTATCTTAAGCTTGCACTTAATAATGGAAGAACGGTGTCGAGAATTTATGCTTCAAGCAAATTTCTAAGTACTCACTACTCAAGCAAGGTATGAGACATTAACACCTCTTGCGATTATCCACACCGACATATGCATGTGACACTGAGTAAAACAAAGTAACTCCTAATAGTGATAGTTAACCAGGTCTTCAACCATCCACCTCGACTGCTGGTAACTAGATAACCCAAGACTTCAACTCAAATTCTTAAGCCCGAGCAAGTTATCAAATAAGAATACACCTTTGTGAATGTCAACTTCAACCTCAAATAAGTGATAAAAGAGTAACTTTGAAGTAATCAACTTGTGTCAAATGTCCAACACTTGAATAAACATTCAATCGGATGAACATTGACCCAATGAATGAACCGAAGCAAATGATTCCTCAACATCAATGCATTCTTCCTCAAGGTATACATGTAGAAGCTGATCTGGAAGATTTACTAAAAATTTCTTTTAGCGGATGAGGAAGTCATTTTTCCTTAATGTTTATGTGATTGATTTATAGCGTGCACAATGAGAGGAACAATAATCCGTGAAGATTTGGTAAAGGAATACCAAAGAGCGGATCATTATTCATGAACAATAATCCGTGAAGATTTGGCAAGGGAATACCAAAGAGCGGATCATTATTCAGTAGTGCAACTACAATATCATGATAGTCATTATCAACGCCTTTTGAAGTAACTGGAGATAAGGTTTCTTGAGAGTTCTAAGAAGTACTTCTTAGATGGTGAACTAGTTGAGTCAGTAGAAACTGGAGCATGAGCTTCAGAAGCTGGATGATCAACATTCGTTAGAGGTTGGAAGTACTCATCAAACATATCTTTGAAACACAATGAATCCCAAACAATGAATCCCATTTATCCTTAGTAATTGAAGCATTAGGCGTTGGAGGAGTGTCATCAAAAATCAAGCAATGAATCATTGCTAAAGAATCTGAGCAAGTCTAATTGGGGATTAAATTTTGGCTTTTCAATCTCCCCCAATTAGTGCTCTCCCCTAAACTGACGAAGATTTTCAAGTGTTCTTCTCAGCCCGGATTAAGAAGACGTCTTTAGATCATCAAATGCAATTCGTCTTTAGTCTTCTAATCATGTAGCTTTCAAATGTAGATTAGACTGTAGACTCGACCTTCTTCAAGATTATCCGAATGGGGAAATAGACAGTTAACATCTTCTTCACACCAAAGGCATTCCCGTTAACTTGTAAATAGCAAATCCCCTTAATTAAAGTCCCTCCCAATCAAACAAGAACAGAAAGATGTTCATCAAAGAAATCAGCCCACCAACTAGAAGCACTTTGTCATTTAATCATATCAGCCCGTGTGAAGATGTCAACCCAACGGCTCTTAGAAGAAACTACATGTGAAGATGATCCGATAAGAAGAATCTCGGTTCTTACATGGGTTAGGAGCCGTTTGACCATATATTCTCAAATATCAGTCAACCATGCAAAAAATTCACACTTCTTCTCCCCCTCAAGAATTGCATACAGAGATGCCATTCTTGATTAACCAAGTGATTATCATCCAAATGTATTCTATTCACACTTCTCCCTCGCAAAATTAGCACATGATGTCGCCATCTTCATTATATTGAGCAAGAGGAATAAGAGTAATTATCAGTAGTCCGGTTCACTTGATGACTGAAGCGCATGGAAAAAGCATGAAGCATGTTGATGAAGAATGTCGATGAGAATGGTCATAAACATGAAGATTTCTCTTCTTAAGAAGATAAAGCGCACTGAAGCGTACACCTTTCTTTTCTTTGAGGAACGGGGCCTGAAGTGTTATCTGTAGACGCCATAATGATGAAGTACGAGGCAAGAACTGATGTGAGCAGACGTCATAGCCGATTGAATATCAATGTTGAGTAACTTGAACCCGTGAGTTATGAGACATCAATCCTTCTGTTATCCATACTTTAAGCCAGTCCATGTATTGAAGGATCAAAGTATCTGCAACTGAGTAAGGACTACCTGCACTAATATTACAAACTTGATTGCATATATTTTGTTTAGTGACATCAGTATCCAAACCCTTTGGGGTTTCATGGTCAACATTGAGATTGCCAATGGTAAACATCTTTCCTGTAGGTATCCACCTAAGTCCAGCATCCTTAAAAATTTTACCAGATGGTATCCACTTATGGCAAGGTCTAGGATTGTTAGGCTTCTTATGCATAGTGGGAGACTTATACTTATTCCTTGTTTCCAAAGATTTAGGAGTTGGTAACCATCTAGGCGAGGCTTTTGGTTTCATTTGCTTCATATGCACTGTGGATGACTTAGTGTAAATCCTAGACTTAACAGGTTTTACCATTGCATGAGCATTTACTTTCTTCAGGGATTTTGTGAAGCATTTATCATGATTAGCATTAAAGATACATTTCAGACACTTTGAGCAAACAGCTTGTTTGGATTCAGAAATAGGTCTAGATTTCTTAGCGTGATCTGCTATGGGAATAGCTTTAATCGAGACGCAACTACTCTTAGAAGTAAGCCAATCCCTAGTATTTAGATTAGTGTTCCTAGGTAATGGTTTAGAACTACTAGCAGTGCCTTGAAATCTCGAAAAATTCATCACCCTAGGTCTTGCACCTAAAATTCCGTCTTTGCGATTCTGTGCCTTCTTTCTAGCCATTTCTAGATAAGAGTTCTTACACAAGTCATTCATATCAATTTTCCTAGGCAAGTGAGGTGAAGTGACTGGTTTTGTCAAAACTTGTTTCGCATCAATTTGGGAGGCAAACCGTGTTTTTGAAAATTTTGGTCGTTCAGATCTAAACGCATTCGGTTGTCTAATAACTGGTTTCCCCAAGATTGATGGTTTTGCAAACTTAGTGTTCACACTATTCCCTGTTGTTTTTCTGAGCTCATTTTTTAAAGCAACAATAGTGAAACTCTTTTCCTGAAGTTGAGCTTTGAGATCATCAATTTTTGCTATCAAAGAGTTTGTTTGTTCTATTGACTTAGTTCTAGCTTCTTTGACAGATTCACTTAGTTCTATGTGATGCTTTCTCAAAGACTCATTTTCCTTTAGTAATTTAGCCACATAAATTGACAATTCATTATTTCTTGTTACAGTAGCATCATTGTCTTGTGTATTCATGACTAAATTACTTTTCACATTCAAGACAGAAATATGTTTCTTAAGATTGTAAATGGTTGAGTCTTTGTCTTGAAGTTGAGCTTTCAAAGTGTTAATTTCAAAAAGTTCACGGAATTCAGGAAGTTCCAGATTTTTACATGGTTTGTTAAGTTGAAAACTTTCTTCTTTACTCTGTATCGCAATTTCAAGTGAAATGCAATATTTTTCAAGAATTGAGAATTTGTTTGAAAGTTCATCAAAAGCCTTTTTATCAACCATATCTTTTGTTTTGAAACACTTAATCTCAGACTCAGCCTCAATTACAGAAGATTTATTAAAGTCATGTTCAGCATAATGATCAGTTTGTTTAAGTACTTTAGCAGATGCATTGTGTTGAACAGTAAAGGGTACCTCATTACATGACTCCTGTTCAATTTCTGGTCTGATATCTGCATCCACATCATGTGTAACAAGAGTCACTAAACCGCTGGCTGTTTCAAGCTTATTTGTCTCTAAGCCTCTGTATTCAGTGTCAACTGATCCAACATCTGGTGCCACACCGGTCTGAACACAACAATTTATTGATTGTGCCCGAGATTTATTCGCCTTTCTGATCACAACATCCACTTCTTGTGTGACAGGAGTTACTGAGCAGCTGGTTACATCATTCTTTGTTGTTTCTGATATTCTGCATTCAGCAACACCCGACCTTTCTGATACATTACCCGACTTATCACAAATATCTCTCAACTGTACCAGACTCTCATCTACTTTTGCATCTTTCTGAGTAACTTCCTCAATATACTTCTCCACATTATCCATGAGATGGATAAGTGTCTCCGTGAACACGCTAATTTCCATTCCAGTGTGTCTCTTGAAGGACATTTCAGTCATGTCATGATCATAATCAGATGTGAATTCCCTTCTAATGAATGACTGAAAGTGTTTGTAGATCACTTGAAGTGCAGCGCTGGAACTATCCTTATGAACCTTCTCTTTGTCAAGTTGTCGCTCCAATTTCTCTAGGTTTAACAGCATAGTTCCTGTTAGTGTGGATAAGTCCTGACGAAAGAGGGAAATACATGTTCGTTCCATTGATGTGGGTAGAAGTAACATGAGGTGAGAGTGAAGTTGTTGATAAGGTTCAATGCTACTTTCCTTTTGCATGGCATTCCGTAGCCTGAATAGGTGCAAATCTTTCTCATTGGACTCCGAGCATGAAGAACTCAAATCATCATTGATTGATTCCATCATCAGTAACCGTTCAGTGTAGCAAACATTATCATTGTTGTCCACAGCATCATACAATTTAAGTAATTCTAAAATTACTGGGTCAGTAGAGTAAGACATGATGTGGTAGAATGCACGGGATTTTACAAGTCTATGATTTAAACCGAGAAAAATAGAATCTTTCGCGGGATTTTACTAAAATCAAGACCAAACCGTTAAGCAATGACCAATGGAATGTGTTAAGATGACTTTTGTTCGGAGCGGATTTAGGCCTTTAGTTCATTCGGCGTGCCATTCTCCTCGTTCTCACGGTCGTTTTGATGGGTAGAATGCTGAAAACGGAGTTACGGATCATAAGTTATAGCCGTTTGAAGTTTTGTCGGGAAAAGTCAACAAAACGCACTGATGAAATGGTCAAACCGCTTCTAACAATCCTCTATGAAGTCAACTCGCTAGTTACAAGTCGCTAGATGCTCAAGTCGCTAGAGACAACTCGCTATGAACCAAGTCGCTACACACAAGTCGCTATGAAGCAAGTCGCTACACACAAGTCGCTATGAACCAAGTCGCTAAACACAAGTCGCTATGAACCAAGTCGCTAAAGAGCAACTCGCTAAGTGGCAAAGTCGCTAAAGAGCAACTCGCTAGTAACAACAGAGACAAGTTGCTAGAAATTGCTAAGACAAGTCTCTACGCCAAGTCTCTACGCCAAGTCTCTACGCCAAGTCTCTACGCCAAGTCTCTACCAAAATAGGCGCCAAGTCTCTAGCTAGATACATTGAATCTGGACATAACCACAAGTCTCTACGAAGAACATATTCAAAAGCACCACTTTCCAATCCAAAAACAACTCAACCACCATGATTCAAGCCTTCCAAATCAAAACCTAAACACTTATGATGATCTTAAACACAAAAGTACAATCAAAATCCAAACTTTAACACTAGAAATCAACCAAATGATGCAAAAACCACTAAACTTTCTCAAACTCAAAAACCACCTAAAAACCACTAGAAATCCAAATATATGTAAGAGATGATCTAACCATGGCTCTTGATACCAATTGTAACATATTGGATTTCATAAACACACAAATAAGCTCAACAATGGATCGAATAGTATAGAGTTTAGAGAGAGAAAGTGGGATCCTTTCTAGAGAGAGAAAGTGAAAGAAAACATAGAAGGTTAGATTAAGATGAATGAAAGGTCCAACCCTCTACCTTGGGAGGTAGAGGGTATATATAGTTACAAACTAAACGTCCTCCTTCGGACTGTGGATCAGGCATACAGTGGATAAAGACCCGTCCTTCCTCCACGGTGTTGCTCTAAACTAAATAACTAACTAATAAAACAGTAAATAACGATATGTCTACGAGCTAACTTATGCTAGATTATATTTGGGGTGACCGACTCTTCACTATGGAATTTCTAATTCCTAACAGAGTTAATTCGCCACCTCATGGTCCCTCGAGGAGGATAGGCACCAATTGCCAGCGTAAGAATTTCTGAATTATTTTTAATTAAACTGTATTTGATTACATGTTAATTTAAATTGATAACTTGTTATTTTATGTCATCATCACTTGAATTTGATAACTTGTAGGCTCTAAATCCAAAGCTGCCAACCCAGACGCCAAAATTGGGAAAGGCGGGAAGGTGGTGCGTGGTCCCACTAAGAACACGGCACTCAAGGCGAATGTGGCAGCGGATCGTCGTCCTGTGTCGATCGATTTTCGGGTCAACCAGGAGGGGTTTTTTACACACGTGGGCCCTCACGCTTCTTGGTTCTCCAACTATGTTGGAGAGGTGTTACGGGACTCGATTCCTATGTTTTGCGATTCATGGGCTAAGGTTCTCGAAACGGCCAAGGCCCACATCCATGACCAGCTTTTTTAGCCTTTATTTTTTTAATTATTGTGTTTATTTATTCAAATGTGTTTGTTTCTTCAAACTTGTTTGTTTAATTAAATTTGTATATTTTTTATTTATATTTTATTGCAGCACTACTTTGATCTCGACCCACACATTGCTGGCCCGAATGGAGACAAGATTGTTGACAGTATCGAGTATTATCTCCAAAAACGATACAATGACAACAAATATAGATACAAAAAAGATCACTTTACGGCAGCAGGTGGGGTGGAGAGGATTGAGGAGATCAAAAGACAGCGTCCAGCGAACAAGACGCAAGAGGATTGGGATGCGTTGGTAAATTCCTGGATTGACACTTTATAATAATAATAATTATCATTATCATTATCATTTTTATTATTATTATTATTATTATTATTATTATTATTATTATTATTATTATTAGAGTTAATTACATAATTAGTCCTTAAGGTTTACCGGATCTTGCATATAATGTCCCTGTGTTTTTTTTTGATGGGTCATGTCCTCGTGGTTTTGACCCATTACGGGTTTGTTCCTTTGACCAATAATTATGTTAGTTGACCGTTAACTTAAAGGGTATTTTTGACTTTCCACATGTTTTGGCAAACCACAAGGACGATTTATGTAACTAAGACAAAAAAAAAAAAAAAAAAAAAAAAAAAACATTTTTTTTTATTATACTTAAATTTGGGCTTATGTATAATGTGAGGCCTAAGAAAACTCTTTTTTTTTTAAATTATGTTAGCCTTAATAGTTTTTATTAGAAGTGGTGGTCATTCACGTTTAGGAACTTTGTAACGTGTGTTAGACATCGTACTATAATAGTCAACGGGCTCGTGGATTGGGCTAAGCTAAATGGTTAGACGTTTAGTTAAGCTAGCCTTGTATAAGTTCACTTAACCCAATCCAATCCAAGTCCATCCACGAGGCCCATGGAAAGCCCATTAGGGCGTTTATGTCTTGTACTATAAATACCCCTCAAAGTCTCATTTGAGGGGTGTGCTTAAAAGTGTGTGTGTGTGTGTGTGTTTTCTTTGGAATATACAACATCTTGTGTTCATCTTTATCTCTACACATACACGGTTTTATAACATATCAAGTCACCATCTTTCTCTTAATCTTTCCTTCTTTATTTCTACGCATAGTTTGTGCTTGTGTTTCGTGGTCTACGCGTAAAGTGGTAACGTGGTATTTGTGATATAAGGTTGATATATTTGAGGTCCTACAATTGGTATCAATCGCCTAACAATGGTTTAGGAGTTTGTGTGTTCGTTTTTGTTCAAGCTTTACAAGAAAAGTTGCGTTTTTTCCTATAAAACATGGGCTTTTTGCATAAAGATTTGACTTTTACGTGGTTTTAAGCTTAAAGTTGTAGACTTTATTGATCTTTAAGTGTTTTGAAAGAAGTTTGTGCAAAAGAAATCATTTGGAAACGTGTTTTTGGTAAACAAAATTCGTGTTTTTGCAAAACTGGGCAGTTTTTACGCGTAGGTATCATTTGGTCAAAACCCTCTTTTTACGCGTAAGAAAAGTCAAAACCCTAGTTTTCTACGCGTAAGGTTTTACGCGTAAGATTTGAATTTTACGCATAAGATTTTGGTGCAGATTCTTCGAGCTTCAACGGTTACTCAGTGCTTCCCTCACTTGGATACGTGTGTGGAACACTTCGACTTGTGGATATCTTTCACACTGTGAGAGTGTAAAGGATTTTTGGTTTTAAACCTAAGTTTACGCATAAGCATAAACGCTTACGAGTAACACTCTACGCATAAGCTAACACTTACGCGTAAGGTTTTTATGACTAAGCATTTTTTGTTTACGCTTAAGCCTAACGGTTACGCGTAAGATACTGTTTACGCATAAGCATCCTACGCATAAGCACCAATTTCTACGCTTAATAACAGGTTTACGAGTAAGATTTTGAGCAAAACTTCAAACGGCTAAAACGCTCCGAACAGAAGTTATTGAGGTTTTAAGTTTTTAGACCAAACTTTCACTACAACAACCGAGCTTAATCTTCATCAAACACAACTCCTTTATCGTTGAATCGATCCTACATCAACTTTATCATAACATACCTTCATCAATGGCAACTCAACAAGACATTCATGCAGCCGGTGCCGAAAACCGTCCTCCTATGCTGGAAAAAGGTGGATATCTTCAATGGACAAATCGAATGCTCCGCTACATCAAGACCAAACCTAATGGAAAACTCATGATTCAATCCATTACGAATGGACCCTTCAAGCCTCGACAAGTCCAAGACCCTGGACGTCCTGATGCAACACCTCATGTTCCACCATACTTTCGTGCTCAACATGAATCCGAATACAATGAAGAGGATAAGAAGCAGGTCGAAGCAGATGACATGGCAATACACATCGTCCAACTAGGACTACCAAGAGACATCTTTGCTGCTGTAGATAGCTGTGAAACTGCTTACGATGTGTGGGAACGTGTTAGACGGCTATGTTATGGAACAAAAATTAGTCAACAAGACATGGAGAACAAGCTGCTAACAGAATGGGAGAAGTTTATATCTACTCCAGGAGAATCCATTGAATCCTACTATGGAAGGTTTTGCACGTTGATGAATGAGCTTATCAGAAACAAGTTGGCACCCAGAACTATCGCTAGTAACATCAAATTTCTCAACAATATTCCAGAAGAATGGGGATGATATGTCACTATTGTCAACCAAACAAAGGACTTACATCAAGTGAACTTTGATCAACTCAACGATCTTCTAAAACAAAACAAAGCTGAAGTCAATGAAGTTAGGAAAGAAAGATTGGCAAAGAATCATGATCCCTTGGCACTAATTGCAAAAACTCCAACTCCAGTGAACTCACAACAACAACCTTCATCATCTTCCACTAACAACAACTTGCAGCAATACATTCCACAACCACAAGATGTTATCCCTCAACAACAATTCTACTCTCAAGAACAACAAGTCAATCAACAACAACAATATCCACAATACCAGGAATAAGGAATCACGAATCTTGAAACTAAACAAGAACAAGCTTTGTCAACTGCATTTGCTTTCTTGACTAAAGCATTCAGAGGTCGCTATTCCACACCAACTAACAACAACCAAAGGATTTCATCAAACACTCGCAACAGGAAAATTGCACAGCCGGGTGTGAATATGGGTCATCAAGGACAAATGGTTGGAGTTATTGGGAATCAACAGGGATATGCTACTGGATTTCACATGGGTAATCAGGCGGTTCCGCATCAGGGTAATCAGTTGGGTCAGAATGTTGGAAATCAGATAGGGCAGAATGTTGGGAATAGAGCAGTGGGTAATCAGAATGGGAATGCTGCAGCTCCAGTCGTTAGGAATTATGGAAATGTGAATCAGGGTAATCATGTTACTTGTTACAACTGTCAAGGAGTGGGTCACATGGCAAGGAATTTTCCTACCAAGCCGAAAAAGAAGGATCTTGCGTATCTTCAGAAAGCTATCATGTTGGTACAAAAGGAAAATGCAGGACTTCAATTGAGTGCTGAGGAACATGACTTTATGGCTATTATGGATGATTTGGAAGACCGAGAGGACATCAATGCAAACTGCATCTTCATGGCAAATCTTCAGGAAGCTTCGTACGACACTGATTCTGACGCACCTCCTATTTATGACGCCAACGCAGTATCTGAGGTACCAATCATCGATCCATGCTATAACAATGTCATATTTGATGTGTTTACTCATGACGAACAGCATTCTGTGACGCCAGCACCTACTTATGATACATACCTGGGCACTCCGAGTTGTAGCAATACTAAATCTGAAACTCCAGATGTGGATCCTAATGGAGGCTGTGTGGCACAAAATACTGAGACTGATGAGGAAACACGTGCCTTATTTGAAACATTAATCAATAATTGTGGCATTGAAATTGAGAAAGTGAAAAAGGTCAATCGCGATGTTAAGGCCGCGAATGAAACATTGACCGCTGAGCTTGAAAGGTACAAGGAGAATGCAAAAGCTTTTGAATTTCACAAAAACAAATAGTCAGAATTAGAAATTGGTTATCGAAATTCCGTTTTAAAAGAACAACAATTGCAAATCAAGTATAACACACTTGATGTGAATTTGAACTTGAAAATTAAATCTTTAAACAAGGAAATTTCTGATCTAAAAGACCAACTTTCTAAACAATTGGCAACAAATTCTGATCTTGAAAAAGAGAAGAAACAGTTGATTACTATTTTATCAAAACGAGAAGATTCTCTCCTTGATGAAATTCTTAATAAAGATGAAAAAATAAAAAAATTGGAAAATTTGCTTGTTACAACGGGTCATTCAGCTAAATCAACTAATATGCTGATTAATCAAACGAATCCGTATTTTCATACAACACAAAAAAATGGCTCTTGGTAACACACCTCCTTGTTTCCTCAAGAAAGCTCAGAAAGAACAGAATGTTTTGAACAATGGAAAAGTTTTGCATGAACCCATAATTGTTCATGATTCTCATGAAACGTTAGAACTATCTTATGAGAGTAGATCAAAAATGAAACAAAAGAATCCAGATCTAAAACCAATTGATTATAACAAATGGAACAAATTAAATGGAATTACTTTTGTGTCACAAAAAGAAAAGTCAAAGTTTTCCATCACACCAAGTGCTTCAAACAAAGTGTCTACACCAGTTTCAAAACTAGTTCCAACACCTGTTGTTGTCTCACAATCTTTTTCGAAAATCGAACAAATGTCTTCAAACAATCCTTTTAACACAAGTGATGCTAGAAGCATTTTAGATGAAATTAAAACTAGAATGGGGCAACTTCAGGAGCTTGTTAAATCAAAAATCAACATCAGCACCAACAACTGGTTTTCTAGTTTTCACGATGAAATGAAAAAGGTTTTTGAAAATGAAATTGCCAATCCGCTAAACCACGTCAGTGCGAGGGTGATTCACTTTGAACAAGCATTTTTGAAAGAAACATGTGACTTTGTCAAGGACCATAAATCCCTGGTAAAGCAAGCTAATGAATGTTTTGAACATATCAAAGTTTTGGAAAATTTAAATGATTCTCTCGTTGAAGATGTTCTGACAACTGATATTATGTCCATTGTTTTACAAACATATTCTGTTGAAGATCATGAAAGACTCCAGTCTGAGACCTCCGAAATTGTTTCAAAATATGAAAAAGCTCTTGAAAAACTTGAAAAATAAAATGTCTCATATTTTAAACAACTTGATCGAAAAACTGAGGAATGCAAGTATGACAAATTGTCGTATGAGCGTGCCTACAATGACATGAAAGCGAAAAATGATCTTTTGAGGGCTCAGCTGGAATGTCAAAAAGGAAAAGCAGTGGATACTAAGATTTCAAAACCATTGACTGAGGAGAAAGCAAATGTTCCCAAACCGGTTTTAAAACCAAAAATGTCTGTTTCTATGCCTCCTCCAAAAGTCAATGAGAAAAATGATTTATCAAAACCAGTCACTCCAACTGCCTTGCCTAAACAACAGGTTGAAAAAGGAAAAGCGGTTATCGAGAAACCAAAAGTTTTAGCACCTGGCCTTTTTAAGATGAGTACCACTAATGCGTCTACCTCCACATCTAAAACATATGGAACAAACAACATCAGTTTAGATAAGCACTCCAAAGAGACTAGGATAGCCGAAACCACTTCTCTAGATAAAAATGTGAATCCTAATGCGTGTGCCTTACCTTCTACAGGATTAGGAAGCACCTCTAGGAGCAGCAGACTAAAGCCTAAGAGCAATACAAGGAACAATAGAGTCTCGCTTGCCTCTAAGAGTAGTCGCTTGAATAAAGAAAAGAAAGTAGAAGAACACCCTAGGAGTTTACCGCTTTGTAATAAGAAAGACATTTCATCTGAATGTAATGAACCTATGAAACTTGCTAAGTCTAATGAATGTGTTGAATCTATTTGTTTAACTTGCAAGAAATCTTTAACTAATGTTCATGATGATTGTGTTTCTAAGAATGATATTGTTAAGCCTGTTAAGAAGAATGTTCCCAAAAGAACTTATGCTAAACGAATAGGAAGACTAATTGCGAGACTTAGGCTTTACACAACTGATATGGAACATAATGTTTACTATAGGGATGACATTTGGAAACCCACGGGTAGAACTTTCACACTCCAGAATGGTAGAATGAGTGATGCACCTGTCTTACCAATAGATAACTTATATGAGTGTGATCAGGATTTTACCTCTAACCCAAAGGAACCAAAATCAAAACGGTTTCCAAAATATTCTTCTTCTGTTATTGGCAGGTTATCGAAATATGTCTTTGGATCGTCGACTCGGGTTGCTCCAAGCACATGACCGGGAATCTGAAGCTGCTGATCAATTTCGTCTGGCAATTCATGGGAACCGTACGTTTCGGAAATGATCATGTAGCAGCTATCATGGGTTATGGAGATCTACCTTTTGGAAATTATTTGATCACTCGGGTTTACTATGTCGAAGGGTTGGGACACAATTTGTTTTCAGTCGGGCAGTTCTGTGATGCAGATTTAGAGGTTGCTTTTAGGAAAAATGCTTGCTTCGTTAGAAACTTGAATGGCACTAATCTCTTAACAGGGAATCGTGATACAAACTTGTATGCTATCGACATTAACCAAATGGCCTCTTCATCACCAATATGTCTTATGACACGAGCATCTGGAACAAAGTCCTGGTTGTGGCACAGACGGTTATCCCATCTCAATTTCGACACCATCAACAAACTGACCAAAGACAACATCGTCAACGGACTTCCAAAGTTCAAATACACCAAGGATCACTTATGTCCATCATGCGAACAAGGAAAAAGCAAAAGAGCATCATATAAACCCAAACCCGTACCTAGTTCGGAAGCAAGGTTGCATATGTTGCACATGGACTTATGTGGCCCAATGAGAGTTGAAAGCATTAATGGGAAAAAGTATATTCTTGTTATCGTCGATGACTATTCAAGATATACATGGGTTAGATTTCTGAGATCAAAAGACGAAGCACCAGCCATCATCATCACCTTCCTGAAACGTATTCAAGTACTTCTTCAAGCTCCCGTAAGGGTTGTAAGAACAGACAACGGCACAGAATTTACTAATCAGGAGTTAAGAGCTTATTTTGAAGATGTTGGAATCACACATCAGACATCAGTTGTTCGAACTCCACAGCAGAATGGGGTAGTTGAAAGAAGAAATCGTACTCTTGTGGAAGCTGCTCGCACAATGCTTATCTATTCTTGTGCATCGTTATTTCTATGGGCTGATGTTGTTGCCACTGCTTGTTTCACTTAGAACCGATCCCTAATTCACCCAAGATTCAAGAAAACCCCATATGAGCTAGTGAACAACAGAAAACCTGATATTTCTTACCTTCACGTGTTTGGCGCTTTATGCTATCCGACGAATGACAGAGAAGATCTAGGAAAACTGAAAGCTAAAGGTGATATTGGAATCTTCATTGGATATTCAGAAAACTCGAGGGCATTCAGGGTGTATAACAGAAGAACTAGGAAGATAATGGAGACGATGAATGTGAAGTTTGACGAACTTTCAAAGATGGATTCTGAGAGACTCGCTCTAGAACCCGTACCGAACCCGCAGACTTCTGGACACATCAGTTCAGGACTCGTACATCAAAGAGCTCCATCAACTTTTGCTGACACACCTCATGAACAAGAATGGGAGAAATTCTTTGAGTTAATGTTCGATGAATACTATGGTGGAACCTCGACAAATGCATCAAACCATCATTCCGCTGCACCCGCTCAAAATCATCCACCACCAACAACAGAAGATGCATCTACAATGGTTGAAACCAATGCACCAACTCCATCAACATCATCTACATCTACTCCAGTAACTCCAATTCTTCAAACAGTTTTACCAGCAGTTGATGAGCAAAACCAAAACATATCATTTCAAGAAGAACCTACACAAAACCAGAACGATGCAACGTTAGATGAAGACTTATTAGAAAACCCGTTTGCTACGGAATCAGCTGAATCATCTTCAAGCTTACGAGAACCATCTAACTCGCATACGTCTAACATACGGTATCCTTCTACTATGAAGTGGACAAAAGACCACCCAATTGAACAAGTTATTGGTGAACCTTCAAGGCCAATTCAGACAAGACGCCAACTTGCCACCGATTGCGACTTGTGCATTTACCTGTGCTCAATTAGCAATATTGAACCGAAGAACATTCGGGAGGCAATGGCAGAACCCGCATGGATAGAAGCGATGCAGGAGGAACTTCTCCAATACCGTCTACATGACTCTTGGGATATGGTTCCAAGACCAATTGACATTCGCGTCATTGATCTCAAATGGTTATGGAAGAACAAAAGGGATGAAGAGATGACTGTAATTCGCAACAAAGCTCGTCTTGTGGCCAAAGGATACAAACAGGAAGAGGGAATAGACTTTGAAGAGTCATTCGCGCCGGTAGCTAGACTTGAAGCAGTCAGGATATTCTTAGCCTATGCAGCTCACAAAAACATCACGGTTTATCAGATGGACATTAAGACCGCGTTCTTGAATGGAACTCTGAAAGAAGAAGTGTACGTGAGTCAGCCAGAAGGCTTCATAGACATGGAACATCCAGACTACGTCTAAAAACTCAAAAAGGCAATCTATGGTTTAAAGCAAGCTCCGAGAGCGTGGTATGACGAACTGTCCTCTTTCCTGATTCTAAACAATTTTACCAAAGGAACAGTTGATCCTACCTTGTTTACGCAAAAACGCAAAAACGACATTTTGATTGTTCAGATCTACGTGGACGACATCATTTTTGGGTCCACTAATCCGAATTTTTCAAAACATTTTGAAAATCTCATGAAAAGAAAATTTGAAATGTCCATGATGGGGGAACTAAAATTTTTTCTTGGCTTACAAATACATCAGTCCCCACGTGGAATTTTTATAAATCAAGCTAAATATACAACTGAGATTTTGAAAAATCATGGTATGGATAATTGTGACTCAGTCGGAACACCAATGGTAACTTCACCAAAAATTGGAGCTGATTTGTTTGGGAAACCTATCGATCCGAAGAAATATCGGAGCATGATTGGTTCTCTCATGTACCTCACTGCTAGTCGACCCGATATTCACTTTGATGTTTGCTTATTAGCACGGTTTCAGGCAAAGCCTACCGAACTGCACCTCAAAGAGGTTAAAAGGATCTTTCGGTACCTGAAGACATCCATTCACAAGGGTCTTTGGTATCCGAAGGAATCCGGATTTGATCTAATTGCCTTTTCAGATGCGGACCACGCAGGTGACCAAGTTACAGCAAAAAGTACATCAGGAGGAGCACAATTTTTGGGTGAAAAGTTAGTCAGCTGGTCTTCAAAGAAACAAGATTGCACTGCACTTTCAACCGCTGAAGCTGAGTATGTGACTCTATCTGCGTGTTGTGCTCAAGTTCTATGGATGAGAACACAACTCACAGATTATGGCTTTACTTTCGATAAAATACCTATGTATTGTGACTCGAAAAGTGCCATAGCCATATCATGCAATCACGTTCATCACTCAAAGACTAAGCATATCAGAGTCCGATATCACTTCATAAAAGAACATGTGGAAGAAGGTACTGTTGAATTATTTTTCGTGAAGACAGGTTACCAACTCGCCGATCTATTTACTAAAGCCCTTCCAAAAGAAAGGTTTAACGATTTAGTTCGACGAATTGGAATGTGAAGCCTAACCCCTGAGGAGTTAGAACGTCTTCTCGAATCTTCTTGAAAATGATTTTTCCAAAAAGCTTCGCTGTAAATATTTTTGAAAAACAAAATACAAAATTTGAAAAACCAACAAAACCAAAATATAAAAATATAAAACTTTCAAAAATACAAAAACAATAGAAAATCAAAAATACAAAAATATTCTTCTCACGACATGTCTCTCGTATAATCGAAATTCTGTACGTTTCTAGAAATGTCATTCAACAATGATACGGGCATGTACAGATGCTTGAGCGAGAGTTCTTTAAATGTTTTCCAAAACATGTCGTTTCTAAAAACTTCTTCAAAAATGGCTTTCGTATACTTCAGTACGAAACCCGGACAAAAATGATGACTTTTGATTATTTTCAAATCAAAACTCGTGTTTTTTAAAGAACAAATCAGGTGTACGCTTCAGTGCACTACATTTAAAACTGGTGAGAAATCATCATCATCTTGAGCACCTCTTTTAAGATTGTTCAAAAAGATTTTCAAAATCTTTCAAAATATTTTGTGCTCAAGATAACTCCCTCTAAAACCCTTTAATTGATTATGCTTTATTAAAGGGGGGGTATAAAACAAAAATGTTCCAAATTCATGCTTAAATCAACTCCGTTTGTCTCCCCAAAAGATTCTAAAATGTTGTTTAATCCGATGATATCAAAAATATCACAAATATGCTATTTTTGAGGGGGAGGAGACGTGCTTAAAATGTGATCAAAAAGTTTAATGATCGTTGTTTGAATCTCAAAATGAACTCGACTCAGATGCAACCATTGAATTGACGAGGAATCATGTACCATCTCGAGAAACTTTCTATGGACTTGACCAGGACGGGTAATAATTTCAAGCTAGTTCTCTAGCGATGTAAACGTGTCTCGAATCGGTCTTGTTCATTTAAAGTCGATCAATTCAAAACGTACGAACTCTACCCTCTATGTGCAGATTTCTGTCAAAACTTATAAGCACATGTGAAGGGGGAGTGTTTCTGAAAATATAAAACTCTCAAAGTGTTCCAAACATGTTTTCTATCAAAAACACTTTGAGAGATTTTCAATAAAAGTGGTTTTATGGCAACAATAGGACAGTCATGGAGTTATAAGGTGACTAAGAATAGGAAATTCGTCCTATGATCCGCCAGAGCCGGAGGGATCTACCCAAGGACATCACCAATAGTTTAGAACTAGAAGTCCTTAGGTATGATTGAAAAAGGGAGTAATGTGAGAAAGAAGAAAGAAGTGGTTGAAGAATTAAAAAGAAATGTAATGAAAAAGGGTGAAAAGAAATAGCCCTCCATAATCAACCTTAGGGCAGAAACTGGGTTCAATTCATCTGCTACTGGTTGTCACTAGATGACACTGGTATTGAAGACAAAGACGTCATGGACCCAGTGGCGCACTGCACTAAACCTTCTAGCCACTCAATTCCTCTTAAAAGGATTTGTTTCATTCTCACTGGGAACCCTACATAATCTATCAACTTTCTCTTAGAGATAGTTGATATTGAAGAAGGAGACCCTCTCCCTAGTCTCCGCTCAGGAAAACCAAAATGCACTATTGAGTCTAGAGCCACGAGATTCATCAAAAGATCTCATAGGAACACTTGACATGACATCGCTTGCTGTTCATAAATAAGGACACAAGTGATATATTCTAGAGTCCTACGCAGATCCTAGAAATCTGCCAGAACATTTATGAGAAGTTTCACATATGTGATCTTCAATGATTGAATGGAAACTCCTGCCAGGGTCAACATCAAGCAGCCCTGACAGCAGGTCACTTCGGTAACTCCCCATGGATTACGCTTAGTGTGTCTCAAACGGTCTACAGTCATGGAGTGATACTTCGGTGTACTTCAGCGACTCATCTGAATTGTAGATGTACTTCGGTATATCGTGTTATCTCACTTGTGGGACTCCAGTTCTGGAACGGCCCTTGTGTGAATTAGAGACGTGTTTTCACAATATGATGTTAACACACTCGAAATTCAAACTTGTAAGTGCCGGAATCCGCTTATTACTAACCTGTTTTTATGTTTTCTTCCTATGGAAGCTCCGGAGCGGATTGATCGTGCAGATTCTCCACATGCTCATACCAACAACACATGAAAGTTCTCATCAAAATCAAAGGCAACAAAAGTTTAAGATGATTCTTCGTCAATGTCAAAGAATCTACAAAGTATAAAGACTTGAGAACTACATCATTGGTAATTAAAGTCAAATAGAAGTGTGAGCATGGTGGAGAAAGACGTGGAGACACCTAACCAACGAAGTTGACAACGGCAGACAACAACATTAACTGATCACAAAGCATGAAGGAACAATGAATTAAGACTATTCTATATCTACACACAAAGTTCAAGCTCGAGAAAAGTAAAGACCTAATCAAGTGGAGCATCTTTTGAATGACCACCCCTTAGGGGGAGATTGTTAGCCTTAATAGTTTTTATTAGAAGTGATGGTCATTCACGTTTAGGAACTTTGTAACGTGTGTTAGACATCGTACTAGAATAGTCAACGGGCTCGTGGATTGGGCTAAGCTAAATGGTTAGACGTTTAGTTAAGCTAGCCTTGTATAAGTTCACTTAACCCAATTCAATCCAAGTCCATCCACGAGGCCCATGGAAAGCCCATTAGGGCGTTTATGTCTTGTACTATAAATACCCCTCAAAGTCTCATTTGAGGGGTGTGCCTGAAAGTGTGTGTGTGTGTGTTTTCTTTGGAATATACAACATCTTGTGTTCATCTTTCTCTCTACACATACACGGTTTTATAACATATCAAGTCACCATCTTTCTCTTAATCTTTCCTTCTTTATTTCTACGCATAGTTTGTGCTTGTGTTTCGTGGTCTACGCGTAAAGTGGTAACGAGGTATTTGTGATATAAGGTTGATATATTTGAGGTCCTACTAATTATTATACTTAAATTTTGGGCTTATGTACAACATGAGGGCCTCAATTTTTTTTATTAACACTTAAAAAAAAAGTTTATTATACTTAAATTTTTGGCTTAAAAATTTAAGTATAATAAACTTTTAAAAAAATGAAAAATAAAAAAATTAGGCCCTCACAACGTGAAGGCTTAAAATTTTTTTTGGCTAATGTACAACGTGAAGGTTAAAAAAAAATTATTAATACTTAAAAAAAAACTTTTTTTAATGCGTATTTTGTACGATTTTTGTATATTTTCATCCATTTTTATACGTTTTCGTCTGTTTTATAAGTTTTTATACGTTTTATCACTTTTTATACGCTTCTTATACGTTTTTATACGCTTTCGTTTTTTTATTAAATAGTTTTTTAAGTACTAATAAAAAATTTTAAGCGTATAAAAAAAACTTTTTTTTAATGCGTATAAATTTTTTTTAAGCGTATAAAAACTGTTTAATAAATTTTTTAAGTATTAATAAATTTTTTTAAGCCCTCACATTATACATAAGCCCAAATTTAAGTATAATACATATATATATTTTTTTTGTTAGTTACATAAATCGTCCTTGTGGTTTGCCAAAACATGTGGAAAGTCAAAAATACCCTTCAAGTTAACGGTCAACTAACAGAATTATTGGTCAAAGGACCAAACCCGTAATGGGTCAAAACCACGAGGACATGACCCGTCAAAAAAAACACAGGGACATTATATGCAAGATCCGGTAAACTTTAAGGACCAATTATGTAATTAACTCTTATTATTATTATTATTATTATTATTATTATTATTATTATTATTATTATTATTATTATTATTATTATTATTATTATTATTATTATTATTATTATTATTATTATTAATTCATTTATATAATAGTTTTTATATTTTAAAATACGCAGGTTAATCTTTGGACAAACCCCAAGAAGCAGAAGATATCAGAGGTCAACCGACAAAACCGCATGGCGAACACGAGTTCTAGCCTTCACGGATCTCAGTCGTTAGCTGCTATTCGCCATAACTTTGTAAGAAACTATTTAATCATTTTATTTATATATATACATGGTGTTGGGTGTGACGTTATTGATTTTATTTCTAAACAGTTGAGCAGCGACACTGAGGCGGCGGTTGGAGAAGACTTGATAGAGCTTTATCGTCGAAACCATATGAGGGGCGATGTCTTTGAGTCCCCGTTATATGAGACTAGATATGTAAGTATAATTTATTTTCAAAGTCACCCACTTTGATGAAATATAATGCATCACGACTTATATATTACTTTTCTTGGTTTTTTGTAACTAAACAGAACCAGATGATACGGATGCGGGAAGAGAGCACCTCCGATGGGACCCACATGACTGACCGCGAGATTCTGCGTACCGTGATTGGTGGTAAGCAGCGCGGTCATATTCCTGGTGTAGGTCAAGTCTTACCCGACGGTGGAGTGAAGAAGGCCTTTAGCGCCTCCCGACCTCGTGATGAAGCGGACGTGTCCTCACTGCGGGAAACAGTGCAGAAACAGACCGAGGAGCTCGCTACATAGAGGACTCAGATGGAGTTGGTGATGGAGTTTGTGAGGTCATTCCCGGGTTGGCAGGAGCGACTACAGTCCGCCCCGGGATCAGGTGCTATTCCACCAGGTGGGTCGGGATCTGGTGCTACTCCACCGGGTGGGTCGGGATCTGGTGCTACTCCATCCGGTGAGTCTAGAGATACCGGGGACGGGAGTGGGGGTAGTGGGGTTTGAGATGTCGATTTATGTTAGTTTAACACGTTTTGGATATATTTGTAGAGAATAACATGGATTATTATGTCGTTTATGTGCATTATGTGCTAGGATTCCCGCTAAATGGATTATACGTATAGTTTTGGACCATTTGCGGATAGGTAGCTTATGTATAGTTTTGTAGATGATCATGCGTTAACGGTTTTTGAACCGTTTTGGCGATTTTGGAAACAGATAACTATGTTAGCGATTGATGGGTATATATGATATTATGTTTAGCGAATTTGTGTTGTTGTAGCATAAAACAAGTTCTGAAATTGTAGATTTTTTCCGGAAAAAATCAACAATTTTCTGCAAAATGGGTCAGATGCTTTCCCCGGTTATATGTCCCCGGCGAAAGTGTGAAAGCTAATTTCATATTACTACTTTCCCCGGGGACAAGTCCCCGGCAAAAAAGGGAAAACAACAGTAGCGTGCAGTTTTTGCAGGGGACAAGTCCCCGGCGAAAGGTATTTGCTCAACAGTGGTATTCGGCTTTCCCCGGGGACATGCCCCCGGCAAAAAAAAGTGCCACGCTGGACTAATAATGTAATTAGGTAATTAAATAAATATTCAAAAACACTTTTCCCCGGGGACGTGTCCCAGGCAAAAATAAGAGCCACGTCGGACTCGTTTGACCGGCGACAAATGGCTGCGGGACCCACCTGTCCCCGGTAAAGGTTGTCACTAGTCCTCAGGGAAAGTATTCCCGAGAGGGTATTGCCGGGGGACTTTCGTCGGAGACATGTCCCCGGGGAAAGGTTTCGCAGGGGACATGTCCCCGCCGAAAGCCCTGATATTTCCCAACGAAAGTCCACATTGTTGTAGTGTTTGTTAATAAACTAAAGTAAGATAAAACTGATGCATATCTTGAAGCTTTCTTAGTATATAGACTTCCTAGAACAACTCTGATGTTTATTCTAAAGATGAATTCATATAACAAATATCAAGGTTATAAATTTGATTACGAGTTATTATTCGGCAGTTTGAAATAGTTAACAAACAATTGTATATGTACATTTGTTATAGATAAATAATTTGTTTTCGATAACATGAAAATACAGGCCTGATCATCTTGGGGTTGTCCTAAAATTAGGACTAAGAGGCGGAGTTTGAGAATATTGGACCTGACCATGATAAGGAAAGACAAGCAATCATAAAGGGAATATATCATGGGCCTAATTGATGAGTCAAATGGTGATGTTGAAGGGATTCGTGCAGGATCGTTCAAAAAACTATAAAACAATATGACGAAATAACACTTGATTCATAATAAATGCGAGTCTCTTTCGTTAAAGCAATGTTACATTATTTCAGAACCGACTACTTGCTGCAGAGAGGGTTTTCAGTTTATGCTCTTCATCTATTATTAGTTTCCATACAGGTTATATCAACTTTGCAGAAAATTCATTTAGATATGATATTATGGATCTTTTTCATTTCAATGGCCATTTTCAAGCCGGTAATGGTTAATATTAAGCAATTAGTCCAGTTGTATTGATCAAACAATATTTTATCGACTCTAATCATAGACAGAACATCCTTGCATGTTCTTACGAGCTTATAACTCTAAACAAAGATATTGGAACTAGTCTTTTGCTTCTGGTGTAATCATACTCTTATAGGAATTCATGTACCAAAGCATGCTTTTAAGTTTTAATAAAGGTAACATGTATCATTCATATGTACTGTGCATACACATCCGTAATCTGTTCTGGGACTTTTCTTTTTCGCAAAAGTCCACCAGATCAATCTCACGGCACGATAAGTCATGAGTATTTGTACTCTAGACCAGCTAAAGCTATATGCCTCGTTCGCTTTCCGTTCTTGGTTAAACCAAATGTTTCAATAATTCTTTATGAACCATTTATATTTGATATTATATATCCATTCAATCATTAACTTTGCAAATATTTCGCTCTTTGGAACTAAATAACAGTAAATTGTATATCATCAATTTAGATAAAGCAGTCGGTCACTGATTGACACCCATTATTAACTGCTTATGCATTTGTTACATATGTAGTAAATAGAAAAGCAAACACAATATTTAGAGCGGTAACCCACCAACTTACGAATCACACACTTCTTTCACATATGATAGATTCTTAGATCTTCATTCTTCATCATCGTCAAGGCCCTTGAGCATCCAAGACGGCTTCTGGCCGTAACTACCATGGTTCATGCCACTGGAAGTGTGACCATAGTTTGAGCTACCATGTCCATAGTTGTTGTGCCCGTGTGTGAGACCACTTCCATACCCTTGTGACTTTCCATACCCATGTGAGCTCCCGTAGCCCTGACCGTGTGGGGCCACATGGCTTTGGCCGTGTGAGCTCCCATAGCCCTGACCGTGTGGGACCCCATGGCTCTGGCCGTGTAGGCTCCCATAGCCCTGACCGTGTGGGGACCCATGGCTCTGGCCATGTGGGCTCCCATGGCCGTAGGAATTCCCATAGTGGGAATTTCCATAGCCACCGCTGGGAATCATTCCTCCAGATGAAAAGCCTGGATTAGCACTAGAGTACTGGTTTGCTCCACTTCCGTAGACACCAGTGGACATACCGGACATACCAGACTGGTATTGTTGAGCTTGGGTTGATGAGTAAGTTGACATATTAGGGTAACCTGAGTATGGGGTTGTCTGCTCAGTTACACCTTGGAAGTTGCTGTAACTTCCATTAGGCCCTTGGTAAGCCGAATTGTGGTAGCCACCAGGGTAAGTACGCTCTATTTGAAGAACCATTTTTTTGGGTAGTAAAAATGTATCTTCAGATATAAACTTGTATTTGCTGATGGTTTTTCTATATGGTAACTTAGTGTTAGCTATTTATAGTGTTAGCGGGTGATTCCAAATATATCACAATGACGTGTTACGTCTCATATCATGGGAATATTAGAACGCGCATTCATTGGTGGCCACTGATTGAAGTCTCATCAAGTATACACACTTTACTCCCAAATGTAGTCTTATTCATGAATTCGCCTATTTGGAAAATGTAGCATCCTTTTTTTTAATTTTGCCCCTTTACTGTCATGAAAAAATGCCAAAATTTCTTTTTTAAGCATCTTATACTATGTAGTGTCCCAAGCATATGTTCTAATTTCCTTATCATATTTCAATTTTATCTTGTATTCGTATTCTTGCCTATCAACTTGTTTTCTTATGATTGGGTCACATTACGTGCATAACAGCGAGGTATGAGTCTTTATAATATTACTGGTCTATATTCGATTTTCCAGTCCTGGAGATTTGAAAATTGAACCAAAGGCATTAAGTCAATGAAGCAAAACCTGCATGAATATAACAAGCTTTTCAAATACCAGAACCAGATTCTGTCTCTGGAGACATGTTATACACTTATTTTGTTCAATATTTCTCAAAGCACCATTACTATACATGTGTCATGACCGATTCTGATACTCGATTAAAATTGCTTCATTTGCTAAAGATGTTTCATACTAGGTTCCTTTAATATGCAGGAACAGCTAGTCTGAAGTGCTTGCATTCTGATCCCAGCATGTCCCCTTGGTTAAGGTTTATGTAGGGGTGTTCACGGATTGGGTAATGTCCACATTAACCGAAAACCGAAACCGAGCCGAACCGAAAATAACTGAACCGAATTTGTGACCGAACCGAATTGGTCAAAACCGAACCGAACCGAACTAAATATTTGGTTATCGGGTTGGATATGGTTTTGGCAATGAAAACCAAAAACCGAATTCATATAAAATATATATTTTTTCTATGTATATATATGAAAAAAAATAACTAAAACTCTTTCTAATATAAATATAACATGATTTAAGCTTGAAAAAAATATTTTGTGCTAAAAATATATATAATTAAATTAAAAAATAATTAGAATTATGTAATTCGGGTTATTCGGTTCAGTTTTCGGTTATAGGGGTTCGGTTTTCGATTATTCGGTTCGGTTTTCGGTTCGGTTGAATCAAATTTAATTTCGGTTCGGTTCGGTTTTCGATTATACCCAGAAAAAAAATTAATCGAACTAACCGAACCGAATAATCCGATAACCGAACCGATGAACACCCTAGGTTTATGTCAGCATCTTTTATCTAGTAGTTTTTTCAAGTAGAGGTGCACAAACAGGCCTGGGCCAGAGACCGATCTACTACAGCCTGAAAAGTCCTGAGTAAGCCCAAAAAGTGCATTTGGTCCTATATATTAATCCATGAATCAACCAGCCCTATACCCAGTTAAGCCTGCAGCCTAAAAGATCCCCATTCCAAACTTAGATAACGATTGTTTCTTCATTTCACTAAATGATAGAAAGTAATGGTGCCACCCAGTCACCTTACACATCCAGGGACGGATCTAGCTAATAAGTGTGGAGGGCAGATGCCCCTCATGGCTAATCGAAAAAATTGATATTTTAGTGTAATTTTTTTTTTATTTTGACATTTTTTTCGAAAGTGACCCCACCAAAAACTCAAATTGCCCCCACTCACATATTCAAATCCAACAATTAACTCTTTAAAGCCATATAAATCCTTCATGTCTAAGTAAAAATACTCAATTTATCATTACGTTTATAGTTTTTTCTTTCGTATTTGTTGCTATCGTAAAAAAAATAATTTGCCCCCCACATTTTATTTTTCTGAGTCCGTCACTGTACACACATCAGGGTCACCTTAGTTTTCTCTCTTCTCTCACTTTCCCTCATTCCCTCTCACCTTTCACCCATATCGGTTACTTTCCCCATCACATTTCATTAGAATACTCACTTTATACAAATATATCCTACTAAATACTTCACACATACTAACAAACCAAATAAAAAACATTAAAACAAAAAGAGGGACCAACATTTTTTCAACCTCACCTTTCGGTTACCTTTCCTCCTTTTTTTTTGTTGGGTCGTGTGCGAGTTGGAGTGGGTGTTTTAGTGATGTAGCGTGAGGTGAGGCCACACTCACGACTATTACGTGTAGTCTAATAGTGATCATGCCGGAAATATCTTGTTTGATGGAACGGGTAATAGGTCAAAATGGATAAACTCGTTAGATATTTAGTATTACGGTGTAACAAAAGCTAACGCATCAATAAATGTCAATTTTACTTTTTAAAACATTTTGATTGATTTTTATTTAAAAATATACACTTATTATTCAACAAGTCAAAGTAAAAATGTAAACACTTAATTTAAGGGAGAAAAGAATATTTAACATGCCTTATAAACCAGTCAATCTACTTGACAATATTCATTTTTGCTCTAGTTTACTTTATTTTTCTAACCTGTTAATAGCAGGTTTATCAACATGTATTTTGAAGAGTTACTACTTATGTAGTGTTTGTTTTTCAAAAAATCCTTTTTAATAGTCTCTTAATTTGAATCATTCAAACGCGATCAGGTATATGAGTTATTAAGTGTGTTTTTATACCTCGTTTAAAGGCGGTCAGAAACTCAAACTTCTTACCCAACAAGATACGAAGAGAATATCTTGCTACCTCTTTTAACACTTTTATACTTTTTCACTTTAATTTTTTTTTTTTTTTTGGTTTTTTTTTTTTTCATTTTCTATTATGCATTTTCTCAATTTCTTTCCTTTATTATTGGATAGTACATCTAAAGAGAATTGTCTTGCCAATAAAAAATGTTAAAGAAGAAAATATGAGGGTGACGAAATTGCTCAAACACAAAAATCTATTAATGTAAACAATAATAATATACTAGTTTGTGAGATCAAATTATCACATGTGTATTTTGAGCATGCCACAATTTGATTTCAAAAACTAGTTATATTTTTTAGTTGTTAATTGACGGTTACTTTACTTTTTTCGCAATCTTATCATCGTAATTAATTGATGGTGATAGTTTACAACATAGATGTATAACATATATAAAATGAAATAAGATAGATTAAGCTCTCACCAGAAATAAAATGTACGAAATATTATACAAAGGAATGTGACATTTGGAGTAACCAACAAGTGGAGACTAACATATACTTACTATATTTACCCAACGCAAAACAAATGTTGATGAAAATAAACAATAACATTAAAATATATATGACGAGTATGTTTGGCAAAACTAGTTGTATGCTGTAAGCTGTAAATTGCAAAACTATTAACATGAGCTACAAGCTTTATCTTTTTTTTTTTCAATAAATGTGTTTGGTAAATTAGTTGTTAACTGTAACTATAAGCTGTTAACAGTAATTTTATGTTTTAACAGCTCTGAAATTTTTAAAAGCTTCATGAATCAGCTTTTTATTTTGGAGCTACTTGTTTAAAATAAAAGCTTGAAGTTGATGTATTCAAACGGAGCTACTTGTTTTTTAAGAGATTATTTTTGTAACAAAAAACTTACAGCTCCAAAAAAGCTTCAAATATTAGCCTACCAATCAGGCCCGACCACCCAAATACAAAAGTTCTTGATGCTAAATGCAAAAGTTACGACATCTTTTTAGATAGTTGGTATTATTTAGACATGAGTACATAACATACAAATAGCTAAAGTTATGTCATGGCTCAAATTTCCAAATTTCACCAAGTCAAGAAGAGATATTGAATCTTTTCTTACTTGTCATTATATATACGTGTGGATTAATCCCAAATAATTTGACTTATGAGTATTTATTTTCTCATATCCATGTGGAGCGTGTAGAACGGGTAGTCAAATATCTATAACTTTAATAGTCCCATTTAGCATGCCGTTAGTAGTAAGTTAGGTGTTTATCTATTAAAAAACTTTGAATTTAAACTGCATATTAGCTGAGGCGTAAATGTCTGAATGTGAATTAAATAATATTGTTTGTTTTGTTGTAAAATAATGTCTGAATGATATAAATATAAAGCAGTTTCATTTTTATGATACATAAACGTTTATAAACATTAAATAGAACAATGAACTCATAAAACCAAAACAACCAAGCAACAAAGAAATCAGTTGCGCTAAAAAAATATTCAAAAACATTGTGTCACAATTTAATCTCGTAAAGTAGTCATCTAAGTAATGAGCAATGATTTTTGCTGTTTACGTTTGTTTATTTGATCTTGTATTGCTCAAGTCCTAAAAGACATGGTGGGTGTACTTGTTAAAAAGATCTATTGAATGACTTCGAACGAAACAGTCACCATTTTAGATGAAGCAAATACCTTCTATTTTGTTCGGAAACCAATAATTATATTGACAGCTGAAAAAATATATAAAAAATAAAAATAAAATAAAATAGGCAAGTTCTACATGGAATCATTGACACATAAATCAAAATCAATGTACCATTTTATGCAAGCTTGTCTTCGGAAAAACAATAACCACATGGTATCGGATTCACTAGAATTTGGTAGGCTTGGGTTAGTTAGCCAATGCCATTTGCCACCAAAGACACATGGGAGAGGTCCACAAGCTACTGAACTGGAGGCAGGTGTTGACTTGAGTGGGCCAATATTCACCATTTCTTATATTTTTTAGACTAAAATACACGGTTGGTCCTTAAACTTGGCAAAAAGCTTCGCGATGGGACAAAACTCGACGTTATCATCGCCAGAAGTCCAAACCTTGGCCTTTAAATGTCAAACTCGTCCCTTGACCAATAATGCCGTTGTCAAAGTTATGTTGGTGAGGGCAAAACCGTCTTTCACTGTAGCGTACTAAATAGAAACCACTGTACAGTGTTTGTAGCTAGTGTATATGTGTGTAACACGGTTTGGTCGACATTTATCATCCATCCCTAAACTATCCTACAAAAACGGTCTTCTACAAAACGATAATCGTTTCAAGATGGTACGTTGCTGGTGTGGTATGCAAGCTATTATTCGCACTTCGTGGACCTCTGCCAAGCCAGGGCGTCGATTCTTTGGTTGTTCTGTTGAAGTAAGTGCGTCTTAATATTTATTGTGTTAGTTTGTTTTCGGAAGCAGCAAAGTACATTGTAACAATGGTGGTTGTTTAATGACTTGTCATAATCATCAATAGTTCTTGTCACTGGATAAGATGGTATGATCCTGAAATCTGTGCTCGTTCAAGAATGATCATACCAGGCCTTTTGAGGGGGAGAAATGAGCTTGAGGCAAGATTAGTAGTTGCTGAAGGTGATGTGTGGAAGTGGAAGATTTACCTGGTGCTAAGTTGGATGTTGTTCTTCATTGTTTATGCATTGGGATAACTTTTTTACCTTTTATGTAATGAGGCGAGATGGTTAATGTTCTGTATCTTGAATTGTAGTAACCTTGTTATGAAGTATTCAGTTTGGTTTGTTTCTGATTTTCAATGCCTTATGGGTATGCAGATGGTTAGCAATTTGTTTAGGGTTGACTTTTAAATGTCAACATTCTTATGAGGTTCTGTTTAGCTTTGGTTACTTTTGATGCAAATTATTCACACATCAATCTTAGTCAATCTAAAAAAATACACAATAATGACATGGTTCCATAGTTAATGCAAATGGATATAATTCCAAATGCATAAAATTGCATACTTTTCAAAGCATGAGAACTACAGTTAGACACACACACACATATTTTTTTAGAGTACATAACTTGTCCATAGGAAATAAACTAGATGAAACATGGTCTAGATAATTAGCATAACAGAATTGACATATGGTGAGGCCATCATTCTTTCCAGTGCAGCCTGCTGCCTAGTCATTCTTCGTGTAGCAGGCTGGGTTGAAGCAGAAACTGCTTGAACATCACTTGACTGCAGCTGAGAATCAGACTGGGATTGATCATGTTGCTGGGATTGGCACTAGGCTTGGTCATGCATGCTGGGATCGGCAGTTGCTTCATCTTGATGTTGCTGGGATTGTGACTAGGGTGCATCAAGTATGATGGGATCTTCAGTTGCTGGATCTTGATTTTCAGATTGAACACCACTTCCTTGAACTGCACTAACTTGACTTTCAACAACACCTGTACCTTCAGCTTTTTTATCTGCTGCTACTTTTTTACCTTTAGGATGTCTCTTTTTTGCTGCAGCTTTTGTAGGCACTTGTTTGACATTTCCCTTATTGGCAGTTCGACTACTTTCAGCTCCACCATACCCTAGGCATGTTATCCGGTTGTGTCCAGCAATGCCACAAATACTACACTTAACACTCTTCCAAGCCCTTGACAGCTTACCATCCTTCACAATCTCTTCACTTTCAGGAGCTATCCTAACTCTTTTTCTACCTCTTGCGGTAGGCGGGTTTGTTTCGGATTTCGGTGGAACAATTGTTGTTGGCACAGTTGATTTTTCCCAATGTTCACTGCTAGTTATAGGCTGGACATGGTGTTTGTAGGTTGCCTCCCAAGTGAGAAGATAGTAACAAGGATGAGCCCATGTTTCTACAGCTCCTACTTGTTGCCCATTTAAAGCCATATTCCAATTGGTAGCAATAGCATGTTTACATGGTAAACCTGTTATCTCCCATCTTCTGCAAGTACAAGACTTGTGTACAACATTAACTACACATTGGTCACCCCATGGTCCACTAACCTGAAACTTAGTTCCCCCATTCCATAAAACATTATATTTAACAGCCTCTTTCTTAATACCCTATAGCATGTGTTGTGCAGTTGATGTTAGTGGCCCATCACTCTTCTCAATCACCATTAGGGGTGGAAATGAGCCGAGCCGCTCGTGAAAAGCTCGGGATCGGATCGGTAAAAAGCTCGAACGAGCCGAGTCTAAACGAGCTCGAGCCCGAGTTCGAGCCTAAGTTGCGGCTCGTTTATTAATCGAGCTCGAGCTCGAGCTTTACATATAAAGCTCGTTTGGGCTCGCGAGCCTAAACGAGCCTAAAAGAAATTATAATATTTTAAGTATTAAACATATATACGAGCCGAGCTCGAGCTTATTAACGAGCTCAATAAAGATATTATTACGAGCCGAGCTCGAGCTTATTAACGAGCTCAATAAAGATATTATTACGAGCCGAGCTGAACTTTTTATGGCCAAATTACATAAACGAGTCGAGCTCGAGCCGAGCCCGAGCCTATATAACATACTACGAGCCGAGCTCGAGCTTAGAAGTTAAGGCTCGAAACGAGCCGAGCTCGAGCTCGAGCCTTTTAAAACTTAAACGAGCCGAGCTCGAGCTCTGGCGATCTCGGGCTCGGCTTGGATCGTTTCCACCCCTAATCACCATAAGAACATGCATTATCCTCTTCATACAGTATTCCTTGATGTATTCTAAGGCTGTAATAATTGGTTTGCTTAAACCCTCAATTATTTTGTCATGAAACACTTGACACATGTTATTAAGTAACACATTAGAAGTAGCTCTCCCTGAAGATTAAAAGTAATAAACATGTATTAATTATAATTGTTTATACTGCATTAACAAATACAAATTAATTGAAACAGATAGATCACTTACATGAAAATGTGACCTTGACCAATGGATCGGTGGTGTCTTACTTAACCAATCATGGGCTGGTTGATTAAGTTTCTTGAGATCAGCCATGGCTTTCCGAAACTGTACAACAGTTGAGGCTGTTGCACATTTCCACAGATGCTCTTTGTAGGCCCTACCTTTCCATTGCAGTTTCATTTTCTCATGAATGCTTCTAATACAGAATATGTATTCTGCTTCTGGAAAAACTTCTGCTAAAGCTCTACTTATATCCTGCACAAAATCAAATTTGTTTACTGTCTGTTTCAAAACAAAGAGACTTAAATTCATGAACAGAGTAAGAGAGTACCTTTTCCATGTCAGTAATAAAAGTGATGCTTGAAATTGGCCCAAGTGCTATATCATCGGATAAACAATGAAGAAACCAAGTCCATGATCCTATGTTTTCTGATTCAACAAAAGCATAAGCGAAAGGGTATATACCATTGTTGCTATCAATTCTCACAGCTGTCATCAGTTGACCATTCAAAGGACCACGAATTGGAAAAGCACCCAGCCCCAACAACGATCTCCCACACTATTTAAATCCTTGCTTCAGTGCACCTAAACAAACATACACTCTCTTGAATTCTCTGGTTGGAAGAGCCTCATCTGGAGGTTGTTCCACATTCATCACCACTGTTGTATTAGGGTTTGTCTTCCGCAACTCTTGAACATAATCTCTCAACATGGTAAATTGTAGCTTGAATTGACCCCTGATGGCTGTTATTGCTAGGTTTTTGGCCCTTAAACCTTCTGCATGGACACTTGAAGCTCGTATTGGTTGGTAAGTTGATTATGCACAGACTTGACAGGAAGCTGTGGATTTGTTTCAACTTGTGCTGTAATTTTCTGTGAGATATAGCGAAGGTCAAAAGCTCTGACTTCCCTTGATTGCAAACAAGTGTGTTGCTCATTATATGTTTTGACTGACCAGATACCTGTCTCACCATTCCTGCCGACAAACAATAGCCATGGGCAGAGTATTTGTGAAGGGTCATTTTTTCCAGAAAGCAATGCATTTATACCCCTTATGTTTAATGGACTTGTAGATGGGCCTATATCCAGTCCAGGACCTTCACTTGGGCCTGAAAGTGGAACACAACCGCTACACCTGACCCTTATTCTTGTTTTGTCATTCTTCAAAAGAAACAACTCCCTCCTAGTTTCTATTGAATGCTCTCTTACTAGGTTTTTTATTTCCCCTGCAGTAGCAAACTCCTGACCAACATAGAAAAAAACTGTATAGACTCCATTTGCAAAGTCTGCATGTTGGAAACAAACATAGTCACTGCAAAATACATCATCAACCATCACATGTAAATCATTTACCAACTGCATGTCATCACTTATATTACTGGTTGTTTCTGCTTCACCGAACTCATTACTCTGACCTACTTGTACCATACCAAGTTGTGCATCATTCTCCTGACAAGTAGGGGTGTCAAATGCGTTGACCCGACCCGAACCCGATAAGACCTTATAGGGCCGGGTTAATTCGGGTCCAACCTAGCTTATCGGATCAACCCGATAAACCCGATAGTCTAATAGGGTCGGGTTAGGGTCATAGTTAGTTTCTTATCGGGTTATCGGGTCAACCCGATAAGATATAGTGTCATATTAACAAATCTTTGATTGTTGAACAAAAGCACATTATATGCTATTTCAAAATGAGATGTAAATTACTACATTCTCGAGTCATATCTATTATGACTAGTAAATAACTTTTCGTATTATCAAGACATGACAGTATGACACATTTGAAAATAGATTAAAGTCAAGTAATATGATCTTTTACCTCTAGTGTAATGAGTAGTCTCCGGTGAGCTGTTACTTTTTTCTTAAAGAAAAGCTCATTAACATGGATTACATAATACAATATAACAGTATTAATTTATCAATTTGTATTATGATCAATTGTTTACCTTGAGCTCCATGTCTCTAGTACTTGGATGATCAACTTTAAATGAAAAGAAATAAGAATTTGCTATATGTCATACTTCATGGGTTTGTCTAGTTCTTGTGATGTTTCTGCTACAACCTTTAGAATTGAAAGCAACAGAGTAGCAAAGAAAGGCAAAAGGGAACACTATAAAATAAAAAAGCATACGTGTTTTTATAAATTCGCAACACCGTGCGAAATTATAATACGTTATAAAACACTTGCTCCTTAAGTCCAACATTCTCGTTCGATAGCATTACAAACTTATTATTATCTATCAGCCTTATTTATTTAACTTTTTTTAACAAGCAAACCCATAACCCGATAGACCCAACCCGACAACCCGCAACCCGATAGACCCGATAGCTTATCGGGTCGGGTTGCGGGTTAGTTTTTATTTTTTCAAAACCCGATAGACCCGACCCGATAAGCCTCAAACCCGACCCGATAACCCGATTGACACCCCTACTGACAAGTGTTCTCTTCATTTGGTTCAATTGAATCATCAACTGCATTGCCTAAGTCACTAGTGTCACTCGCTTGTAACAGGGTAACATCAACAACAGGATCTTGTTCCATGTTATTGTCATAAACAGAAGCGCATCCTACAAGATGATTATCCTGAGTCAATTGAAACAGAGTTACATCCACATCAGGCTCCTCAAACATGTTATTGACATCAACTAGTGCTCTTCCTGCTTTGTCTAAGTGCTTCTCCTGAGTCAATTGAAACAGATTAACCTCAAAATTTGCAGGCTCCTCAAAGCTGTTATTGACATCAACTAGTGCTCTTCCAACTTTGTCTAAGTGCTTCCCTTGAGTCACTCGGAACAGATTAACCTCAACATTATCAGGCTCCTTTATAGCATTGTCCTCATCAATAAGTACTAAAGCACGCTCACTGTTATGAACAGGTTGGCTAGCAAATGAGCAGTCTAAGGTGGAAAATACTGGCTCAATGTTTAGCAAATTGCTAGATTCACCAATATCATTGACGTCCACAGGCACTTGTGTAAGTTGGATAAAAGGATCTAGGGCAGGTTCATTATCTAGATCATCTAACACCAACCGTCTACAACAGGATTGAATAGCCGCAGTAGCAACTTTTCTCCTATCTTCATCCATCTCCCAAAACACAGTCTTAATTGATTGTGGGTACATTTCATAAAGTTCTAATCTAGTCTTCCCTATTTCCACATAGACGTCAATCAGCTTATGCTCTATGACAACATCTTTCAACAAGTCAACATTAGCAGCTTCACGCAAAGAAAACAAACCGTCGTCTAATGTACAACCAGACTTAAGAAAGTAGAAATAATTCGTTTGTACAGTCTCATAACCGATTTGGGTCATGAGAGCATCCATTTCATCAACGGATACCTCTTTTATTTCCACAAGATCAACAAGGTATTTCTTGCCTCCTTGATATATCCTACCTGGAAAGTATTTGAATGTACCTTCATAATGGAACATCATGCTAAAGGATCCAGGTTCACCCGCTGTATAAAAAATGTACAAAAACAATGTTAAGCTAAAGTTACCTAAAAGGGGAATAACTTAAACAGTCGTACTAACATATGATTGTAATAGGCTCTAACCAAAAAAGACTTACAATATCTCCTGATTGCAGCTCTTTCCTCCGTTTCACGATCATCATAGAAAGGATATTCTCTTACTCGCCACAGAGTAAATCCAAGGTGGTTGTTTATTATTTTCTTACTTATATTATTTGATTTGATGATAGACATTGCATTAGGGTTTTCTAGGTAGGCTTCCAAAACAAGTTTGGGGATGAGCAATGAGTACACAGCTTTGTTATATTATACATAATGGCGGGAAATTGGACAAGACATCTGCTACAGTACATAAAGTAAAATGACTATTGTACCCTCAACAGTAACATGATAACGGGTTTTTCTGGAGTATAACGGAACGTTGACAACGCCGTTATTGGTCAAGGGACGATTTGGCATTTAAAGGCCAAGGTTTGGACCTCTGGCCATGATAACGCCGAGTTTTGTCCCATCGCGAAGCGTTTTGCCAAGTTTAGGAACCAACCGTGTATTTTAGTCTATTTTTTATTTGTATATAAAAAAGTAGAAATATATGGGAGCACTTGAGGTAACTTTTTAGGCTGGGCACAGTCGTGACCAAGTTAAAAAAAAATAAAAAATGATGCGTGTGTAATAATCGATCGAAAATTCGATTGATTGTATTTTTTTCCCAGGCTCGACCGACTTCCGACCCGACCATCACATTGGGAATGACCGATGTTGAAATTGATCAACTTTGATGACCAACCGATCTTTTATATTCGACTGCGTCCAGCCTTAAAACCCAATTTGACTCGGTTGGTTCAACGGTTGAATTACGAAAGTCGGTTTTGAGAAAAAAGACAACCAAAAATATAGAACTAGAGACTGTTTGGTAGAGGCTTTTTGAAAAGCTGTTAGTTTTTTATTACAAAAATAATCTTCTGAAATAAATAGCTTTGTTTGGATACATGAAATTAAAGTTTTTATTTCAAATAAATAGCACTAAAATAAAAAGCATATTCATGAAGCTTTTTAAACATCTTGAAGCTGTTAAAACTTAAATTACTAATATACCCTCTAAACATTTATTTACAATTATAAATATATCATTTTATGTCATTTTACATCTTATAATTACATTTAATAACTAACTTACCAAAAAAATTTATTGAAAAAAAGATACAGTTTGTAGTTCATGTTAACAGCTTTGCAGTTTACGGCTTACAGCTAACAGTTAGTTTTTGCCAAACATACCCCTAAACTAAGTTAATTTGAACTAGTTTTAATCAAAGGGCTTGTTATCACATGTTATGTGAGAAGCTCTCCAATTAAATGGTTGCATGTTCAAGTCCTGCTTAAGACATGTGAGATAGATACATTGTGAGATAATTAAAAATTGTCGAAAAAAGCTAGTTTTAAGGTATGTTTGGCAAAAATAGATTGTGTTGGTGCTGTTGTTGAAAAATATTATAAAAATGGTATTTTTATAAGTTACATGAAGTAAGCTTTTATTTTCAGTTTTATGGAAGATTATTTTTTTTATAATCTCTTATAAATTATGTCTGCCAAACAAAGATTATTTTTTAAATAGCTTATTTTTTGATAAAATAAGCATAATCTCTATATAATCTCATATGACAAAAATAGCCTTAGAAACATTGCTTAAAGTAGTAGATGATAAGAATGCAAAACGATATTTAGTGTAAAAGTCGTCTTAATGTTCGCATTATAACCCTTTTGAAACCACTAACATGTCAAAATTATCATATCTACACACCTAACAAAATTGAATCTAACTCTATGAAAAATAAACGTTACTAACTATTGTTATTGAGATAATCATCATCTATTTGGTTAACGTGTCCACATCTCATTATTTTTAAGACCGTTAGAAGTAGCAAGCGACCCTACATGGAAGAAATAAAGTGACCATAACTTCTCTTTATATCATTCTTGGGAAAATGTGATAATTTAAAACTATACAAATGTATTGGTATCATATTTACCGATGGTAAGCCACTGTATATTAGCTTAGTTGTCTCGGTTTATATTTACTCCCTCCGTCTCAAATTAATAGTCCATATTTCTTTTTTGGGATGTCTCAAAAAGATTGTCCACTTTCCATTTTTAGTAATAAATATGGAATTTAGCGGGAGAATATTCTATATGAGTGGTTGAAAATTGTTGTGGTCCCACTTTTATTAAACTTGGTAATTTTTGTCTCCTGACAATAATTTTGAGACGGAGGGAGTATAAGCTTATTTTTTGGCGTATGAACTTATTATGACCGTATGGAAAATAAGCTCGTAAGCTGGAAAATAAGCCAGAAAACACCGGTCTACGATATATAAGCCAAAGTCAAATAATCCCAAAAGCTCATAAATAAACTTAGACAAACACTCCATTCAATGATACGTACGTAAGTGCTTAAGTGTGATAATTTGAAAACAGAGTATGTGTTTAAACATAAACTACGAAGAAATGAGATAAACTCGCTTACGATAAACTATTCAGCAACAGTTAGCTTAATATTTAAAGTGTATCAGTTAAAGTCACAAATTTTGATACTATATAAGAACTCCTTAACAGGTAGCCATTGATGCCTAGAAGCTTACTAAAAGGTTTGTCAAGTTTATATAGATACAACATATTGCAAGAAATCTCGTTAATTAGTGTTGTACCAAAAGTTACACCATTATAGTGTTGTGATCAAAGATGGTTAACACCAAAATCAGAAAATCTATACGCCGAATGTTGTGTTTTGGAGCATACAATGTAGAAGGCCTTCATGAACGAAAATAAACAAAAACCAAAACTTAACGGCTTACATTGTCTACATACAGAATAACTTAAACGTTTCACTGTTATCGTCTGTAATGAACCTTCTATATCAAATGTATGAAATGACATTAATTCGCTGCAATCACTTTCTAATTTAAGCGTCGTGTGACTCACCAAAACTGATGCATCATCGATGTAAGATACACCATACATTAACAAAATCTAGCATCTTTTTACCTAACAACACGATATTTTTCATACCAAACCAGCTTAATAATTAACCAAACACCAAACTAGGATCGAAGAATCTGGACTAAAACTCATGGTGCTCATCTTTCACAACACCCATATTCTAAGCCAATGATAGACAACAGAACATGTTTGCTGTCAGCTTGCAATTTCTTTAAGAATAAAATTTAGCAGCTGTATACGTAGGACATACATGCCAACCTCAAACAATAATCTTGTCAAAAAAGGCATCAGATTCTTCTTTATACCAAGGATCATTCTGTCTTACGGCTGTTACTATGTTTTATTTATATAATCATAGCTGTAAAACAACAGTTGACATAAACAAAGACAAGAACAAACATCATCCTCTATAATGATCAACAGGACAAACACCAAATGTTACAAATTATGAGCTAAATATGTAACACAATTTGAATTAATATATATTTTTAAAAATCGAATGTCTGTCAAAGATTCAAAATTTCCTAAAACCGAATACAAATCTCAAACTTCCTTGAATTTACCTTCTTCCGTGAGGCAAAGGGGGGTTGATGATCATGAAACTTGAAAAAGTGTGCCCCGATATATGAAAGACTATGTACACTATCGCCAGATATAAGCCCGAGTCAGCTATTGTTTGGTCAAACCCGTAAATGGTTTTGTATGCAAACTCTAAAGTTCCAACCTTTACAGTGAAATAACAGATATGGTATCGGTTTTGAGGATTTTACTCACTTTCCCTTACGCAGTTCCCTGGTAATAGAAATCTATACTTGTCGGCATTCTCTAGTAAATAAGCCGGAAGATGAACTGCTGAATACGAATGAGGGATAGGTCCCATTTTCCCGATGATTTCTTTAAATGTGTATTCTTCAGGGAGCATATCAAAGAGGTCTGCTCCTCTGCATATAACTTTCTGAACCCTTTTGGGGTTCAAGAATTTATTGAACCTCACTCTGTCGACATGACTATAAGCTTTCATCTTAAAAACAAACTCACTGATGCGACGGAAACAAAAGCTACAATGCCACCCTGCATCCGCCAACACAACATCAGACTGACGGTAATGAGCATAACGTGTCTTTCCTGATTGATATCTATGAACCGACGCCCTCCAACTATTATTATCAAGCAAAAACTCAAACGAATATAAATAGTTCTTGAGCCGAAGATGAAGAATTGAGGGTATGTCATCACACCATCTTAACAGATTAATGGTATGCCTACTTGGTATCTCATCAATATCCGACATGATCAACAAATCGTCATCTTGAATACCCGCTTTCTTTAATAGGTAATCCAGTGCAAGTCTCTGGTACGCCTCTTCAACAAATGGATTCTCCCCTTTCTTAAACCTCCCGGGAATCTTCCCATACGTCAATCTTGGCTCCACAAACTTAAACTGATCACGCATAGTATCAAACACCAATGGCTTAGGTAAACCAGTGAACGTCGAGTTTGATTCAAGTAGCACAAACTCAGTAACATAAGGGTACAACTCATGCCATCTTATAGTAAGAAGATCAACTTCATTACTAAACAGAACCGCATCGAAAACACGCCTTGGGAACTCACGCGTTCCCCAACCATGAAGCTTACAAAGATTCTGCATTGACACGTTTTCGTGATAATAATGTGGGATTTCGTGGAACGGCTTAGGTGGTGACTCCCATAATGGACGTAAAAAGTACGATATTTTCTGTCCATGAACATACAAACCAAGGATAACGGTTGGGACTAACACGAACAGAAAAATGAGCGCTTTCAAATCGAGCCCACGAAGTATGCATCTTACTCTTGACATTGTTGTAGATTTTCCTGAATCCTGAAAAAACCAAATGTACATTTTCATTATTTTTGGGCTAACATTACTAAAGTCATCATCTCGTACTAAAATTTACTTTTAACACCAAAAGCATCTCTAGAACATCAAAAAAAAAAAAAAAAACTATTTCATTAAATTACAAAAGTATATGACAAAATCAAACAAATAACATAAAACCTTTTTTTAATTAATCAAATTTAAATTCCTATGAACAAATTCAAAAACATAACTATAAATAGATCAAATCACAAATTAAATAAAAATAATAAAAAATTAAATTTACCTCATCACCACAAATATCATCAGATTTCTTAGAGCAATACCCAGATCCACCTTCCACCATCAAATAAACTTTATCAATAAACTTACTCACACTAATCATCGCCATTACCAAACCCTATTCTTCAAATTCAACTCAAATCAGATCACAATAATTAAGGAAAATTGCAGATTTAGACACCCAAATTAACGAATTTCCAAGCCCAGAAACAAATTTTGAAAATAACGCAGAAATTTTCAAACTATAATTTACACAATCTATCAAATTGAGATCAATAAGTCACTAAAATTTGGGGAAAATGGTAAAATTGGACACCCAATTGGCTTAATCGAAGAACCCTGAAAGGAATTTGGATATAACGTTGAAATGAATAAACCCCTAATTTTCACTGTTATCAGAACTGTGTCAAATTGAGATCAAATAAGGTGTGAAATTTGGGGAAAACGATGGAACTGGAGGTTTGGATATGTGAATTGAAGAACCCTGAAAGGAATTAAATGGAAATGAAGAGCATTGGGGGTATGGTATAAGCTGTATATGAGGTGTTTGATGAAATGTTTTTTCTCACACAGTGAGTGTGTTTGTGTGTGTAGAGATGGCAGTTGTAAATATACACAAGATTATAACAAAGCCGTTGTTTCTTTGTCTTTTTGTACCCCACTTTTTTATGTTTTTATTTTTTGGTTTGCTTTGTTGTAATTATGTGTTTATAGACGTGTGTGTTGTGTTTATTGGTTTAGGGTCAAGGTTTTGGGCTTTCTTCTAGTTTGACTAATTTGCCCCTTTGGAATTGGTAATCTTTTGGCCATTTTCATGTTGTTTTGTTTCACCTATTCATGATCGTAGGTATAAACATGTAACGTTTATATGACACTGGAAATCTTTGCACATAGTGCTAATCACGGGTGGTAATTCAGATCGGATTCGGGTTGATAAGTTTTAAATTACTGGATCAACTGTGTTAATCCTAACTTGTTTACACATAATCCGAACTTGTCTCATTTAACCCGTGTATATACTTATGTTGACGAGTTAAATAGCTTACATAGGTTGAATAGGTTAAACGGGTTTTGGGTTGACTCATTTAACCCATTTTATATACAAAAGTTGGCACGTTACACGAGTTAAACGGGGTTTACGGGTTGACCCATTTAACTCGTATAATAAAATATAATTAACTTTTAATTTAATAAAAATAAACAGGTTGACGAGTCGACCCGCTTAATTTATTCCCAACCCGAACCTGACCTATTTAATAAACGGGTTAGATGGGTCGACCAAAACCCGACCTGAAATCTATTTAGACTCAGTCAGAACATATTAATTTTCGTGTCAATTTCAAGTCGGGTTCAGTCGGGTCAGAAATCGCCACTGCTTGTGCTAATTGTTCGGTAAAACGTTTATTTATTAAATAGGTAGACATGAATAATATTTTGTATTCGTTTAATTAAATTATTGGATATGAATAAAAGTTTAGTTCGTTTATTAACGTTCTTGAATAACTTATGTGTTTGTTAGTGTTTGTTTATATTTATCTTTTTTTGCTTATTTCGAATATCATATCTTATTATTATATACTTTTAGTGAAATGGGTATACTTAAACGAATGAACGCATACAAAAACAAAATTTATATGAATATTTTGGAAATTTTATGTTTGTTGTTGTACATTTTATTATGTTCGTTTGTTTAATGTCTTAATGAGCAAACATGAATAACCTCTTTTCTTTTACGGACATAAATAAGAAAATTCACTCTTTTAATTGTTAGGTGCAACAACAATTAAACGGACAAATTTTCTTGTTCATTCTTTAATTGTTCGTGTCCGGTTAAACTTAGACTAACGACAATGAAAAAGGTCTTGTTCATGTTCACGAGATTCGTTTACATCCCTATTTGCACATGTTCTCTGACGAAACTGTGGCACTTCTATCAAAAGGTATTATTGGTGTTATTAGTGAGCGGGTGTTTTGGTGTGTTGGCGTTAAGAATGAGCATGCTTAGATGGCGCTGAGATTGCACAACTTTTTAGTGTTAATGATATTAACAAACCTAGAGCTCTAAGGGCGTGTTTGGTTCACTGTATTTTGAAGGGTTGTGGTGGGTTTGAATTTAAATTCCAGTTTTGATCGTGTTTGTTTCACTTTTTTGAGGGGTTTACATTTCTGAAAATACCTTAATTGATGGGGTTAAGAAAACGTAAGGTGAGGGTGGAATTTCAAACACGGAAGTTAAAAGGTAAAAGTTGGACTTACATGCCCTTAACCCACTTGCTCTTTTTTTTTTTTTTTTTTTTTTTTTTTTTTTTTTTTTTTTTTTATTTATGTATTCTTCACCATTGATAAGCACCCTCATATCACTCCATCTCAATAATATCTCATATCTTCAATCCGTAAAATAGCACCAACTTTCAATAATAATTCATCAAATTTTCATATTGGTCACTCAGATAAAAAAAAAAGATCTAACCTTAAACATTCATCTGACCATTTTATTTTAAACTCTCATCTGGGTATCTTATGTTCATCAAAAAGACCCAATCTTTGTTAAACAAAAACATGTTTTGTTTACAATGAAGTCGATTTTTTGTTTACGAAAAACAGATTTGTGTCACGAAACGCAATTGTGTTTTCAAGAAAATTTGGAGTTTAAATAACGACTCGTGTGTTTAACTCACGCAAATTCGATTTTTGGTTTACAAATTATTGTTATAATTCCTTTTGGAGAAATCTTGAAATAGTTTATGCTGCATTTTTGTGTTGTCTTTTTTGAGTTCTTGTGGTTGGTTGGAGGTAGAGGTGCACATCCGAACCGGTTAACCGAACCGCATCCGAAGACAAACCGAAAAACCCAACCGGTCAAAACCGGTTTTGACCATAACCGGTCCGGTTTTTATCCAAACCGCCGGTTAGGAACCGGTTTGGCATTTTGGAAAAACCACCGGTTTGGAGACCGGTTTTTATTAACCGAATAACCAAACCGGTTCGGTTAACCGGTTTTTTTCGACTCGGCGGGTTTTTTTGATTTTTTTGAATTTTAAACTTTTGAATTTGAAAATTTGAAAGAGGGGAGCGGGGGGGGGGGGGGGGGGGGGGGGATATTATTAAATATGTTTCAAAGTTTACCATTTTGCCATACAAATATTAGTATAAATAGATGTGTTATGTATTTGGTTAATTACCACTTTCAAGCAATCAAAAAACACTCCAAAAAAATCAAAACCGAAAGTATTTCACTAAACACTAATGGAAAGTTCAAACACCAACAACACCACCAACACCGAAGCTGGTTCAACAAGTGCAACGACGGTTTTGAAAGTTTTACCATGCGACCGTGTAAATGATCCATAGGAACACCACAACTACGTCCTAATGTCGGACGGTAAGAAAAAGGCTCAATGTAAATATTGCTTGAGTATATTGTCTGCCGGTTCCAACTCGACTTTGAGGGCTCACATCAAACAAAAGTATTGCAAGGCACTCAAATCGGTTCCGGAAGCCGGTCAATCGTCCATGGCTCGAGACGGGACTATTTTTGCATACGATCATGATTTACTCCGTCAAAAATTGGTCGGTTTGGTGATTCAACGTGGTTTGCCGTTCAACCACTATGACCACGATGGGACGACGGAGGTATACCAGAATTATATGCAACCGTAGTACCATCATGTAAGTCGTATGACTCTTAAACGCGATGCTATGAAAATGTGGAAAACGGCTAAGCAAGATTTAAAAAATACTTTTTTAAATATGGATGCTTGTGTTAATTTAACAACCGATGTTTGGGCCGCTCCTCATAATTAGCCATTTTCGTACCTTTGTGTTACCGCACATTGGGTTGATCCCGAAAGTTGGCAAATGATGAAGCGAGTCGTAGCATTTGAAAACTTTCCGGTTCCTCACTCCGGAGAAGCTTTATACAAATTGTTGAAAAAAGTGTTTCATAAATTTAACTTGACAGAAAAAAAAATTTCAATAACGTTGGATAATGCTAATAACAACACAAATGCAATGGGTAGACTAAAAATGGAATACGATCCACCTTGTAATGGAGATTTTTTTCATATTCGATGTGTTGCACACATCATTAACTTGGCCGTGCAAGCGGATTAAAAGATCCGCATTTGAGTGAAGTGAGAGAAAGTTTTAAAAGAATGTTAGTCGATGTTTTTAAAAAGGGTAATAAAAGATATAATGCATACATTCGGTTGTGTGAAAGTGCGGAGAAACCTTGGTTACAACCTTGTTGGGATGTTGAAACAAGATGGAACTCCACTTATCTTACGTTCATAAGTGGTTTAAAACATAAGGTAACTTTGCAATATTTTCATGATAAGAAATTGTCGGGAAGGGGTAGGTGTGCTCCATTTGATGCCGATAATTGGGATACTATTGAAAAACTAACCCGGCTACTTGAAGTTTTTTACAACGCAACAAAAAAATTGTCGGGAGTTTATTATCCAACGGCTCATTTGGTACTCGAGCAACGATTCTTGATGTCTTCACAAATTTCCTCATTTGAATTTCATGGTGGTGTTTATACAAGCATGGTTTCCGGGATGAAAGAAAAGCTTTTGAAAAATTTTGAAACTTTGCCACCGTTAATTACTTGTGCGGCCGCATTAAATCCATGTTATAATGTAAACGGGGTAGAGGTGCTTATCGACTCGATTGTGACTGATTTGGGTTGTTTCGCGTCAAACGCGAACTATGCTAATGATGCAAAAGAGTCCTTTGGCCATTCTTTTAAAAGTTTGTGGCAATATTATTTTGAAAAATATGGTAACCCACCTCCTACTGTGACGGAGTCTTCTTCATCATCATCAAGGGGTTTTAGAGGGAATCCGATACTTGCTTTGCATAAAAAGATAGGAGATAATCCCAACAAACGGCTAAGAAATGATGGTTTAGCGAACAGTTAATATGAAAGATATATCACAACCGATTTTATCTCACATATTCCGGCCGAACAAGTTGAAAACTTTGATGTGTTGGCGTCTTGGAAAGCAAAGGAAACAATGTTTCCTGTTCTATCCCGAATGGCTCGTGATGTACTAAGTGTACAAGCTACTTCGGTAGCTTCTGAATCCGCTTTTTCAACAAGTGGAAGGGTTTTATCAAATCTGAGAAACAGACTCACACCGGCTTCTTTGGAGATGTGTATGGGTTTGAAAGATCACTTGGACGCAATGAAGCGAGTGCAAGATAAGACTGATCTTGAAAATGCCACAGACTTCGAAGGGGAGGTCTACGTGGAAGAGGCACAAGCGGGTGAAATCGAGATGCTTTCCGATGAAGAACTAAGACAAGATGCAGCTGCTCAAGAAGCTAGGGGATCCGATGACGACTATTAGGACTTTTATGCTTACGTATTATGTTTTAAGTTTATGTATTTCCTTTGATGTATTTCTTTTAAGTTTATGTATTTCCTTTCAGTTTATGTTCTTCATCGGAAAGCATCTCGATGTACTAAGTGTACAAGCTACTTCGGTAGCTTCTGAATCCGCTTTTTCAACAAGTGGAAGGGTTTTATCAAATCTGAGAAACAGACTCACACCGGCTTCTTTGGAGATGTGTATGGGTTTGAAAGATCACTTGGACGCAATGAAGCGAGTGCAAGATAAGACTGATCTTGAAAATGCCGCAGACTTCGAAAGGGAGGTCTACGTGGAAAAGGCACAAGCGGGTGAAATCGAGATGCTTTCCGATGAAGAACTAAGACAAGATGCAGCTGCTCAAGAAGCTAGGGGATCCGATGACGACTATTAGGAATTTTATGCTTACGTATTATGTTTTAAGTTTATGTATTTCCTTTGATGTATTTCTTTTAAGTTTATGTATTTTCTTTCAGTTTATGTATTTCCGACTTTATAAATAAAAGTTGAAGTTTATTCAGTGTAAGTTTGTTAAATGTTGAAAAACGAAAAAAAAAAAAAAAAAAAAAAAATCCGGTTAACCGGTTTAAACCGGTTAAATATTTTAAAATTTTGAATTTTCAACTAGGCGGCAAAAAAAATTTCAAAATGAAACCGGTTAACCGGGTCCCAAACCGGTTAAACCGGTTACTAATTTTTAAAAATTCAAATTTTTGAAACCGGCGGCAATTTTTAAAAATTCAAAATTTTGAATTCACAACCGGTTAACCGGTTAAAACCGGTCAAACCGGTCCGAAAATTAAAATTTTAAAATTTTAAAATTTGATTTTTTTTTAGCGGGAAGGCGGGTAAACTTTCAAAATTTGATTTTTTTTTATATTTACAAGTTTGCCATTGTAAGACTAGTATAAATAGATAAATTGTGTTTTTATTTCTTTGCAACTTTTATACAATTAAAATAAACTCTAAAAAATAAAAATCGGAAGCATTTCACATTTTTACTATGGCTGATGCTGATCCTGCACCACCTCCGCCACCCCCGCCGCCTGTGATTGTTCGTTATTTACCGGTAAACAGTGTACCAAATGTTTGGGCTCACTACCACTACGTCGAAATGTCGGATGGCATGCGAAAGGCTCAATGTGAGCATTGTTTATGTTTCTTCAAACCCACTTCCAACGTGGCGTTGAGGGCTCACACACAGAAGTATTGCCGCCATGCACCTGCAGTTGATGCCTGATTCGAGACCTCGAGTCGACGTTGAGTAGCTTATCAAGTTATCGATGTTTTATGTTTATGTTATTATGTTTTATGTTTTAAGTTTATGTGTAATTTGTGATATATCATGTATTCTCCGTTCTATTAAATAAAAGTTCTAGTTTATTAATACACGAAACAAGAAAACGATTATAAACGACGACGGAAAACGAAAAAATAAAAACAAAAATACTAGAACCGGTCAAAACCGGTTAACCGGTCTAGACCGGTCCCAAACCGAGCCCAAACCGGTTTGGACCGGTTGGGTTTCTCCATCCTCTTTGCCGGTTCGGAACCGAACCGGTTAACCGGCCCGATCGGTTTTTTTTTGGCACAAATCATCCCTCCGTTAGTAAAGTTGGCACAAATACATCCCTCTGTTAGTAAAATCAGTTAATGAGGACTAACAGTGCAAATATATCTTCGTTATCTCCTAACGGAAGAGAAAGTATTTGCACCGTTAGTCCTTAGGACTAACGATGCAATACGTCGCTCCCCCTAGTCTTTTGAAATTGTCACTTTTGGCCAAAAGTGGTATATGAGGGGTTAACTCTCATTTGGAAACCATAACACCACCATTTTACTTCTCATTCTCCCCATTTTCTTCTCTCCCTCATCTCTTTCTGCAGCCGCCGGAAAACCAAGCCACCACCACCATTGCCACTGTACACCGCCTCCACCACGACCAAACCACCACCTCCCCGCCTCTACTCTTATATTGTGAGCACGTTTTTTAAGACCTTGCGTTGTGAGCACGTTTTTGAAGACCACCACCACGACCAAAACACCACCTCCCCGCCTCCACTCGACTCCGTGTACCATGCGCCACCGCTGTTGTGAGCACGTTTTTGAGCATGTTCCAATTTTGTACAATTATGTTAAAAGAATTGGGCATTTTTTACTGGGTGGATGGATTTCGAAATTGAAAAGTGGGTTTTGTGTGTTTGGTTATGGAGATGAATGATCTGTGGGTTAATTGGGTTTTGATTGGGTTATTGAGGTGTGTTGAATCAAGTGGTGTTTAGAGGGTTAGCCAGATCGAGAAAAACGTTGGGTCACCAAGAGTGCAAGTGGTGAATTTCGTTTTCTATATTTAGACAAGTAGTCCTAACTCCTACCCATCTTGTCCATCACATTTTTATGTTCAAGTATTTTTTGTATTAGGAAAATAACGTAATCACAAGGCTTAAAAGTTTAATGGTCTTTTAAAATAAACAAAAACCATTTGAAATGTGAATGTGAATGTGAATGTGAATGAAATGTGGTGGTGGAGTAAGGACTAACGATGCAATTTATTTTATTGCATCGTTAGTCCTAAGGACTAACGGTGCAAATACTTTCTCTTCCGTTAGGAGATAACGGAGAAATATTTGCACCGTTAGTCCTCATTAACTGATTTTACTAACAGAGGGATGTATTTGTGCCAACTTTACTAACAGAGGGATGGTTTTGTGCCAAAAAAAAGTTTAGGGATGTAAAGCGAGACACGAGACAAACCACAGGGATGTATTTTGGACTTTACTCTATTATGTGTTATATTTTAAGTTTATGTGTAATGTGTGATGTATCATGTATTCTCCGTTCTATTAAATAAAAGTTCTAGTTTATTAATACACGAAACAAGAAAACGATTATAAACGACGACGGAAAACGAAAAAAAAAAATACTAGAACCGGTCAAAACCGGTTAACCGGTCTAGACCGGCCCCAAACCGAGCCCAAACCGGTTTGGACCGGTTGGGTTTCTCCATCCTCACTGCCGGTTCGAAACCGAACCGGTTAACCGGCCCGACCGGTTTTTTTGCGCGTTGACCCAAACCGGTTCGGGTTTGACCGGCCGTCAAACCAAACCGGTTAACTGATTTGTGCACCTCTAGTTGGAGGTAGAAGAGATAATCATGGATGTACTTTTGTGATAAAGGAAGGGTAGTCATGTCATTTATCAATATACAAGTTTCATATTGTTTCTCACATTTCAGCAAACCAAACATGTTATTGTCTTTCAAATGTCAAGTTTTTAAACACTCTGTATTTAAAACCTCGTGAAATTAAGAAACCCATGATTTAAAAAAATTGAATCAAACGCACCCTAAGTAGGTTAATACTCCTTCCATCCTAAAATATAAGTTCAATTTTAACTTTTAAAATCTTTATTTTTCAACTTTATCTTTAAATATTTTTTTGTGTTACATAATAATTAATGCAAAATATATAAATAAATTAGGTTTTAAATATATTTTTATTTGTATAATTTTTATCAAGTAATATATAATAAAAAAAAATATATTTTAAAGCAAAGTTGGAAGAAAAAGATTTCAAACGTCAAACATGACTTATATTTTAGGACAAAGAGACAATTCTCTAAGATAAATGATATAGAAACCTAAACTTAGGCCTAATTTTAGATCTAAATTCAAGCGTTATCCCGATGCCTGCAGATATAGACTCACTTACTTTACAACCCATCAGGATGAAGACACTTGGATTTAGGTCTAAATTTAGGCCTAAGTTTGGGTCCCTTTATCATTTCTGATTCTCTAATGTTAAACATTACTTGTACTTTTGATTTATTTTTTTGCAACTATATATTGGTAAGAGGAATGATACATCCACTCAAATTTTACACAAAAAAATTTACATTATGATGTGGCTATTTATGATTGGTGGCTTTTGGTACAATTTCTTTTTCTTCATTTTGATTAGCCCAATCACACATAGCCACATCATTTGTGTAGATTTTTTTATGTAAAATTTGAGTGGATGTAGCATTCCTTTTTTGGTAGAGGTGGCAAAACGGGCGGGCACAGGCTACGGGCTAAATGGGCACGAGGCCAAACGGGCGCATTTAGAAAAAACCCAAAATAACGAAAAAAATTCCTCAAACGTAACAACTCATTTATATTTAAAAAAGTAAATATATTATATTTATAAGTTTTTCTTTAAAAACATTTGTAATATTCTTCAATTGATAGAAAATATGTGATCATTTAATTTTTAAATGGGTAATATCGTCCATTTCAAAAGGAGGGGCGAAATGTGCTTAAATTTTTTAAGAATTTGCTCAAATTAGCACTCCTTTTTCTTTCTTTTTTTAACACAAATTTACACCTTTAGTAAATGGTGAGGGGTATTTTGGTCAAATGAAAAGAGAGTCGAAATGATCGGGTCACGGCAACGCGTCTTATGAAGGAGTGAGCCACCTTGACTCGTAACTTATGCGTGTTTACGGGGTCGATTTATTTTGGCCCACAACAAGTCCATGGTCCCATCCTCTCAACGGAACCATAACCTTCAACACGTTCAACCTTTATCTTTATAATTATTTCACCCATGCTCCCTCTTATTAATCAAAAGCACAACTTTTTGGACATTTTTTTCCACACAATATTGTATAAAAAAGATTATGGTGTGATGCATATGGTTGTGAAAAATACTGCCGTTATGAACTTGTTGAAAAGTGAAAAGCAAGATTATCGTTCAAATCTTAGGAGTGATCAAACGCAACGAGCAAGTGTAGCGGCAATGCATAGGAATGACTAATGTGCCTGTAGCTTAGCGGTATGTGTGAGACTTCAAATGCTATCAAATCAAGTGGTCGTTTGTTCAAATCTTAGCATGGACAAACGTGATGTGTGTTAATATATGTTACAATATTGCTACTGTGTTAAAAAGAGAAGAGAAGTAGCAATGCTGAGATATGGTAGCGGATTAGCAATCAAGTAACCAAACTTATAAGTCAAAAAATAATCCAGGAAACGGAACTTTATCTTATTTCATCAAAAGGCTTGTGTCGCAATGGTACTTCAAATTGTGTGAAAAGTTCTTCAATCAAATAGTTATGTGTTCAAGTCCTGCTTAATAGTGTGAGATAAATTGTGATGTATATTGTGTGAGATAAATAGTTATCGTTCTAAAAAAACCTTTATCTTATATTCTTATTTCAAAGGGTTTATTTATGTAGCAAAATCTAGTTATTTTAATCTTGAGTAAGATCAGATATTCCATTAATCTTTATGATTATCCAAACAATATTATTAAGTGACTAAAGAATCTTATGAACATGAAAGGGTATATAATTTTGCTCTCTTTTTTTATTGAGTTTGGAATATCTAATTAGGGAAAGAAAAAGGCAGGGGGTACGTGGTTTACTTAAGGGAGTTGTTTTATAATATGTGATTATGTGAACCAAAATAACATGCTTTTCCATATCCCATCAAACATGCTTAGAGTGGAAGGTGTGGTGATGGAGCTCAAGCTCTTCATCACTGTCACCTCAGCGCCACATCAGTCTCTCACTTCTCCACAACTAACCACAACAAACCCCCCTCCCTAATAACAAACCTCAACCTCTTCATTTGGGGCTATGACTACCAAAATATGTTAATGTTTGATATCAAAATTGTTAATGGTAACACAAATCACCTTCTCACTAAGAAGTATACGTTTTAAATCTCAATTAATACATGTTTGAGATGATAAAAGAAAAAGTCAGAAAAGGTAATAAATACTTTGATTATGCCGTATATTTTTTAGTTAAATTTTAGTTAAATATTCGTTTTCTTCTACTAATATAAATAGGAGTTGAGTTATTTTGGGAACTCAAAATTTTTCGCATACTAATGGACAGATCTGGGTCGTTGATCTAAAACACAAAATACGGGTAAACTAAATATGTAAATTTACTCATTTATTGATCTAACCCACCTGATTATTTCTCACCTCACTCCACCCACATGATCACATTTCATTATCACCAAGACTCACTTTCTCTTTCTCCATCTACACAAAAAAACCCTAACAAAAAAATCCAAAAAACTGCACAAATTAACCGTGCAAATCATGAAATAAACACATAAATGAAACAAAGAACTTCTAAACAACCGATCCTGGAAAAAATAATGGTTCAAAACGAACAAATTTGTAACCTCCATGATGGTACGCTTATACAGATCCATTAGTTTGTTGTTATTTAGGTATTTTTTTTGTAATATTCTTCTTATGTTTGAATTTTTTTTTATGAAATTTATGAATATTTTTGTGATTTTATTCATTATAGTTGGTTATTGATAGATTATACTATGATTGTGATGAATTTGTTCTTATTTTTGAAATATATTATGATGATTGTGATGATTTTGTTCTTATTTCTGGAATTTATTTGTGTTTTTGAAGATATTTATGAAGTTTTTTGTGTTTTTGTGATAATATGAGATATTAGAGGTTAGGTTTAATTGAAAACAAAAGATGTTATGATGCTTCAGTTAGATTTTTGGTGGATTTAACTATTTAATGGATACATTGTGCATGTTTCGATAGGTTTTACAACTGAATTTGAAAAAATCTATAGTTGAATCAGCAAACTGAAGAAGCTATAGTTGAAGAAAGCACAACATCTTCATAAGCAAATAAAGAAGCTCAAACACTTGTGATATCACACGTGATATGATATCACCTGTGATATCACATGTTCCTCCATCACCATTGATTCAACAAAAAGAATAAGTCGACACATCTATGATATCAAATGTGATATCAAAGGTTCCTTAAAAAAGCTGAAAAAACATGAGAATGAGATACAACAAAGATCCTTCTTCATGAAATGAATGACCAAAATAAGTTGATAATAGAGTATGCAAATAGGATTGCATCAAGAAAATCATATGAAAACACTATTATCACTTGTGATATTTCAAAAACATAGTGTGATATCATATTTAATGTGTGTTTATCACCTTATTTTACTGCTTCTAATAGTGTGAAATCCAATGTCTGTGTTTGTTGTTATGTTTTAACAACTGGCACTGAAATCTTTTAGTTGGTAATATAAATGCTATTGATAATAGTTTTTTTTCTCTACATAAAGATGTTATCAATTGGGATACCCAACTAAGGATATGAATTATCACAAAAGATAATCAACTTCATATAAAATGTTAATGAAGATGGTTTTGGTTCTCTACATATATGTGTTATCAATTGTGATACTCAACTAAGAATGTGAAATATTACATTCTTACCAAATGTGATAATGAATTTAGTATTTTACCAGGTGTATATAAAAGAAATGATAAACATCACTTGTCGTATATTATCGTCGGCTCAGCCTGCGGCTTCGGCATCGCTGAAACTTAAACACTTTTCTTTGCCTTTACAATGTAATATCATAAGTGATACATAAAAGTAAAAACTAATGTATAATTGAAAGTATTTTAATATCCATTTAAATCTTTGAAAAATCAATACAAAACACAAATTTCTCAAACACTTGTTCAAAAATCCTAAATACTTGTTCCAAATAATCAAACATAGAAAAATTATTGCTAAATATATGTACAAACACGTCCATTAAAGTAGATGCCTCAATTACAAGCCTCTCGATAAATTCATTCTTCTCACCATAATGATTTTTTTTCTTCCTCAAATTAGGTGGAATTAAGTCCCTTGTCCAACGCCTCAGTATATACTATTCTTGGATATGTACGACATTAAAATTCTTGAGCACACAAAATATATGTCGACATAGAATCCCACAATGAACAAACAACAACACGCAACTGAACCATCTTGTTTGGTATGCAATACCTTCATCAAAATAAACAAAAAAAGATGTGACATAGAACATCACAAGTGATACCACACATATGATGCATAACATAATCATAAGAACTTTAATTTTAATTATTCATATAAATAAAACATCAATCAAATTGCAGTTCAAGCAAAATAAACTAAGAGCTTAACTAATAATCATTATACATTATAATCAATTAAATATCATAAGTGATACTAAACATATGATGCAAAACACATTTAAGACAACTTTAATATGAAGCATTCACATTAATAAAAAAAACAACAATCCAATGCAATCCAATGAAGTTCAAGCAAAACTAAAGTAAGAGCTTAACTAATAAGCGTTGTACATTATCATAAATTTAAATATCACAAGTGATAATACACATATGATGCATAACAGATTCAAAAACAATATATCAGCAACTAAATAAAATATTAGAAACTTAAAAACAATTTTCATCATTCAACATCTTATCAAAGAAAAACACTATCAAAAAGTAAACATCAAGTTAAAACTTAAAAATTAAACTCACAACTTGATTTTCATTCTCAACAACATTAGAATCACAATCAACATGTTCAGAACTATTAACAACTTAATTTTGCAACTGTTTACATTATTAGCAGCTTAATATCACACATGATACCACAAAATTAACTTCATAACTAATTTTTTTTAAGTCCTTAGTTCCGCAAGCTATATGCACAAAAAACTTAGATTAAACACTTACTTTACCTTAATTATCATCTTATGGCGAAAGATTTTGTGAAGAAACTGAAGCAAATTCAACATTAACAACTAAATTTATATGTGAATTGTTAGTCACATGTGAAAAAAACTGTAAACTTATAATCTAGTTCACTTAGGCATTTCAATAAACACCTAGTGTGCATCCATGTATACAAAGCTTTCTAATCAAAACTTATACCAAATTAACATATAAAGGTCTCGAAATAACTGGAAATTAATGATCATCAACATATTTCTTCATCTTAGTATCATAATTCTTTCACATAAAAAGCAATAATCGAATGAAAAACCAGAAAAAGTAGCTCTAAAAAACTTACTGTTAGCCATGTTTAGCTCAAAAATATCGTTATCAGGTTTTAACTGATCAAGATGATGATTGTTGATATCTAATTTGATGAACTTAATTGAAGTAATTTAATGATGATGATTATGATAATGAACGACTGATGATGATGATCGTGTATCCAAATGAACGATTGATGATGATGATGATAATGATGAATGATTGATGATTGATGGAAGCAGTTGGGAAGGGATTGATGGAGTAATTAATTTATGGAGGGAAACAATTGCAAGAAAACATACACGAAGTGTGTATAAAAAATAATACGGGTGGAAAAAGTAAAAGTTATATAGTTGGTGGAAACATAGGTTTAAAAAATTAACTGTTAGATTAATATATTCACCATTAGATCAAACTCAAATGGATGATGGAAATGCGCTCATTAATATGCATCAAAATAAAAGTATGCAAATGATCTTTTCTCATATAAACAAACTAGATCCAAGGCCCGCCCCGATGGGCCGGCTAGCTTTAAAAATTTCATTATACGATAAATTTAAATAAAAAATAAGTATGAACGTGTACTTGGATTTATGAGAGAAAATGAATAAAAAAAATATGCACTTATCAATAAATTAATATAGTTAAACAAAAAAACTAACTATCAAAATAATCGAATTACATAAACTTTACAATCTATGCAGAACCTCTCTATAAACAACATTGGTCGTAGAGTTGGTGTATTTTCCGTCTTTGTCACAACACAAAACCTTTATACCTCTCTTGCTTTTTACTCTTGAGACGGCCACATAAAGTTGTCCGTGTGAAAAAATAAGTCTTTCTAAAAAAAGCCCAACCTTAGACAACGTTTGGCCTTGACTTTTGTTTATAGTCATGGCAAAACAAACTGAAATGGGAAATTGTCTTCTGTTAAGCTGAAAAGGCATCTTCTTGTCGGATGGGCTTATAATCATTCTAGGTATAGAACGTACCTCGCCCAGTTTACCACCTGATATATTTTTTGCCTCAATATTATTCATTCCCATTCGCAATACTTGCAACCTTGTTCCATTACACAATTCGTCTCGTTGATCAATGTTCCGAATACACATTACCGGAATGCCTATCTTCATAACTAATTTATGGTGTGGAAGTCAAGACATTTTGATTGTATTCAAAAAATCTGTAGTGTACAATCCTCTGTATGATTAAAATCCACATCCAAGTCTGAGACTGTATCCGAACTATAGTACACTCTCTCTCTCTCCCACTAAGTTGGGAAATCATTCGGTCATTCACTTTGTCAACTTGCTCATGTGTTGGTGCAAGAATGGCTCTGTCTTGGAAATAAGATGTATCCCAAAGTTTTTCTTCCCAATTGTCGTAAGTTTCTCTAATCACAGCCTGTACATGATCATCAAAATCAGGGATTAGCATCTCGTTTGGGAATTCAACCTCAGCCGTACCATCTTTACTTCCACCTATTGTCCCATCACCAATACTCAAAATCCATTCAACAAAATCCTTGATTTGTTCTGCATCTCCAGGGTTGCAACCAATCCGAAGCCTCATATTTTCGGTAAGTTTAAGAATAGTGCAATTATTCCAAAGATAAGACTTGTTTAACGAAGCATGTACAACATCTTGCCTGGTACCGTTTGGAATAACCGGGAGTATTTGGCGAAAATCCCCACCAAAGACAACAACTTTACCACCAAACACTTTATTAGAAACAGTCGTGTAAGTACCTGTTCAAAAGACAATTTACGCAATATTATTATAAAGTTCTGAATCATATCTTGTTTATATTCATTATAAACTAAAAAAAATAACACAGCCAACAGAATATATTCTTGATAAACTAAAACTACAAACAACAACATAACAATCAGAAAGCATAGAATACATAAAAAGAATTTACTTGTCGATATATCTCGTAATGTTATGTCAAAAGCTTCAAAACAAAGTTTGTTAACCATTGATGCTTCGTCCCATATAATTAACTTTGTTTCGCGAATCAAGTCAGCAAGATCTCCATCAGCACTAATAGTACACATTGAATCCTCCATAACATTAATAGGGATTGGAAACCGAGAGTGTGTTGTTCTACCACCATCAAGCAAGAGTGCAGCAATACCACTTGATGCTACATTTAGAACTATTTGACTCTTGGATCCTAACGCATCTTTCAATTTCTTGTACAGGAAAGTCTTACCTGTACCTCCGTAACCATATACAAAAAACATACCTCCTTTGTCATTATCACAAGCATCTATTATAGTATCATATATTCCCTTCTGCTCATTTGTCAAACTTGTCAATAGTGCTTCATGTTGTTGTATCAATTCTGGAACATTATCATCAAGTTCATCTTAAATCAACCGATTGTAGCCATCCATTGTGAACTCAGAATCCGGATACGGCATATTGACAATATCTTTGAGGCTTTTCGAACTACTGAGCAATTTGTCCTCAATATATGTTAAACATATATTGTACCTTTGTTTATCCGTTAGTTGTAGGCCTGCGCAAAAGGAAATAATTTGAGATTTATGACTTTCAAATAAGGCTTATTGCAATTGATTGTAATTCAGGTATAAACGTTTATTACTATTAATGATTTAAAAAATAAAATGGTATGATACCTGGATTATTTCTTTTTAGTCTTTCCAAATGTAAAACGTCGTCTGCTAACAGTTTCCACAACTTCTCCCAAACGACCTCCGGTCTTGCCATACTATCTGATAGTATTAACATAACAAAATGATTACGAAGGTAATCACCAGTTCCCCACTGACTTGCTTCAATTATGCCTTCGACGTATTCCTTGTCATCCGCTAGCAATCCACGGGCGTCGCAAGCCTCTTTATATGTACGATATACTACACCATCATATTCCTTAAAGTCGTCCCATTCTTCTGCACCTCTAACTTTGTTTAAGAGCATACGTAAATAAAAAAGCTCCCCCCAGGATGGAGGAACATGATGGATCCGACCTATGCTTTTGCCTTGCTTTCTTCGAGTCCATATTTTATCTTGACTGTTCCAAACAAAAAATTTGGGGATTTCAACGTACAACAAAGACCGTGCTAATTCATCTTCTTTGTTGAGATCCATATAAGCCAAAAACTTTTTAGTATTAGCTGAGGCTTGCTCGAGTTGAAAGTCAATACTTTCAGTGGGATCAAATACAACCGAATGCTCATTTGGAAGGTGAAATGGTAAACGCTCTACAGCAGGAAATCTGTGGTGTATATCAAACTTAAATATCCTCCAGGCAGCTTCACAAGCTGATAAATAATGGCAATCATAATAGTCTTTAATCTCATCCGTTTCTTCATCTTCAACAGCTGCGGTAACTCTATCCGGTCCCTTGTTTATGTACTTAAATAAATACTTAATTGATCCAAACTGATTGCACCATTCAACATTGATATGAGCTTGTTACCTTTTCAACATTGTTTTCTTGGTTAGATGATTGAGCAGCTGCAGCTAATCGAGAATAAGTCTCACATCTTAATTCATTATTCTTATTCTTTACATATAACAGCCTCTTCGCTTCAACCATAGTATAACCATCCACCAAAAACTGTTGAAATAATCGCCTACTGTTTAAAATAGTTGAAAAAACATTTGGCCTATCTTGTACACGGTAAGCAAACCATTCTCGCATTGTGACATATTTTTTGTCCTTGTCTGGTGTGGCATCAATAATACCTTGATGGTATATGTCAGTTCTATAACCATCTTCAGCATAAGGGAACAACAACGGGTATTGCAATGGAAGGTATGAAACATGTAACTCACTAATCTTTTTCTTCTTGCCATTGTTCTTGTGTACCATAATGTATCTTTCGGTATGATTGTTGTCAAAGTCACCAACAATAAGTGCAACCACTTCATTTGCTGTAGGAAGGTTATATTGCTTTTCATCTTTTGCACGCTTTCCTATCAGCCTAATCTTAACATTATCCACTCCATCAGCAATTTGCTGACCAGCCATTCGAAACTTCAAAACCAAAGGGTTATCACGATCAAGCATTTTTTGAGGTCTTTAGTTAGTTGACGGTCTAGTTTTTTATTAGAAGAAGATGATTCTCCTTCATTTGAACTGTCATGAATTGAGAAAACCTTATAGTTAGTGTATTTTGTTAGAATAGTATTGCCTGAAAATGAGATGCCAAAAAAAAAATAAAAGGAAATGGTAGATATTGAATTTACCTGACAGCATTAATGCGGTTTTGAATTTCGTTCGGTGGATCATAAATATAAAGTTGAGAAAACTTTGGTGTATCACCATCTTTGGGTAACAAATCTCCAATTAAATGGTAGTTTTGCCCTTGTATTCTAAAACAATATGGTGCGCGACCATTGTTAACCGAATGGTCAATGTTACCACCCATGGATGTAAAAGCAAACATCGAGTTATAACGTCGTATGTTATCAAGAAAGTTCTTGCTTCTCCGATGTTCCCCATTAATTAGTTTCGTTAACAATTCAGGAGGATTTGTCAATGCAACAGGTAGTACAACTTTTCCTCGACCGCAACAAAGAGAAAATGAATCATTGGTACCAGAATTTGTAGCTCCTCTTTTACTTTCAACAAGCCACAACATTGCTCGTCATTTTCTGCATGGAACTGTCTGATCACCATGGTCGAGGTATTCTAAAAAAAATGTATTGTTTATAATGATACGCCAAAATATACACTTACTTAAACCTATAAATAGTTAAATTAACTTAGCGCTTAATAAATATGTAAAAAATAATTATACCTTTAGATATGCCTGTAATACGTTCAATATAACCATGTTCATCCTCAGAAACATCCTTTCCTAAATCAAATTCCGTTGTATCTGCTATAAACATGCCTTTGTTTTTGCGTTTACTTTGTGTTGTAGAATCTACAATATTATTTGTAGACGGAGTTGCTGAGAAAAAATCTGTAATACTTGTTGCATATATATAGTTATACTTGACAATGTGTTACTCGCAAATATTATTTCATATAATATGAATAGGAGATGAGGGTCACTAATTTTGCTCACCAATGTCAAATTGAATTGGACTGTTGTTGCCTAATCTTGATATGCGAGTTCTCTTTGACATGTTACCTATATATTATGTTTAATGATCGATGAACTTATAATGTCTTATGATGCAAAAGTTAATATATACAAAACATATGACACAAACTTGTAGAAGTTATATCTTCTAATGGGATGTTTGCATGTATTTCAGGTGTGAACATATTAGGACTTAGAGATCCATCAACATTGCTGGAAGATATGTTCGGGACAGGTTGATTTATACTACTACTTTTACGATTATCTACATTTTAAAGGTGAACTAAAAAGTGTTGTTAACCGTATCAAGGATTAAATATATATCAATATAGTTTATAAAGGTGTTTGTGATGAAAGCATGTACCTCTTTTGGGAGGCCTTCCACGACGTTTACCTACATTTCCTATAGTTTCTTCTGCCGGAACACCTTCTGAAAGGTTGGGCGAAACATCTCTATTGGTACAGTTATCTATAGTAGACAGGTATAATGTATTATCATGCAAACGTTAATATATAAAAAAACATATGACACAAACTTACTTGTAGAAGTTATATCTTGTAATGGAATGTTTGCATGTATTTCAGGTGTGAACATATTAGGACTTAGAGATCCATCAACATTGCTGGAAGATATGTTTGGGACAGGTTGATTTATACTACTACTGTTACAATTATCTACATTTTAAAGGTGAACAAAAAATTATTGTTAACCGTATCAAGGATTAAATATATATATATATATATATATATATATATATATATATATATATATATATATATATATATATATATATATATATATCCATATAGTTTATAAAGGTGTTTGTGATGAAAGCATGTACCTCTTCTGGGAGGCCTTCCGCGACGTTTACCTACATTTCCTATAGTTACTTCTGCTGGAACACCTTCTGAATGGTTGGGCGAAACATCTCTACTGGTACAGTTATCTATAGTAGACAGGTATAATGTATTGTTATGCAAAGTTAATATACAAAAAACATATGACACAAACTTACTTGTAGAAGTTATATCTCGTAATGGAATGTTTGCATGTATTTCAGGTGTGAACATATTAGGACTTAGAGATCCATCAACATTGCTGGAAGATATGTTTGGGACAGGTTGATTTATACTACTACTGTTACGATTATCTACATTTTAAAGGTGATCAAAAAAGTGTTGTTAACCGTATCAAGACTTAAATATATATACATATATTTTACAAAGATGTTTGTAATGAAAGCATGTACCTCTTTTGGGAGGCCTTCCGGGTCGTTTACCTACATTTCCTATACTTACTTCTGCCGGAACACCTTCTGAAACAACTTTGCCGATTTCACAAACAACTTTGCAAGGTCTTCCTCGTGGTCTAGGTACTCTTTCTATAGCCACTATTGATACTCCGTCAGAAAGGTTTGGTGATAGCTGAGTAACTATAGGATTCTTACGAGGACGTCTAGGTCGGTTTGTATTTCCTACCGTATTTGTAGGTCGGCGAGAGGCAACTTGTGGTGAAATGACAGGTACTACATCTGACATGCGTGGACGACCAACTTTTCTCTTAAGTGGTGTAGGATTTGTTACAACGGATACATTATTCCTTGTTTGAGAGGTTTGCAAAACTTGGTTCATATTTGAATACATACCCATTACATTAAGAAATATCGAGGAATCAATTGTAAAAAACGTAAAAAAAAGTATTGCATTATGAATTTGGATATAACATTACTCGTAGTTATGTCATGTAGAGGAGGTCGTTGAGATTGCATATTAGGTAATACGTGAACAACACTTGAATCGCTCGAACGTTGTATGGTATTTATTGACATGTCTTCATTATAATGATTTTCGAAATCTTGACTAATAGTAGACAATTTGTCTTTATCACGATAAGCTGATTTAGAGTTATAATTGATCTTGTTACACAACAATTTTCGTTTCCGCCATTCATAATTATGCGGAGTACCTATAAATAAATTATAGTGATAAACAATGTAAATCATAAATATTTAATTGTGAGTATAATTAAAAATAATGCAAAGAAAAAAACATGTAATAGTAATAAAATTTTACTATCAATATACAAAGTTATTTGATAACTTACCAATAGTTGTAGCTGTTGTCGGCATATATAGAGGGTTATAGTTAAAAACATTATTGTATGGCAAAGCATTGAAAGATACAACGTCATCATTTAGGGTTTTGTCCACCATTGTTGACTTTCTCTTGTTGCCATGTAATGGGTATACTGATTATACAACCAAACAAAATGATAAGGGTAAATACCTAAATGTTGTTAAATATTTATACAAACAACCAATAATTATAACGATGAATCAATATATTTGTATTTTAAAAAAACTAAATAAAAGAAAAACAAACTTACATGAACAATTATTCATTCTTTGATCGGGTAACATATTTGATTCATTAGAACATGATGAAGAACTATTGTTTGGGCTTTGATTATCTTGAATACCAACCGCCTCTTCCATTGAATTTGTATAACCCTTATCAAATTGTCTCTTCCTTTGAATCGATTAATTATCTATTTTCTTTGATATGAAAAAAGCGAGATACAATTATGAAGATTGTTTAGTAAATGATTCCATATTTGAATGTTTGATTCAAAAATTTTTATTGCAAATAAAAAAGTAGTTAATGAGATTCAAATACACTTTTGTAACCTATTAACAATTAAATGAGGCCCAGTATATACCAAATAAATGTATGAGTTTATAAAAGCCCAACACCTCATTTTTTTGTGTTTTGTAATTTATAAAAGTTTGGATACAATATTATACAATAATATTAAATATTGAATGAAAAAATTTTCTTGCAGTATAATGATTGCTTGTTGTAGCCTTAAATCTACACAATATCTTGTATAGATTTTTTAATCTTCTAAATGCAATACATACTTACCAAGTTTTATTAGTCAAAAAATCTTTGATATTGGGATTCTAAGCTTTACTTCCATTAACATAGTTGCTCTCCATCTACTACTAGTAACAAACCATCATCTACAGTTCTTTACTTATTTGATTTCTGATAAGATAAAAAGTAAAGAATCATCATCTTGTTGATATTGTTCATGATTTCCGATCATTAGTTTAATTTATTTTAATTGATAAAATTTTCAGTATGTTATGCATCTTGTAGTTGACTATCATAATATATTTGATGTTCTTGCTTATAATCGTTTACTATAACTTGCATAATATGTGATGCATGTCGTTGATGTTATTATCCCTCATATAGGATGAGTGTGGTTCAGAATATGGTTGAGCAACAGTTATAGATTTGATGAAATACAGATTAAACACCAACTATTAGCCTTTTATGTTTGATTTAGGTTTATTTGAAAGATTGTTGACTTTGGTATGATGTATTGAAAATGCTTTTTTGATTTTGGTATATGGCTTATAGATTAAGTTTTAAGTAGTTATGAAACATAAAACCTTTTATTTTGCCGAATAGTATTTAAAAAGTAACCAATGATGAAGATTTATGTTGAAGTGTTTAGAAGATAAATGTTTCTTTTAGTAAAGAAAAAAAAATATGACATGAAACGCGATTATGATTTATTGTTGTACGTTAATATATATGGTAGATATAAAGTGTTGTAATATTTAATGTTTTATAATTTTGTAGGAAAATGCCGATTGAATTTGTCGTGTCACTCAACAAACATAATGAGTATCCTCTTCAATTGGGACTACCTAAAGTATTCGAGTATGATGCCTACACTGGAAACAGGCATTTGTATTTGACAGGAATAACCAGAAACCGGAAGAGGGTTACAACAGTGAAAACAACATAAGGAGTTCTTGAAATTAGAGGACAACGATGGACTGAATTCGTTTCAGAGAACATAGATGATGACGTAAAGTTATTGCACTTTATAGAGGAAGGGTATGACTCATTCTATGTAACCGGATATGACAGTGAGGGAATAGAAACAGGAGGCTATGAAGGAGTTCGGAGGCGATACTCTAGATTTCAGACACGTGTGATGCCTCCTCCATTCATACTTCAGGTAATAACCAAATTTTAAACAAAGAAATATCAATGAAATTAGATACTTTCATTTAATTCCTTTGAACGGCATTAGAATTTAATTACAGCAATACTGTTTTAAAACCAAATGTACCCTGAAAATGTGAAGTTGTAGAGTAAGTAATATAACGTGAACAAAACAATTTTACAGACAATTCAAGCTGAATTTGTAGCTGGTTTGGGAAACGAAGAGACCATAATGATTAGCTGTGAAGCGGATGATTTTGATGTCCGTGTTAGCCATGTCAATCCATTTGATAATACGGTTATGCCTGAATTTGTGCTGAACCAAGCTGATTGGAACGCATTATGTGGTGAAAAAAATCTGGAATATGGTGATGTTGTCGTGTTCACAAAAATAAGGAATGATATGTTAAATCTAATGGTGTTCAACAGTGATGGAAGTGGCAAAACAGATGTGTAGTTCCTTCGTGCAACACAGCTGAATTTGGTTCAACCAAAGTTAGCATATGAAGAAGAAAGTAAGTTAATAAACAACGTAAATTTTATATATAGTATTGCATGTTAATTAACTGAATATAGAATTGATGTTATTAACAAATTTAGTTAAACATGTTACAAATAGATTTTTTTTGTTGATTTGCAGATGACGACCGAATGTCCCATATATGCATCTGGCCTACGCATATCGAACACTTCAATGAAAGAACGGATGTGTTTTATAAGAGTTTGCAGATATCTTGTTATTTAATTGTCTTGTAAGTGTTATTCAAAACTTATTCATTAAGCGATTAAGTTATAATATTAGTAATAAGGTGCTATAATTTCTTTTGTATCTTTTTGTATAATTACAGTGTATACCGGCAAAATTCCTGGATCGTCATCCAATGAATTTGTACACAAAAGCTGTGTTGAAACACGACCAAACTGAATTGCCATTTTCTGTCAGGATGGACCGTCATTATAAGAATCCGGGAAGAACAAATCATGTCAATATGTTCGGTCAATGGAAATTCTTTGGTAAAGAATGTGGTTTTAATTACAAAAAGATGTTAAGGTTCAGGTTGATGTACGTTGTTACAGATTTGGAAGGTCCTCGACCAACACTTTATCCGTTCTTTCATGTCTCTTAGATACTATCGAACAAATGTGGTATGTCTCACCTTCTTTTGATGTTTATGTTGGACAACTTAACTGTTAGGAAAATTTTTTAAGTATGGGTAACTCATGTTTTATTTAGTCTTTTGGATATGGTTGCTATGTATTATGATAAAAACCTATCGGGGTTTGAACGCTGTCATGCATGATAAAACTAACGTATGGTATGTAAATTATGGTAGTCTGTTTCTTCATTATTATGATTACGTGTTTGCTTTTTAGATGTTGGTTGTATGATTTAGAATCCAGTTGAATGTTCATTGTTTTTTTAATAATGATAATGTAGATTATAAATCGTATTGTCAAATTAACATGACTAAGGTTATATTTAGAGTAACTTAAATCATATAGAGTAAATAGTGTAACTTATTCGACGATTGTTAAGGCAAAAGCGATTGAACTACAGGTTGATAATTTTATAGCAATCATTGAAAATATGGTAAACGGAATACTGCTTAAATGAATTATTCATAACATGGAAAATAAACTATAAATCATTGTTCTCAAACATCTTATCACTGTTCTCAAACATCTTTTTCGGGTGAACTATTATCCGTAGTTTCATCATCCAGATCAGCATCATCAATAAAACTATCAAACTCATCGGTAGGATCATCCTGTGAAACTTCATCATCAATCGTGTCATCTAAATCAATTTCATCATTTGTTTGTCCATCAATCATTTGATCAATGACTTGTAAATCGTCTTTTGCCTCATCATCAATTAAGTTTCCAAACTGTTGTGTCATATTTATAGCTTCATCATCTTGTTCATCAGTTGCTTCATCGATAAGACGATAAAAATGTTTATTTGAGAAGGAAGTTCTCTTACGCCTTTTTGAACGCTTAAATCTGTTAGGCGTCTCATGATCCTGATTCTACTTAATACCATTCAAAATAAGCAAGAACAAATAAGTGATGTAAACAATAAGTATAGTTGTAACATGTTAAGTTATTAACTAAAAATAAAAGATGTAAAATGTATAGCGTATGAGTCTACCAATTCTTCATCATTTTTAGTGAGATCTTCACACTTAGTGGTATTAGACAACAACTTATCCTTCTCATCATCAGAAGAGAGAATGTTAATTACATTGTTGTTCGTTTTACCGATGTCTTTTGATGGTCTTTCGCGTTTCTTTGTAATGGGAACAGGCTGTACGTTATTTGAATAAGTTAGAAGGAAAAACATAATTGATAAAACTCTTATAATATGTCACACATACCAAATCATCATCAGATAGGATAATGACATGGTTATTCATGTCCTCATGACTTGGTTCATTCTGATCTTCTTCTGCCTTCAAAACACAAAAAAATAATGAATATATAAAAAATACATCTTGTATACATTATTACGATTAGTCATTGACAACTATAAGAAAAAAAACACATATTTACCTTAGGTGATTTAGACTGCTCCATTCTTATAATGCCAAATGAGTTTTAAAAATAGGTTATCATTTTTGATGATGATGTTGACAGTATTTATAGATAGGATAACAACAATTTTAGGAAATGATACGGTAATCAAAAACTTAAAATGTAGATTGAAGAATATAATTCAAAAGTTGAATGTTTGTTGTGTTTATTTTAGTATAGGATTATAGTCAAATTAAGATGATATATTGGTTTTCAAATACAGTGGGATTTGTTGAGTAAGTTGACAATAAATCACCAGGTTTATTGTGTGAATAAATTAGGTTGATGAATAAGTCATCCAAACATTAGTAAGTTACATTTTGATAAAATGAAACTAAAATACATTAAATTATAAAAATATAAGTTAGAAGTTAGGCAGATATAAAATGTTGTTATTATTGTTTATACATTAGACATTAATTAGATATAAGCATTTTACAAAGACATCTACATTGTCACCAACATTTAGATTTACATACAAAGGTACTTCAGGAAATGATATGGATGAAAAGAAAGTTGAAAAGTTAAGTAAATCATAATAGTTAAAAAATTGAAAGTTTGTTTCAAAAATTTTAGTAAAGGATCATAGTGTTTTCCAATAAATTGTTAAAAACATGTTTGTCTACTTGTTATAAAAATAAAAAGAGTGTATATTCCACAAATTTTCCCGTTGCAGCATAGTTTGGAACTATTAGTGTATTACACATGACAAAGTATCACCATGTATACGGCAATTGTTGAAATAAGTAGAAAACCTACTTATCCAATGCATTTCAAGTATGTTTATTGGAAACAATATTTGTAAAGGACAACAATTGTTGATCATAATTAAATACTAATTCAAGCATAGCATGAAAATGTATTTGTGATAAAATCACAAAACACAAAACAAATTGTCTTCAAACAATAGGAAACTTAAAACAAACTGGAACAAATGTCTTTAAACAAACATAAACAAAATGAAATAATGATTATTGAACATATTTTGGGATGCTGAGATGCGAAGGAGAATGAGCATCAGTCCTCATTGCCATTGACCACTTCTACCACATCAATAGTCTTCAATTTCTTTGCAGATGCACCATCCTCAACATCATCATCCAGAACAATCGTATCACGCTTTGATTTTCCAGAGCTGCCACCTAACACTTCAGCATTTTCCACGTCTTTATTCACTTCTGGAGTGTGCTTTTTTTTCAGAGCTTCCACTTACCACTTTATGATTTTCAACTCCCTTCTTCACTCCTGGAGTGAGTTCCATGTCGAATGGAATGTTATCAGTAGCATTGAACTTGCTTGTGGTAATAGCAGGGGTAACTGGAGTTTGCATTTCTCCATCATTTTCCTATGAAAATTCAGGTAAGAATGTATTAGACAGTATCAAGGTTTACTAAATTAAATGAATAGAGTAAACTAAAACAGATTTAAAAAAAAAAAAACTCATTGATGAATCCATGTTTAAATGTCTTTATCATATTTGCATCATCTGAAATCATCTTGACTTGGTAAACATGGTTGTTGTTGGTTATATTATATGAAGAATACAAAAAACGAAACAACATTTTTTTTCCAACAATGGGAACCAATTCATCAGGAAAGATACAATCAGCCTGATCTCCATACTTCGCCTTAAGCTTATAACACGGGATGTCAATCATCTTAGTGATAATATCTTCATACAACAAAAGAGATGTTGAGCCAGTGTCATCAATTACACACACGATTACTTTGTACCTAACATTCAACATATAATTATGGAACAATAAGTATGTTACTGAAAAATAACATTTTTTTATATGTATAAAAAATTACGCATATTAATTACAAAACTTTACTTTGGTCCCACATTTTTGATATCTCTGCACTTTTTTCAAAAATACGTCTTAGTCTTGGATTTCTTTTTTGATGATGAAGATTCACCATTTTCTTCTGATTCTTTGGCCACACAGCCACATTTTTTACAGGCAAGGTACCACCAACCATGTTCTAGATGCACCTTGTGTATCTTTGCGTATATGATACATTCACATTTCTGTATAATACGATTTATAAATTACTATAGAAAATTCACATTCAATGTTATAATAATAATAACAGATAACTTACGAATTCGGATTCACGAATAGACCCAACCATCTTCCTAACACCATTTTCAAAAAACTCATCAGAAGTGATTTCTTTTTTGGATGGTGAAAACACATTTAAATGATGTTCTTCTCCACATAACCATCCATTTCTTGATACCTATACAACAGAACACAGTGATTCATGACCCAAGCCTCATGACCCAAGCCAAATGAACAAAGTGTGTAGCAATTATAATTATATTTGTAACAATTATGTTGTAAACATTAGTTTTATAAATGAAATACTTACATCTTCCTGTATACATTAATTTCTGGAATGTTATCATTGAGATAAAGCTTAGTTGCAAAGGCCCTATTGCTAACAGACGGCTTATCTGCAATAGTAGAATATAATCATGAGTCACCTTTAATCAAATAAACTCTTAAAAATAAACATCAGTAAAGTATATAAAACATTTTACCATTAAAGTATTTGAATTTTCCAATTTGAGGGATCATTACAACATTTCGCATTTTATCCAATTGTTGTGCCAAACTGTTGAACCGTTCAACCCATCCGTCAAAGAAACAACAATCCAGAGTGACTCCACTGTATAATATTGAAATATGTAAGTAACTTAAATTTATCATTTTTTATAAACCAAGAATAATAGTCTTACTCAACATCTTCCAAGGTGACAGTCCTTCTAAATTTTTGATTACCATAACTTTCATACGGTATTGGTTCAGATATGGATATTATAGTCCCAATGACATCTGCGTTTACATATATGCTATGTAAGTTAAAGCGTACAAAAAATCTCAAATCATCTATTATTATGCAGACTTATTTCCATAAATTCTCAACATGCAAGAATGAAAAAAATATAAATTAGAATTAAACAAATAATCAATAATTCTTACCAACAATTTCAGTCTCTGAAAACCGCTTTATTGTAAAGTTCTGGAATGGTTCAAATCTAAAACCACGGGTATTATGGTCAAAGGGCGCAACTCTTGTCACAGACGTATTCTTATAGAATCCGATTTTGTAACGGTGACTCAGCAACGGGAACTTTCCTCCGTTCTCACCAACCCCAAAGCTTCCCACTTTGTAGTAGGAACCTTCATCCAGAATAGCTTGAAACTTGTTCATATATGCCTTCTTAATAAAATCATGAATACGGTTTCCCTGAAAAAACCATATATTTGATCCAAATAAACAGAAAATAAAGTGGATAAATATAAAAAAAGTTTACAAACAACATAAATTATTGTATATGGAAAAAAAAACAAAAAATAATAGGGTAATGTTAAAACTTGTTCATCTTGGAATAGTACTTCTAAACTCCAAACTTCATTTGGCTTAGTGATAGGATGAGCTTTCCATATACGTACAACCCTCACCAAATTTTTTGCATCATCAAGCATAGGGTCAATGTCACTCAAAGCAGTGATCTGTTGATCCATTTGTTTTGCCTACAAATGAGAAAATAAATAGATGAGACAAAAATATAAATGACTGATTATGATTAGGCATTTCAAATACTTTATGATTGTATAAAGATGAAGTTATAAGAGATGAAATGAGGAGTGGTTAAAGATGCACTGAAATATATAGTGGTGGGAATTAGGTTAAATGAAGCAAATTAAGAAATTTCAGTAATTCAAAAAATCAAAATTTAAAACTTGTAGCTATAAATCAGGATGTTAAGTAAGGCAAGGATTCAATTTTTAAAAGGTTTAGCAAAAATAACTTATGTTGGTTAATTCTCAATAATTATTTTGAATACAATTTAAAACCTTCCTCTATTATTTTATTACATTTTACAAATTTGAAGTATACAAACTTATAATAACATTAACTTTAAAAACCACAAATTTTAATTTCAACTTTATTTAACAGGATTAAAAGAACATATAGCATGAACAGATATGGTTAATTAGGATACATATAGAATGTTATTTTTGTTATAAGCAAATATATGGAAAAACAACTTATAAGGAGAATAGAATAGGCCAATATCAAACTCAAAGACTACTTACATGGGACAATAAGTAAAAACACCATTTTATTATTAAATTAATATGATTTAGATAATCAATCTAAATACTAATTTACACATACGCATTTGGGATGTTATAAAAGCTTATTTGATTGGTTACCGGTATACTACAATATTAAACAAAGCCAATTACATTTGGTTATTAGGTTGCAGAACACAGCTTATGGACTCATAAAATCAATAATCATAAAGTAATAAGTTAATAAGCTTTGAAAAATAAGCTGCAGATTCACCAATAAGTTTATTTTTTTTTAAACTAATTTGAACAACACAAAATATATGCATTTTTCTAAAAGCATTGGTATACTACAATTTAAGAAAAGCCACATCCATTAGATGCGGTAAGACTATACTAATAAACTAATAAGCTGAACAGAATAAGTTTACCGATATAGTCAACAAAAAGCTTCAATGACACTAAAAATGGTATCGTTGTATAAAAAGCAAACACAAATAACATGACTTATCTTGTAATACTCCGCTAATCAGATGTTCCAACTTACTCCACTGAAAACAAACCAAACATTGGACAACCTTGATTATCCTGAAACACAAAAAAAAAAACACAGAATGACCGCAAAAGTTATATTTACTAAAACATAAGTCATCAATAATTTGGAAATTGCATATATTTTATGATGTTCTTTATCATTGAACATAATTAGTTTACCGATATAGTCAACAAAAAGCTTCAATGACGCTAAAAATGCTATCGTTGTATAAAAAGCAAACACAAATAACACGGCTTATCTTGTTATACTCCGATAATCAGATGTTCCAACTTACTCCACTGAAAACAAACCAAACATTGGACAACCTTGATTATCCTGAAACACAAAAAACAATACAGAATGACCGCAAAAGTTATATTTACTAAAACATAAGTCATCAATAATTTGGAAATTGCATATATTTTATGATGTTCTTTATCATTGAAGCATTCCATAAAATAAGCCGAAAAAACTGAAACAAGTATGAATGTAACTAAATACCTACCACAAAGAACATATCTTATCATGTAATCCTTCGCTAATCATATGATGCAAACTACTTGATATATCCATTCCAACAAAAGAAAGCAACCATATTTTCTGAAAAACACAACAACAGATAATGACCATAAACATGATGTTAACTAAAACATAATTTATAAAGCATCACTGAAATGGATCTATTTTATGATGTTAGTTATAATTGAAGCATTTCATCAAACAATACGTATAAAATCATTACTTTGAGGTTAGCAAATGAAGTTATTGCTAATTAGGCATTTCATCAAACACATGGTGTACATGTCTCATAAACATAGAATAAACACAGAAAAAACAAAATTCACAATATGAATATACATAAAATCCGATCAAATTAGAATAAACCCAACAAAAAATAAGATTAACAAACTAATCAAACACAATTGGTTCATGTAAATTGACAGAATACATGATTTAATTCGATTGACAAAAAGATCTACAATACACATAAGTAATTGTAAAAAAATTGATTGGCTCAAATGTTGTTTTCGAAGTTATGATCCATTCGATTTTATGGATCTGTTGCCGTTTTGGTTTGATGAAATTATTATGATCAACATAATTATGTTTGAAGCGGATTTGAGAAGAGTAGATTGTGTGTGTGTTTTTCACACACAATAATTTTTTTGGAATGAGCTCCGATTAGGTGTTCCGTCCAAATCAGACTCACAAATGAAGGAACGGTTGAGATAAAAATAATTTACACGTGGCAATTGATTAGCATTTTTTAGGGAGAAATAGTATGACAAACTTGCTTTATATAGGGGGTAGATACAAATTAACTATCAAAAATGATAAATTGGCCTAATTAAATAGACCTAAAAGGTGATTTACCACATAAATGAATTGCACAGTTGCATAACTGTACAAGTTATTTATGCGATAGGTCACTTTTTAGATCCATTTAATTAAGTCCATATATCAAGGCTTATTATCTATTTATCCATTTATTAAACGTATTGATGGTCAAAAGTAATATTTTAAGTATGCATTTAGGCTTTCCGAATTTAATATATATTTTTCTTTAACGACTTTATATGACATGTTATAAAAATGAAATTTTTAATAATTCTTTTAAGTTAACCAATCAAATTATTAAGGGCCCGTTTGGTTTGTGGGTTTAGATTGGGTTTGGGGTTAGAAAAGTGGACCCCACCTTATTTTCAAGTGTTTGGTAGCTTTTGGGTTTGGATTTAATTCTAAATAATAAGGAGTATGTTAAAGTAGGGGGAGTGGTAGATTTTAAGATAAAAAATGAGACCCACTTCATTTTCTCTCTATCTCTCTCCTCTTACATTTTATATAAATCATTTATAAATCATTTTTTTTAAATATAATATAATTTTAAATATTTTTCTCTCTCCTACATTAAATTCAAATCCAAATCCTAATCTACAACTTTACATTCAAATCCAAATTCTAATCTAAACTCATCTATAAACCAAACGGGCCCTAAGTACATAAGTTGACATTTTATTAACCACAACAATCATTTTTCTGAAATTTTAAAAATGAAAACATAGAATATTCATTCTATATATATGTTTGAAAATTATCCGGTAATTAATGAGAAATTGATAGAATCAAAGTCTATGGGCATCCCCTCACATGGCCAAATCATTGTCAATTTATGTAGTGGTTCAATTATTCTTCTCCATCTTTATTTATATATTTCCTCAATAGCTATGTTCAACTTTATTTTTTATAAACCGTATATCAATTTGATTATTCTGCAATAGCTACGTTAAAATGTTTGTTTCAGCTTTTGACTACTACGTACTTTTTATGAATCAATTAACTTGGTGCAAGTCTTATAAGTACAAGATCAATGTGATTCATATCTATACACCGAGTCAACACGAAAACTATAAATATCGCTTATATAACTATATAAGATAGGACATAAGTCGTATCACCACACTATAGCTAAAATATAAGAATTATGGTGACCGGGTCGACTCGATAAGAGTAGACTTATGACTTCTGTTTTTGAATTTTCAGATACATTTCAAAAGTCGTCAAAGCACAAACTATTCATAAGTTTATGGAGTCGATGGACTTATAGGAAATAATGGACACCAAATATATTCTTGCGATCAAGTTGTGTGGTACCGATAAACGACAATAAGGTTTTGTCTAAGGCGACGTTAGGCCAAATCCATATAGGTCATGTGGTATGTTTGTGGCCATAAATTGAGCAACAAAAAACCTACAAATGATCGATGAACCTTTCGTCGTCACGAAAGATAACCCGAATGTAATTTATCTCTATGTTTTTTATTTGTTCCAAACAATAAAATAGCTAGTCAAGTATGTATAAACAAAAAATCGGATTTCATAAGATTCTCTACGAAGGAAACTAAATCAACTTTTGGGTCGAACAATGACAATCCTGTGTGCTCATAATCGTAACTTCACCATTATCAGCACTATTGAGATAAGATGTCTTCAAAGGCGTTTTTTGTTCGATAATCATAGTCTTGTATGCCAGTGCAAGGTTCTCACTTCTGTTACTAGTATGCTTGATGGTTCTTTGGTTACTTTGAGAGCAACTTGCATCATTTGAATGTGTATTATTTCTGTATTTTTTGGTTGTAAATAAGTTAAATCAGCTTTTTTAGAGCCAATTTTTGTACAGGTAGCAATAGCTGAAGCTAGAAAAAATCAACGTTACTCAGGGACACTTTTTTAAGTTTGAGAACCATGGTATCAGACAGGGTCAAGTAGACCATGCTAACCTCAATGTCTATATTCTCTTGTAGACTTCGAATAACAAATTTTGTATTGAGTCAACTCGATAGAAAGTAGACTTGCTTAATATAGTTTTCAAAACAAAATATTAAACATGATTATCTATAACTTAGTTTATTTGATCAAGATTTTATAAAAATGATAGATTGTTAACATTTGAGCAACACACTATTGACGGAGGTTTTTCTGAAAAACAGTCTCTTTATTCTAAGGTAGGGGTACAACGTATCCACATCCTATCTTCCTACCCTCTTGTGACGGAAATGGGTATTGATGACTTGATGTTGTTAGTCAGTATCATACTTATAAACAGTATTGATACGCAATCAATGTATCACTACTCTTCTAAGACATGATACTATTTTACTTTCGGTATACTTTAAGCACTACCGATAGAAGGTTACACACAACTTTCACATCATGAGAAGTGTGTGCATGTGTCTTTTGTGACATATGTCATCGTTAAACGTTTAAATTGTTTAGATATCTCTATGCCTTACATCGTGAAAGCATGCATAAAGAAAATGGAGTCATTGTCAATGGGTCATTTCCATCCACTTTCATGCCCTTTTGTCAATGCCAAATGTCACATAAATAGCGTTTCGACGGGCCAATAATTGTATATTAGTCATGTTACGCACTTAAGTTGTGTAATAGGAGTATTAAACAATTATGGGTGGTTTTTTTATTAGAAAAAGAAGAAAGGTAACATAGAACTGCACTTTTAATTCTAAACTCAAATTTTAAGCTATATAAAACTAACAAGCCGTTTGGACTAGGAGTAGAACATTCGAGTGAAACTTATAAGTCGACTCGTAAACTTTGTGTGAAAGATTTAAATCAACTTGTTAAGTCACTCCCATACTATTTCTCGGTGCAGATGGTCTGAAAGGGTTTAAATGGGTGAAGAGACCTTGACTTTGTGCATCGATGGGCACCAGCCGGCCTTTCCCCAAAGAACAACTCCATACAAAATCTGTGTACAGATTTATATAAAATATGTTTAAGTAGATGACCACTTTCATACCATTCTATTTGTTACGACGTATGAGATTATAGTAAACTGTTAGAGATAAATAATGAACAAGCAATTATTCGGCCATTATTTTGGATTTAAAGATATCGGACCATAGCTCTCAATGCAAATTAAGCCCATCGGTCTTATTATGGGCCTCCATTTCTTTGCATTTGGATTTTTGCATTGGTCCATAACAAGCTGAATATTGATAAACGTATGTCATTGTGAATGTTTGTCCTAACCAGTCAGCTACTACTGTACTATTTATAGCTCGATTTCAGAAACCATAATCAGTTACTAACATGTATATGAGATTCGAGGTCAAGAGATCCATTTTCACTTTCTCATTGGAAATTTTCACTTATCAAAGTTATCATGTTTATAAATTTGAACTACAACTAAAAAGAAATATGAGATAAGGAGACGAGGGGTAAAGAAAAAATGTTAAATAGATGAAATGTCCCTTACCATGCCATTTATTTTAGAAATTTAGCAACAACTATCAACATTTCAGTTCTTCAATTTTCCAAAGTCAATGCAAAACACCCCTCCGACCAAAATCAGATAGAGATTTTACCTTCCGAGAGGTAATATCACGCTTGCCTAAGGAGCGGTCTTTCTTGGAATCTTGAGTTTCCTCGTTAGGGACCTTTACAATAGCTAGTTTAGTTCACTAGATGTTGATTATGTGTGTTACTTAAATGTCAAGGTTTAACGCCTTAAGACTAGAGGCTAATACGGACGCCTCTTTGATGTAACTAATTACCATTATTGTCATCGGCTCGTTTGAGAGGTTCAACCAAATTAGGACTAATTCTGGGAACTAGAAAGTAAATATAAGATTAGGTTGGAGTTTATGACTCATTAATCATGACTTAATTTCCTATCTAGCTAGAATAATGAAACTTTTATTAACCAAAATTAAGAACATTTACTTCCACAAGGATAATACTAGCATTTATTACTGTAAAAACATGTATCCACAATGGTCCATTCTCACTAATTCAAACTCTAATGGTCTAAAATAACTCTTCATTACAGCCATTAGACAAAATAATGTTGTTTTTCAATTATATGTCTCTCACATTTCGTCCTTGTGTTCTAAATCTTCTATATTTTCATTTTTTTTAATATATAAATGGCAGTAATTTCATTAACACTCTAGCAAGACGCTAGGAAAGAAGCAACATATTACAATGATTTCTTACTAAGCCAAAATTGGATCTCGAATCCGTTCAATCCACGAAGGTAAATTCTTTAGCCTATTTGAGTCGATGAAGTTAAGCTGCAACTAAGATGGCAAAGAGTTTTGCAATAGTTTACTCTTAAACATGTGTTTCTGCTACAAAATAAACACAAACTCAAGGGCCACTCGATCTATTCATCAAATGTTAAGAAAAAATAACACTGTCAGTTAGTATAATTAAGTTCTTTTTCTTTTCTTTTCTAAAGAAGTAACCATTGTCAAATTTGGTTAGCAAGAAACTAGGCGTTGTTCAACAAACTTTAGCAATATATGGAAATTAGTTTGGTCTTTATGCCATTTGGCAAATTTGGTTAGCAAGAAACGAGACAACGTTCAATGATAAAAGTTCTTTTGTTGGTCTAAAGCACTAACTATTGTCAAACGAAAAACGTTTCAACGTTGAGCAAAAAGTGTATAATGTTTCCAAATATCACATTTGGATTTATCAACCTGGGAGCTCCATTGAAATTTTAGTTTGTTACATCAAAAGTAGTTAGTATTGTAGTTGAGTAAAAGATCAATAGTCAAGTTTTTTTGTAATTTGCACTTCAACATTATTGAAGTCTTATATCCCTAGTGGTCAAAGCTTAGGTTGTTAAGCGAGCCACAAGTGAGAGTAGTACCGGGTGGGTGACCTACCGGGAAGTCCTCACTTGTGGTCCACATGCTCTGCTGATATTTGCAATGAGGATTTGAGCCCCTTAGACTAAGCCGCTGGAGGTTCGAATCTGAGCAAGGTCGGGGTTTTCATCCGGACGTTACTCCAGCAAGGAAACTTGTGTGGAGGCGGTACGGTTTCCTCGCGACACCGAGAGCCATACATTGTGCCAGCGTGGACCCGGTTAAGACAACATAGTCTGGTCGATGTGGTGGTTAGGGCCCCTTGATTTGAGGGGTGGTAAAACCTAAGTTGGAAAGTTACCTGTCAAAAAAATATATATATAAATTCTGTTTAAAAAAAAATAAATAATTAAAAAAAAAAAAAAAAAAAAAAAAAAAACTCCTAGTATTGTAAGTGGTTGTCTGAAAAATGACTGGGACAATCATACCATAGAAAGATTGTACATGCGTGTTTTGAATCTTTTATCCAACCAGAATTGTACCCGGTTAAAAGATTTGGACATCATAGATTAAAAAGTGAAAAGGGATAGATGATCAAAAAGGCTTCCAAAACTTTATTATGCCATCAAATTTAAAAGGTCAACTCAAGAAGAAAAGAAATCCAAGTTCCAACTATCAACTTTCCCCATATCCAGGATGTACTACTCAAAACCTGCTTTTCAAAAAGAATATTTTTCCATGTTTTGGCAAAGTTAGAATACAGATATCATCTGCGATAACATAGTTTCCCTTTTCTGGGATATTGGTTTATATAGAAATTTCTTAATCACAATACAAAAACAAATTTACAAAATTCATTACTAACTTAAGAGGATCCTTGGATAATCATTTTTATGGATATGATATTCTTTGACATCCTTTACAAAACTTATAACAAAAAGAATGTCTTTTTAGTTTTGTTGTTTTTAATTACTCCGTATGTTGTACAAGAACATTAGCCAATTACACATAGGCATGTAAGATTTGTATGCTACTGAATTATTTTTGAAAGTTCTCGATCGAAACACAGAAATGCATCAAGATAAAGAGTACAACATAAAATAATAAAACCATATAATAGTACTCATAGTTGAATATACAAAACTAGCAAGTTACAAAAGCCGTCTACTTGGAACTAAAAACATTCATAATGAAACAAGCAAAATAACTTCTAATAATTATATGATATTTATCATAAAACTCAAAACACATGTCATCAAGAAAACATTATTATGTAATGTTTCTTTCTTCATGCATTTTGTAACCTAGCTGCAAACAAACCAACAACTTCAGGATGCTGAAACACATCTGCAAACATGCTTTCTTGATTCTCATAACCAACAGGTGCCACCACATGACCGTTATAAAACGGCAAACCACCACCATTAAAGCCACCACCACCACCGTTTAAGCTTTGAACAAACTCAAAATGACTCATTTGATTATTTCCTGAGAACCCATTTTGGTTTTCAAAAAAGAAACCAAAAGGGTTTGCTTCAACACTTTTTTTCACCTCCTGAACCGGCTCAAAAAGCTCCGAACCGGGTTTAGCTTTAGCTTCCGGTTTAGGGTAAAAACCACTCAACACATCATCTAACAAACCGGAATGGTCCGGTTCACTAGGAAAAAACTCCTTAAACTCAGCCTCTTGCCTCACTAAAGGGGTACTACAGTTTTTAGTAACACTTCCTAAAGCGGTTGAAACCGAACCGGTGGAATTAGGGTTACAAGAACTAGAACCGGGGCTAAAATAGTCATGAAACAAAAAGGAGTTCAAACAAGAACCATGGTTCTTTTGCATGTTTTCATAAGGTGGTAAAGAACCAATCAAGGGCTGAGATTTGTTGTTGACAAAACTAAAAGGATGGTTAATATCACAAGGTGAAGAAGGGTAAACAAAGTTAGTTCTAGCTTTAGAGCCACGCATGGCTCTAGCAGCACAATCATAAGCACAAGCAGCTTCTTCAGCAGTATCAAATGTACCAAGCCACCTTCTTTCTTTAGACTGAGGGTCCCTTATTTCAGCTGCATAACGGCCCCAGGGACGGCGGCGCACACCACGGTACCTTGAAGTGTTGTTTGAGCTGTTGTTGTCTTTGAGTGCTAGTCTTTTGTTGGCTGCTGAGTGTGTTGTTGTTGTGGTGGTGTTTGTGCGTTTTTGGGTGGTTTGTGGTTGAGGTGGTGGTAGTGAGAAAAGGTCTGGTTCTGATGAGGGTGTGAATCCTGCTAGTCTTCTCATTGCTTCTTCCATTTTTCAAGGTTTTTTAAAGTTTTTCTTGGGAGTTTTTTTGAAGGCTTTTGTTGGATGGTTTGAAGTATGTGAAGATAGGAAGTGAGGTGGTGAGGGTGGTATTTATATGGGTGTGAGAGTGTGAGGTGTGTATTAAAATGTTGTACATTGTGTAGTAAATGAATTGTAGTTAAGAATGGATTAAAGAATGTGCATGCATGGTGTTGTTGGTTATTTGTAATTTTATATTGTATAGTTTGTAACTTATGTGTAAAGGTGATTATACTTTTGATATATTTGTATGTGTTGGGCTTAGAGCATGGGGTATCGTAGCGATTGGGCTTGCCGTTTTTAATGTGTCACCCTCGCCGGCTTGTTTCGTGTCTCGCCATCACATCATTAGAGCTCGCCAGTTGAGGATTCGTCGTTGCAACGACGAGAAAGAAGACAAAAGCAATTGTTTGAAACATATTACCGTTTAAATTCAAATATTACCTACTCTATAAATATTACCAACACTTACACAAAAAAATTCACACTTCTCAAACACAATTCAACTTCAAAATTCACACTTCTCTTTACGCAAGATTATTATTGCTTGCCGTCTCCCGCATTCCGCTAAAGATATGCAAACGTACGTTCAAAATCAATGCAATAACGACGACGAGGCTCGAAAATACGCTATTATACGCGTCATCCAATTGTTTGAGCAGTCGAGGACGGAGAAGCTGCAGACGAGAGAAAACTACAAGAGTTGCAACGACATCAGCACTGAACAAAAAGGTGTGTGTCACACCCCCAAATTACCTGTTTTGCAGCGGAATGGAATACCTGGGGGATGACTGTCATAGCATCAAAGTTATAGTTATATCGAACGACCTAAAGTGTCGTTTTGAAAATATCGTTTGATTAAGTAAAATAATCAGAGTTTACAAAGAATAGGCCCCAATAGATTTCCAAAGTACCAAAATAAGTTTGTTACAATCAAACGATACTTAAGTGCATAAAATATATGTGAGACGCGTCGACATCGCGACTCTATGATAAGTCCACATGCATGCCTTGAAGTGAATGCCTTAGATACCTGAGATAAAAGATGCTAAAAGTGTCAACACAATGGTTGAGTAAGTTCATAGAGTTTGTGTTGTCATGAAGAAAACCTTTAAAGAATGTTCATGCAGCAAAGGCATTGCAAATCCACTTAGTTCCAAGTCCCGCTCATACAAAACTTGCAACCTGTGTGTTCACAACCCACTGCCAAAATATGTATAGTTTATGTTCAAGCACATGTTGTCAAATGAATTCACATAATAGTGCATAACTTAATGTATCAATAGTTAATTGATATATCACATGATAAGTATAGTTTCAAATAGTTCCACGTCCGCTAGTTCATGAATGCACCAAGTCCATTAGTTCAACATTATACCAAGTCCGCTAGTTCATGATTATACCAAGACCGCTAGTTCATGATTGTACCAAGACCGCTAGTTCGATATTATACCAAGACCGCTAGACCGTGATCATACCAAGTCAGCTAGCCCATTGATTTATGATATAGAAATTCTAAGTATGGCAATATTGTTGCTTCGTATGACTAAACATTCAGTTCAGATAAACACATAGTTTGCAAATAGTCATGAATGTCATAAAAGTTGTTGAGCATGTATCTCCCCCAAAGAGTTTAATAAAAGCATTAAAACAATTGAAAATGGGGCTATGGAACTCACCTGATGCAATGATTATGATGACAAAAGTGGATACACTGAATGAGGTGCAATTCTCTAACTGCAACCTATTATGAATGATATGATCTAATATAAGTCATGAAACAAGGTCGTACATGCAAATCCACATGTAATCTATACCACTTGTGCAGTTTTGAAAATAGAGTTTATCGTCGAAATATATGTTTATGACATCTTGTCAACTTACAAAATACTTTACAAGTATTTACGTTGAAACAACATCCTACGATAGTCGTTTAGTGATTTATCAAGAAATTATAGCTTTTCGTCGTAAAACAATATACTTTGACAATTCATGAAAGTGACTAAATGGCCTCGAAAAGCTAGTCGTAAAATAGTGACTATCGAGTGTTAGGAAACAAACTCAATGGTTTTGGAAAGCTTGTAGCATTATCTCAAAGTCTTAGCTTTTAAATTTTTATAATAGAGGTCTCGATCATGGAGAAAAACATAGGTGAAGTAGGGTACTTTTACCAAAAATATTGTTTAAAGGTAGTTTTCGGCAAAGTTTGAGTGACCGCTTTTTATTCGTTACAACTCCGTTTGACGAACGGTTGAACATTTTGGAAAATAGGCCAGGGGGCGTTTGGTTGGGGCAATTTGGAGGATATTGGGGGCATTTGCATTTTAATTCCCTTCAAATGTCTTGTTTGGTAACTCAAATGTGGGCATTTGAAGTAATTTGTAATTCCCCGAATTGCCAAAATGTAGAGAATCAAAATGCCTCCAAAAAGTGAGAAATTTTAATTTACTTGAAAAAAAAATTATAAACTTTTTTTCTTATTGTTTTTTCTATAAACTTTTAAATAAAATATTTATGAATTTTTTTTATAAACTTTTTTTTATAAATTTTTACCTTTTTTTATAAAGTTTTTTTTTAAACGTTTTTTATAAAAAAAATATTTTATAAATTTTTTACAAATTTCTTATAAATTTTTTATAAACTTTTTTTATAAATTTTTATAAACTTTTTTTAATAATTTTTTTATAAATTTCATATAAATTTTTTATAATTTTTTTATAAACTTTTTTCATTTATTATTTATAAACTTTTTTTTATAAATTTTTTATAAACTTTTTTTATAAACTATAATTTTTTTATAAATTTTTAAGTAGAATATTTATAAAATTATATTAAAAAAATAAAAAAATATTTATAAATTTCTGTCAACCAAACATGCAAAGGTATTTTAAATTCCAGAATTTTAAATTCTCAAGAATTTAAATTTTCTAGAATTTAAAATTCCGAAATTTCAAAGTACCCCAACCAAACGCCCCTAGGTGAACTTACTTTTACTAGAAGACATCGTTTTCTAAAAAATATTTTATCGATGTTAAAAACGACTCCCAACATGGTCACTAGCGACAACTAGTTTGGCTATTAGAAACTATATAAGTGTTTGTACTTATATAAAATAGTTACGTTAACCTCATTTAAACACGTGTAATTTAGTCGTTATAAGTCCGTTTTCTACGTTTTATATGTCCTTAGCTTCGTGTTAAAGTATACTAATATATTTTTGACAAATCGACTCATTTAGATAACGCTTAAAACTCATTTTTGACCCTTAAAAATCTGGACAACATGCTGTTTTTCCGGAAAATATAGTTTTCGTCGTTAAACTTGAAAATAGCATAACTTCTTCGTTATAAATCCGTTTTAACCCGTTCAAGCGACCACATTTTCGTTTTAAAGTATATTTTCTGAATATCTAGCCCAAAATAATTTACAAACTGTCGAAATTTCCAGATTTCACAAAAATGATCAGACCACTATTTAATGTTGTCGAAAATGGTTTTTCTAGCGTAATACTTGTTTCAATCACTTCAAATCAACACCAAATCTATTCTAAACCTACCATACACCTTCTTAGGGTATCATGGGTTCCTAAACATTATTAAAAATGATATGTTTCAAGGGATTAATTATATGATGATATATACCAATTATAAGTACTAAAAACAATAAAAGTTGTATAGATACACATGAAACTTGCATGTTTTCTTTCAAGCATGATAAAAATAACTTAAGTATGAATATGAAAGATTAAAAATGATCATGAAATGCTTACTAGTATGATGATGAGGTTTATGAAACTAGGTTTTTCCTAATTACCCTAGGTTTTTATTGCAAAACCTTGAATAAGAGTATACTAGAGTTTATAAAATAACTTGATCCTTAAAAATTCTTGAGTTTCTTCCCCTTTTTCTTCCTTGGCCGAATTTCACAAATGAGTTGGGAGAGTTTTTATTTTTTTCTCACCTTTGCAATATCTATATATGTGTTAAGTTAAGATAATAATAAGTGTATAATACAAGTGTTAGTCTACACTTGTATATGTGTACTAGCTAGGTAGATATTTGTGTCAAAATTGTTGTGTCATGTTTTTTTGGTTGACAAGAAGGAAAAAAAAAAGAAAGAAAAGGTGGTGAAATCTTATTAAACAAATGTATTATATGATACTTGTAGTGTTTATTTAATAAGTAAAAGTAATTATTTAGTGTAGCGTTGGCTAGAAATCGATTTTAACGGAACAAAATAAAATATATCGAACTCGTATAAATTATAAAAATACATTTCTTACAAGAATTGAGTGAAATAATAATTATCGAGTAGTATTTACGAAAACCGTCGTAAATATATATACATAACAATTTATATACAGAATAAATTTAAAACATCGGGTAAACTAATAATATAATTTTTATAGTCTTAATATAAGTATAAGAATATATCAGAATAATTTTTGAAAGTGTCGGATCAAATATTCAAAATAAATGATTACGCGATAGCGTTTATTTAATAAGAAAATAAACGTTTAATGAAATATGCAACTCATGCATGAACTAATATGATGATGATTTTACTAATGATATGTAGACTAACTATAGTCTATATGAAATGTCCTCAACGATGTTCATGAATTCGCAGCTAAACCCTTACGGTTACACGAATTTGATACTCGTTAACCTAGTTTACGAAAAAATGATGAATAGTGAATCATGAATAGTGATTTTTCTCCGAGAATGAATAGTGTTTCGTGAATAGTAAAATTTTGAAATACGTTCCCAGAATATCAAATCGACTTAAAAAACGATGAATAGTAAAATGATGAATAGTAATTCCCGAGATGAATAGTGAAATTTTCAAAGTTTGAAAAATGACCCGAAATTACGAGTTGTCACAGTGTGATCGAGAAATTTATGAATGAGGAAGCCCATAGAGATGACGAAATTATTGACAAGTTGTGGCGGTGTGTTCAAAAGGTAACGAACAACATCAACACCAAAATTAATTGGAGCTCTCGGGTGAACAAAGATGATGGTGCAGGAATCTTTGGTGAGGAATCTCCGGTAAACGAGGAAGCTTTGTCTCGCCTCGAGGATTATATACCTCCCTCGTATGATTCTGCGAACGAGGAGTATTCAGATTAGAATTTATGATTTATGTATTTTTCGTATGATTTTTTTATTTATCGTAAGCTTTTTTTTTTAATTTTCCATATTATAATTGTATTTTTATTTAAATGAATGGAATGAAATTTATTTTGTTTGAAAAATATGGAAAAGAAAAAAAAAAAGAGGGTGGGTGGGGCCCAAATAAAGAGAAGTGAGTTAGTTGTTATTGGGGGTATTTTTAAGTGAGTGTGTTGGAGTGATGTGGAGGTGATGTGGCACAAGTGGGGCCCAAATGAAGAGAAGTGACTTCCCCACCACACCCCATGCTCTTAGTTTAGCTGAGGTGAGACGAAATGGCATGACTAATGATTTAAAATCGGTTTTTAGATGATAGCTTGATAGAGTTTATGGTTTAACCGGTTTTGACCAGGTGTTTAAGTGGATTTTTTAGAAAATCAGTTTCAGTGATTAAGCCGTTTTTTTTTATAGAATGGCACCATACTTAAAATCCGACTCCCGAGTTAAACCATTCAAACGGGCAGGCTCCGGGACCCGAACCACTAGGAGAGACCTGCGAAGGGAAAAACCATAAAACTCACGGCTTCGCATTAAGAGAACAACCTGAATTTTTATGCCTCTTGAGAGATTCGATCCCTCGGTAAAACCTCTCTTAAGCTTCAAAAGGAGTCCAGGTGGGATTAAGTCGATTCTTGATTCAACTTGAGTATTAAAGCATTGGCTATAATTTAAATTTTTTATTTTGTTAAAAGAAAGCTAATATGAAGTTAAAAAGAGAAAATTACATCAAATTAGTACAAGCAACGGTTTAACATGCTTCTCGACTATAGCGAAGGAGGTTTGGATATAGGAAGTCTTTATGCCGAAAATTTGACACTTTTCGGAAAATGGAAATGGCGCTTCCTTACGAAAAAGAGGCTTTATGGCGTAATGTTTTATCTTATTTTTATGAAGATGGTAGAGGTTTTAGCTCTCCCTCAAGTTTGATCACTAGTAAAAGTGTATGGTGTGACATCTTAAAGGCTACTAAATATATTGAAGTTGTTGTTCCCGAGTTCAATAATCGGTTTACTTTAAAAGTCTTGAATGGCTCAAATATATCTTTTTTTAAGGACCCCTGGGGAAGTGATGTCGATCGGCTTATAGATATCTTCCTAAGACTGTATGCCTTGAAAACTTATCAAGACTCAAAGTTAATAAACATTGACATCTTGCTGATGGTTTTTGGGAGGGAATTGGGAGTGGTGAATACCTCTCGCAGTAGAGTAGTGAATGACCTCAGCTTCCTTCTAAATTGTATTAGCAATCTCCAAGTTTCTAATAAGGGTCTTGACAAATGGTGTTGGTCTGACGACACCTCAGGAAGTTTCAAAAGTTAAAACTCTCTTAATTCTAATGAACAATCTCCTTTTGGATTGCAATCTTGGTGTACATCACATATGGAACTCTTGGATCCCTTCATTCAAAACAAGTTTGTCAGAGGAAAGATAGACAATACCCTGTTTATCTACAGAACTAAAGGATATGTTATTCTTTTCCAAGTTTATGTTGATGACATCATATTTGGCTCTACAAATTACAAACTTTGCAAGCAGTTTGAAAACTAATGACAAAGAAATTTGAAATGAGTATAATGGAATAATTGACTTACTTTCTTCAATTTCAAATCAAACAAACTGACAAAGAAATCTCCATTTGTTAAGAAAAGTACACCAGAAATCTACTAAAGAAGTATGAAACATTTGGAACCTTTCCTTATGTTGTATGTCTATCCCTTCCAATTTATGTAGTTATTGTAATAATGTGGTAATATACGTGGATCATTGTCTGATTAATTGCGGCAAAATTCTTTTGGTATAGAGGAAAGTTTAGAGTTGGTGGTGTCTTGTGCCCCCTGTTACGTTTCCTTTGTTCACTATAGCAGATATTGACTTAGAGAGTATTGGTAGTTTTGTCTGCCATCGAACTAACAAGGCTTTACACGCGGTTTTTATTACGCTTTTTGAGTAATATGAAAGTGGAGAAATAAAGTGATCAATGGCTCAATGCCAATGAGAAGTCGATTGCAGGCATGGTTCTAAAAGGCACCACTAAAGCGTGAGACGTGACCTCCACGTTACGAAATAGACCAAAGCGTCGACTCTAGGCGTGACGTGAGAAGAAGCGGGAAAAGGTGTGAGGCCTGACGGGTTTTTTTAATACTCCAATAATTTTTTTTAATGAAAAATATTACATGTAATGATTATTTCTTACTCTTATTCATTATTTAATTACAATGTTTTTTGTAAACTCGATATATATGAAATATGATAGAATATATAAATATTTGCATATTTTGTGTCGTCATATGTCACGTCTTAAAAACGCAAAAATTTCACATTAACCGTTAAGGTGTGAGGATTGGTCATGCCGCCTAACTTCGCGCTTTTATAACTTTTAATTGCGGGCATCAAAGATGAAGACGTTTTCCATCGATTCAACCTTTATGTAAGTTGTGGATTGTTTCCCTATATGTCTCGAAGCTTGTTATTGGAATTGTTGGCTAGACCTACCAATATCTTCACCCACATAGTATTATAGTAATAGCTAGCTGTTGTAGTCTTGTTCTTGATGTTATCGTGGTTTTTTTCTTCTTTGTTTCCCCTTATCTTTTTCGTCTTCCTCTTGGAGCCTTTTCTTCATAAATTTTCACAGCTTAAAAAAGTAAAAATAAAATAAAATATGACTGTGTAATTTTTGGGACATATAGTTTGAGATTTATAGTACTAAAATCATGTTAATTAATCGTGTCAGCTTTGAGATCGATTACATATATTTTCTTTTGTCTGAAAAATCTTAGATGTAATGTACGGTGTATTACAACAAAACGGAATAATTGAATACCTGTTAAGCGTATTTAGCGGTATCGTTTATAACTTATTAAAACAGAAGACGTACTAGATGAAATTATTGATCAGAAATGAAATTCAGACATATTATGCAAGGTTTTAATTTAATGTCGACAATCGAGGGAGTTGAAGATGTGATATTAAATGAAGTTAATAATTAGGGTTTTCCTTTTCAATGAGATAAATTAAATGATCTTAAAACCTATTATACCTGGATAATATGGCAGCTGGGATCAAATATAGTATTTGGTTTTGATCTTTTTATTTATTTTATCTTATAAACATCTAACATCACGCAAATGCTTTTATTTTTATATTTCCGGTCTACTTTCGTTATTGAAATTCAAAATATTTTGTGGTTACGAGCATGGCTTGAAAAAAGAAAGATGGTGAACTTCCAGTAGTTCTCTTGTTGATTTCTGTTGTGACAAGGGGTCTATCAAATGATATTTTAAAACGATGAAATTTTTTTGTGACAGGAGTCTCTCAAGGCGGTCTGTTTAGTTTGCAAGCAATTCTAATTATATTAGAGTTAATTACTTAAATAGAAAAAAAAGAAATTGATTTCTTTAGACTTTGCGATTTTTTTTTTCTAAAAAAAGGTAGTCGAGCAAAATTATAATAAAGTCGAGCAAAAAATAAAACTGAAGTCGAGCGAAAAAAATCGCATGGCCTTATGGTCCATATTTGAAAAAAATTTGACCACAATTTATAGTGTGGATAAAAAATTTCTCTTTATCTTCGGCTCTAGCTCGACTTGATAGTACGTCGAGCTTTCATGAAGAAGCTTGAGCTCGGTTTAGAAAAATTAAATTTGGCTCGAGCTCAGCTTGAAAAGCTCGATTTGTTTTTATAATCATATGTTTTTGTTTTGTTTAAAAATATTGCTAAAAAAAGTCTAACTAAAATTGAAATATAAGAATATTTGACATTTGCTCAGCTCATAAAACTTAAAAACATTTATAAATAAGTATTTACACTAATTAGTCAGTTTACATACAAGCTCCATAAAGTATACTTCATATGTAAGAAAGATCATATACATCATTTAAAAGTTTGATAATAACTTGAGTCAAGCCTATATAAACTTGTCTCGTTAAATATTTAAGTCGTGTATTTTGAAGCCGAGCTCAAAACTTGATATAATTCGTCTCAAACGAGTTTAAGTTAGTCGAAAGCTCGACTCATTTACAACTTTATCATCAAATGCCCAAATTAAACAAGGTACTACAACTGTTATTGTATTTTCACAATTTTATGGGAAAAGCCATATTTTCTCACTGACATTGTCACTTGATTAAGCTATTAAAGTTATACCTAGTACTCCGTATCGAGTATTTTCTTTTTGTTTTATTAACACATTGGTTCACAAAATCAAATCCCCCATGAATGAAATGATGAATTATTGCGTACGATATTTGGAGTGAAATTTGAGCACCAATTGGAATGTTAATATTTCTTGAAACTTGATCAATGCAATTTACCAACATTGGAAAACCAAAAAAATGATGGTGTTTCTGATATACTTGCAGTAAATTCATTTTATTTAAATGGAGTTTATTACGAGTAAATTTTTTTATGTAAATACTGTGGTTAAAATTTATCATTTATATATATATATATATATATATATATGGATTTTAATTATACGAACATATGATTGTCCTACTGAAACCTAAATAAAGCATAATCAAGAAATAAAATTTCCCGTGTATTCTAAATCACTCGTTAATCGCATTCAACATGTGCATGCGTCTATTATTGAATGTAAGTTTGTTAATAATTTACATCTTCTAGAACTAATTAACGCAAGCATCTAGTGATGATCTTCCTAAAACATGTTTACTTAACTTAATAATCAGAATCAAACTAAGAAATAGGTCATATAAAGAAGGGGCATTTGCATTATAAAGAAACCACACATCACATATAATGAATCGAGGAATAACTAGGTACATACGGGTAATATATATATAAATAAAGGCGTTACTTACTTTTATTTTTATTTTTTTAAAGTCAACTAACTATCTGGCAATAAATGAATCTCATATCTATTAAGCAGGACTTGCAATGACAATCATTTAGCTGATGAACATTCTCACACATGAGGAAGTTTCTATAAAAATAATGGTTTTAAAAGACTCGTAAAAGTCCCGCAAAGACGCGAGGCTCGGTCATGCCACTACACCACTTTATGCCACATCTTTTTATAAATTCGATATATATGAAATATGATATAAAAATATAAATATATAAATATTTACATATTTTGTGCCGCTTTATGCCACGCCTTATAAACGCAAAAGCTTCGTCTTGATCACAAAGACGTGAGACTTGATCATGCCACCACGTCACGCCTCACGCTATTTATAAATAGCGAGAAGCGTGGCGTGGCGGCGTATCAAACCTCACGTCTTAGCGGCTAAAGCGAAGCTTTTTCGTTTATAAGGCGTGACATAAGGCGACACAAAATATGAAAATATCTATATATGTATATCATATGTCATATATATCGAGTTTACAAAAAAAATATGACATAAGGCGTGATAGCATGACCTAGCCTTACGTCTTTGCGAGGTGTTTGCGCGCTTTTTAGAACCATGTATAGGATAAGATACATTTTGGTAAAGATTTCTTGTAACAACTTTAGTGATATCTTTAGATCTATCGTTGAATTATAACCTTTTATCTAGTGTTTAGGCATCATGATTTACTCGCAAGGGATATTATGTTCGAACTTCAATATAATATTGAAGGTGGCAAAAAAAGGTTCATGAAAGATCACATGGGATATGCTGTTTAGGTCAAGTATATCATGTTTGGTCTATACAAGTTTGCAAGTATAATTCATATTACTACCTCCGTCCCATATTTATAGTCCATATTTTCTTTTTCGGCCGTCTTAAAATAATTGTCCACTTTCATAAATAAATAAGGAATATAGATAAAGTTTACCATATTACCCTTAGTTGAGGTTATTATTACAAACTTTAAAGAAGTTTGAAATTAATTTGTTAAAGGTAAAACTGTCTTTGTATAAAAAGTAAGAAAGAGAAAATTGTAATGACGATGTTTTTCTTAAACTGTGTGTTTTTTGTCCGTGAACAATAATTTTGAGACGGATGTAGTAAATTTTTATGTCTTCAAGTAGTGAAATTATGTGTCATAAACTCATAATAGAGCACAATTTGAACAAGCAAATTCCCAAACACCTTAGAACACTTTGTTTTTAGGGTTCAAAAGCTAGAACCACAAATAACATAGCCCTGGCGAAGTATTGATTATGAAGAGCATTGAAGAGGCACCTTTGTGTCATTTCACTATTCACATGGCTTTGTCTCATGCACATAATTCACACAGTTACAATGTGTATGTGTGTTTGTAGGCCAGAAAAAGCAGCCATATTTGTCTACTAAACCTTCCTATCTCTCATGGTTTATAGGGTTTACATGTCTTTTTGCCCCTAACACCATGTTCCCACATGAGTTTATCTAGTTTAATACATTTTTGTTAATTATTTCTGACTGATTATAAGGGTGTGTTTGTTATGGGGTCTTGAGATTTGGGATAGGATTTAAAGATAAAAAACTTTGTTTGGTGTGATATTTGGGTTTTGCTTTTAGTAGTTATAACCAAATATAAGGGGATACACAAACCCCATATACAAGTCCAGGATTTGATTTTCTCTGCAAAAATGTGGGCCCTTTTTATTTTCTAACCAATCATTCTTTAAAATGTTTGACATAAATAATTTTTAATTTATAATTTAATATATAATATATTTTTTAATATTATTTTCTCTCTCTTACCTCAAATCTAAATCCAAATCCTAAACCAAATTCAAATCCAAATCCAAATTCTAATCATAAACCCATCTACAAACCAAACGGGCCCTAAATACTTATATTCGCTTTCAAGAAAAAATCATACCATATTATTTCACATTCCTCGATACAAAAAAACATATAATATTTATTTTATATTGTGTTAAACTATCGTTTACTGGGTTATTCATTATCGTCATAATCGTTTAGTGAGGTATATTAACGGCTGAAGGATGAGTGATTTATGACGATAATGATAAGTCAGAAAGAAATATGAAGATATCGGGCTAAGTTAGATGTACGTACGTAAGTGGTTTTCGGGTGCCGCTAGGTAGCATCATTAATAAAATCAAAGGAACAAAGGTAGGAGTCAATTGAAAAACAATCTAATACGTCAACGAAATATCATGGCATATCAAAAACGTCAACAAAATCTAGCAACTTAGTTACTGAATTACGTTATGTTTTGATTGCTCCACAGAATTTACAATTAATTCAAAAGATCTAAAAAGTAGTTAATGTTAAACTCATGTTTGTGAAATGAAGTGTAAAGATTTAAGGTTCAAATTACATTTTTAATCTAAATATACAAAGAATGTGCTACTTGCAGAGTGCGAAATTTGTGTTTATTAAAGTTGTTTGGAGACTATTACCAAATTTGTGTTTCTTTCGAGTTTTGCTAATTTAACATAATCCACATGAACTTAAATTATTTAACAAAGTTTGTAAACTTACAAGATAGCCTCCGAATTCTATGTTTGTTCAATGAACTCGGTAATTGTAACACCCAAATTTTTATAAATTTTAGTAATATACTTTTATATTGCTATTAGAATATTAGAAAAATCTTTTTGTTAGTTTTTATTAGAAATAAAGACATCCAGTGCAAATAGTTAACGAAAAAAGACTAACGGTGCAAAATATTTAACGACAAGGACTAGCGGTGCAAAGTATACTTTAGAGGCAGAAATACCATTATGCCCTTGGATCTTATTAAATCATACAACTCAGAATTCATCTCCAAAACACGTGTCTATGTGTGTATCTCGAAGGGAGAATGACGAGAATGCTTAACGATGAAGTAAACATCCTTAAGATGATTACATGGTGATTATTAGTGATTTTATGCTATATTCAAGATGTAATAAGCCTCTTGACAAGTTATCCATCAAGGTATGATTTAAACATAAGTGGTGATTTCATGTTTATGATAGAAATTGAAGGTTTTGAAATATGAACATGTTAGTTACTATCTTAAACAAGTTTATGACGTTTTTGTATATATGTTTAATGGTCTAAGATCATGTTAACATGTTTTGTGACTTATGATTGAGTATGTTAGAGAATTTATAAAGTTAGAGGTTAGAAATATATAGCTTAATCATGTCAAAATAAGCTCGTTTATGGTTTAAGAAAAGATGATGTTCAGTTCTAGTTTATAAAGGGTGTCTGGCACAAGACCAAACTAGTGATTAAATTAATGAAATTGCTTATTAACCAGTTGAAAAATGATATAAACATGTTTAATAAGTTGAGATATAAGTTTGGTAAAAAATAGAATAGCTTATCATGGGTTTTGAGACGTTTTGGTGATGTTTGAATTTAGGAAATAAGGTTTTCAGAAAATAGGTCTACTTTGAAGGGTCATAGAGAACTAACCGTTTATTGGATTGACATGAGGTAAAAATGTAAACTGTAGCCCTCTGAGTCTAGTTCATTTGTTATTCTTTAAGCTTTTTTCTAGTTAAGTAGTTACATTGGTGTAAAATGCGAATTATTTCAGCAAGGTCAGATTTAGAACAAGTGCGGGAATCAGAACTTTAAAACTTCATGCGAATCAAGCTTAGCTCCGTTGGGAGTGTGCCAAACCTTTTCGGAGAGCCAAAAGAGTCTACTTTCATGGAAAATTCGCCGCATGAGCTTATTCCGAATTTAAGTTAATCAAAAATGAGAAAGTGTTGGCTGTTGCAGAATTGACGTGTTTTATTTATGTGCTTTTATGTCTAAGTATTGTTTGTGTTTACACATGTTCCGGTACTTTATAGTTTATGTTTCCGGCGTATATATGATTATGTTTATGTGTTAGATATATGTTAATAGTCTATGTGTGCAACTATCATGATTAGGTGCTCGAGGCATTTTCATAATCATTTATCTTGCATTATACGGCCCATGTGAGTAACGAATTATTAGCTTTATGTTTTTAGATTTAGCATGATGTTAGAACCTGCCGAAACAAATCATATTTAGGGTGCTCACAAGAAGCATCGTTTGTCAAGTTTAGAGTGCCCAAGAAATGCGCTATTAGTCATGTAGCGTGCCTAAGAAGTGTACGATGTGCTTAATAAATGCACAACACAGAACTCCCGTAGAAGCATCCTTTGTCGGTGACCCGTGATTATTATAGTGTTTACATCCGATGCGGATAATTTATGTTTAGAACTATCATGTCAAGTATATATGATCAAACATCATTTGTTAATGATCCGAGTATAAATAAGCACGATAACAAGCTAGAACCATTAGAAGAGTACTCATTGGTTAGGGAAGTTCTTACTTATAGCTGGACAACTGCGCATCATCTATTTAGAAGCACTTATATATAATGCACAAGTAGCAAAACGACTAAATGTCCCGAGTCAAGTTCTATATTTAGTGTATATGTATGAAACATGTTTATGAAATGTATATCAAGTGTTACCAAGTTCATATAGTTAATTAAGAATTTGTAATTTTATAGTTACAAGTATTAAAGAGGCGTTTGGAATAAACCGTTTTATATAGAATTTTACGCTTTCATTTAGGAAACACATGTAAAGTTATTATTTATTTTAATTATGAAATATAATTCATAGTTTACATGTAACCAGAAACCAGTTTAATTCAGAATTTAGTTGTTGCAATTTTGCGTACTGCAGGTCGATACGACGTATAGCGGAGGCCCTATACACGTATTGAGTAATGAAAAAAAAAAAAAGAAAAAAATTATGGGCCTTTTAGCAATTTTACAAGCAAATAATTTATTGTATTTTAGATAATTTATTGTTATTTTTTCAAAAAAAAAGTTATAAATGTGCCTTTCACTTTTTATATATATACAAATTCTGAACTACATGAAGTTGGAGGACAAACGAGAAATAAGTTGTGCCGCTATTATTTTTTTTATTACAAAACTAATTCTTTTGGAAATAATATTTGTGGATTTAAGTGTAATAATATTACTATAAATAACTCGTTGGATTCTTTCGAGAATAAAATTAATTTTAATAACACAGCTTTCTAATCATCCAAAAATCATATGTATTTCTTCTATAGGCAAATTGGAACTGAATAGTATATAAATATTTGACCAAATAGAAACAAAACAAAAAATTTTGTTTAGGATTGATACCAGTCTAATTTATAATCATTTAGGATTAAATTGAGATCATCTTAATTTTTAATTGATTTTCATCAATTTCAGTTCTTAATCGTTTTTTAACTATTTATCGATAAGCCGCAAACTAAAACCGGTTCTAAACAAGCTTGTCTTATAAAAGTGGGACTGACAAACAAGTCCCACTTTTAAGCTCTACGGTGAGTTTCAAACCAAATCAAATTCAATAAACATAAAGCTTATAATATACCGCGTTACATTAAGTCATAAACACTTTGAAGAGTTTTACTAACATTTGCAAGGATATTAAATTCAAGAATACAGTTATAACTTGTATGGCATTTAATCTATAATATTGGTGAATTATTTGTATTATCTCACGGTTTTACAATCACTGATTGAAAGAGAAGTTAATATAAAGGTTGTGTTTGTCGCAAAACTTATAAAGATTTAATTATAAGGGTTTAAATTTTTAAAATAAGTTAGTTTATAAAATAAGTTTTATTTATCATACAGGATTATAAAAGTTTTTATAAGCCACCAATTTTCATAACCTCACGCTCATTGAAAAGAGCTTATGAGGGCTTATAGCTAGTTAAGACTTATAGTTAGTTAGTTAAATTAATTAAATACCTTTTAAAATATTATAGATTATGACGAAAACCTGACAATATATCTGAAATTAGTTTGATATATTTTTATACGATTTTATTAATAAGTTTGAGGTCCACCTAGTTCGTCAAAATATTTTATAAAGCAAAAGCTTCAGCTTTTGGCTTATAATATAAGCTCCAACCCTAATATAAGCTTAAGCTTACTTCGCGAAGAGAAGAAGATCGAGGGAATGAGAGTGGCGGCAAAAAAGTCATGAAGCAAATTAGATTTTAACGAGAACCCTAGATACTCTTGTCAGATCATTTGTATCAACTTCATTTTTCTGTTTTAGTCCTTTAAATATAGTGTGTCCGACACATATACCCCTCTTAGTTTTACTTGATACAAGTTTCGACGAATATCTCCCCTTCAAAGTTCAAACCATATTTTTGTTTGTTAAAAAAAACCACATGTTTGTGTTATTGTGTGAAATATATAGGAAAAACATTGTGATATTAACTAGTTCAACAGATTAATAAACAACAAAATATTACAAAAAGTAAATGTTTCGGCTCACCTAATTTTTTAGAAAGCGTATGTCGTAAGACGGTCGATAGTATCTTTATACAAGATACACACAGATAACTGGTAACGCTGGCCGACAAGGGTGGTGGCCCTAGGGGGTCCTTGAAGTTCACGGGAATCTGATGGATGTTTGCCGCCTAGTATAAGTGTTGGTTAAAATTCTGATTTCTTCAAAATGAACCTGGTTTCGAAATTTTGTGTCACACAAATAAATGTCGTATTTAGTTAGTCCATTAATATATCAAAAAAAATATACGTCTTCTTAATTTGTTTACTAGTTTTGATGAAATTATACATTTTAGTTTATTTTCTTTATTTTATTTAAAAAAAATATATATTACGCACCCAACAACTTAAAGTTCTGAGTCCGCCTACGGGCGACTCACACGTCTCACCCAATGACAACATGTAGAAAAGAATATTAGACAAAATTAGCAACCTTTCCATTAAAATGTTCGACAGCTTCGAAACATGACAACCTTTTTGTGAAGTCTAATATTAACCAACTGAGATACGTAGATTAAATTTCACCCCGAAGTTGTTGCTTAGAGCACTTACAACAATAACACCATAACACCGTCCACGTTAGCACCACATCAGCTTTAACATTTAACATTAACATCCCCAAAAAACACCCACAACCATAACATCCCAATAACATCAATAACATTTCATATTTTCAATTTCAACCCCTAAACTAAAACAAACACTTCATTTATTAAACGTGAACTAATATTTCGTTTATTAAATTGATATACAAATAACATTTTTATATTATTAAATAAAATTATAAAACTAAAATAACAAACAAAAAAAATTAAAAAAAAAAAAAAAAAAAAAAAAAAAAAAAAAAAAAAGTGGTCCACAAACACAAACGCAGAACCCACAAGTGTTACAACTATTTCTCTTCTTCTTCCTTAAACACACATAGTGCACACACACCTAAAAAATAAATAAATAAATAAAAAAAAAAAAAAAAAAAAAAAAAAAAAAAAAAAACACATCATCATCATCTTCTTCCTTAAACACACACAGTGCACACACACCTGTAGAAGGGCTAGTTTTGTAACAATTTCGATTTTTTTTTTTTTTTTTCCTGCGCCTAACACACATTGCCTCCCCAACGCGGTACCCTTGCCTTCCCCTAACGCCGTTGCTACAATGGGGGTAACGGCCATACCGCCGTTATTTCGCTTTTAACGCCGTTATGGCGTTACCGTTGTAAGTGCTCTTATACAGTTTGAGCGTTGATACCAAACCCCCTAGTACGCTATACTTTTGAGGTTTATAGTATCTATGATAAGAGTTAAAATGTAGTTATATAAATTTATGATTACATCCCTATTTTTCACAAACAAATGTAAATTCCTAAAATATACAACTCCATGATTATTTAGTCAAGCTACTCATACGATAGAATGTATGAATGTTTTGAAAATGTATTCCTCGTGCAGTAGAATATACACACAAATAATTAAGAACGTGTACCATCAATCAATTATTTAAGGCCTCAGTAACCATCTTTATGATTCTATATAACAGTTTCAATAGTTACCTTTATTGCCTTTAAGGGCCCTACCTTTTATTATGGTTAACATTATTCCTCTGCTTTGAATTATGAAGGTAGCATTTGGTTTGATGAGTCGACGATCTATTTTTCCTGCATGTATAGTAATCTTTTATGTACAACTCTCCACAGTTAAGAGTAAGGGGTGTGATGAATATAGGGTTCGTCGTATGCGATGTGGCACCCCACTACCTCGCGCCACTTGCTCGCCACCACGCCAAGTCCACTTATTGTTTGCTTGATCGCCAAGTTTCCAACAAAGTAAATGACAACTGTGTGTTGCAGAGGTATCTGTTGCCAAACGTTTCATTTTTTTTTAATTTAATTCCTTTTTTTCTTTTAATAAATAAACACATTTTTACATTATAAATATTACCTCACTTTAATAATTTTTTACACAACTATTCTTCAAAACGCTTCATTTTAACCAATAAACATGAGTGATTCATCCTATTCAGGTGGTATATTTGATCTTGATGATCTAGCTGACATGGAGATGATTATGCAACAACTTCGGTATGAGGAATCGTTGCAAGAACAAAAAGCCGAAAGTTCACACCGCTGTAATTACATCTACCGTGAACGTGATGTTGCTGAAGAACGTTTAATGACCGACCATTTTGGTGATAACCCAAAATATCCGGAGTCTTATTTTAGGCGTCAATATCGTATCAACCGTAAACTATTTTTTTATGGGCAAATGATAAAAAAAAGTATCATACTTATCATTATTTGATCTTTTGGGTAGCGAACAAATTTTTTTGCTTTTGTGGGTACTATACTTTCAAATTCATCCTTTTTTAGGGTACTATGTAACATTTTTGCCCTTCGGGAAAAAAAATTTCTATTAGCTAAGAGGGGCAAAAATGTCAAAAAAATTCGCAAAATACCCTAAAGAGATGAATTTGAAAGTATAGTACCCACAAAAGCAAAAAAGTTTGTTCGCTACCCACAAAAGCAAATGGTGTCAAGTATAATATATATATATATATATATATATATATATATATATATTTTATCATTTGCCCTTTTTTTAAATAGTCAAATGTATTGAAACATATATTCAAATTGTTCATCATCTTCTCGGTCATTTTAAATTCTTTGTAGTCCGAACCGATGCTACGAGTCAAATGAGTTTTAGTGTTATTATTAAATGCACATCAGCATAAGCCAATTGGCATACGGCGTAACACCTTATGCATTAGATGAGCATTTACAAATTGGAAAACATTGCGCATGCGATTGTCTAAATAATTACTATGTGCATTATCCAATTGTATATGCCAGAATTTTTAAGAAATCCTGACTTGAATGACAATCACAATTTATACAACGCACATAACACGGTTCATGGGTTTCCGTGAATGCTTGGAAGCATTGATTATATGCACTGGGAATGGACTAATTGTCCGAAAGAATGGCACGATCAATTTGGAAGAGGTGATAAAAAAATACCCAACTATAATGCTTGAAGCCGTTGTGTCATACGATTTGTAGATTTGGCATGCATTTTTAGGGTAGCGGGTGCGAATAACGATATTACCATTTTGTATAATTCTCCGTTACTCGAAGACATTCTTGATTACATCGCCCTCGTGGCTCTGTTTGAAGTCAACGGAGTTACATTTCAACAAGGGTATTATTTAGCTGACGGTATTTACTCACAATTGTCATCTTTTGTCAAATCATTTTCGGTTGCAAATTCCGAGAAAAATGTCGTATTTAAACGGCGATAAGAAAGTGCTCGAAAAGATGTTGAAAGAGATTTTGGTATCCTCCAAGGACGTTGGCATGTTATAAGCCAACCAGCACGTGCTTGAATTGTCAACAAGCTACGAATAGTCATGTAAATGTGTATCATTTTGCATACATGATTTTGAATGATAAAAAATATGTGATATTCGAAATGAACGACATTTATATTTGTCCGCGAGCAAAATTGGGACAGTCATGTATCAATCGATGCGAAGTGCAACGGAGAAAATCCAAAGAACTCCGTGATAAACAAACACACGCAAAGCTTCAGCGAAATATTATTGAGCATAGTTGGCAACAACATCTACAACATCAATAAAATAATTAGTTTATTTATAATTTGATGTGTATTTTTTTTATTTATAATTTTTAAGTATCGTATGTTTTTTATTTGTCGTATGTCTTTTTTTGTATTATTCGTTTGTTTCATATTATAACTTTATTTAAATGAAATGAATTTAGTTTGTTTGAAAAATAAAAAATAAAATTGGGGATGAGTGAGGCCCAAATGGCTTATTGTTTTGTGTTATGAGTAGGGGTGGCAATCAAGTCATGTTCTGATTTTGACCTATTCGGGTTTGCCGGTTCACGGGTTATTATAACCTCTACCCAAACACGACCTATTTATTAATCGTGTCAAGAAGCTCAATGCTATACGGATCTAAAAATGATAAAAATAACATACAAATAACTATACGACAATTTGAATGATATATGTGTTAAAATCGTAATTCACTCATATTAAGTACATAACAAAATATATTTAATTCAAATATAAATCTAACATAAAATCCAAGTTGTATATTTTATTTTTTTAGAGGCTTATATGCTTAAACGGGTTTACGGGTTGACATGTTTAATACTTTCTCAACCCAAACACAACCCGTTTATTAAACGGGTTAGACGGGTTGACTTGATTTTTACCCAAACATGTCTATGCTCAACCCAAACATGTTTAACTTCGTTTCGGTGTCGTGTCGAGAATTGCCACCCCTAGTTATGAGTGAGGGGGTATTTTGTAGTGGGAGTGTTGAAATGAGATGGCATCCTGTAGGGCTCAAATAAAGAGATAATGCTCTTCACCACACCCCTTGCTCTAATCTCAAACAACTCGATAAGAGGATAAGGGGGTGTTGTTTTGTTTCTTTTTGGGGATTAAGTGGTAGATATTGAATGTCTAGTTTATCCTTTTATTTAAGAGAGATGGATTTTTATGAGCCTCTCTAATAATAGAGAATAATAGATTGAGTCCACTCATTAAGTGGGAATACATGAAAAAAGAAACACTCCTTTGAAAACTTAATTTAACAAACCTTTACACTTTTATTGATAAAATCAAATTACAATAAATAAATTAATAAACATTCAATAAATAACGACAAATTAAATACAAACAAAAAATGATAAAAGCAGAAGACAAACACTAATTATAAATAATTAAAAAAAAAGCAACATAAGTCAAGACACGAGGCACATGTTTAAGTCAATTCTTTTAAAACAGATTAACCGTCTATCTCTATCTATCTCCCAAGGTATAATGAACAAAACAGATGTACTACCGGACGTGACTAGGTTGCCTAAAAAGTCACAACAACGAGTTATGTTCTTGATCGAAGCTTGATGGAAAATCGATTGTTTGGAGCTGCGTTTTTTAGTTTGTAATAACGAATGAGACTTATGGCTGAATTTATACAAAAATCGTATGTTGCTCTCCAAGATTAACTATGTTCCATAATTAAGTAAATATGTTATAATTAAACCCGAATTGCATATATTTTATTGCAAAATACCGATTCTGTAAAACTTACTCACTAAGTTTATATCTATTCCTAAAATAGATGATTTGCAGCAAAGAGATTCGCGTACGAGGTCGAATTTTCGGAGTTGCAATCGAGTCCGCATATAGCAGGGGCTCGCATGAGTTCACAAGCTTGGAACTTATTTTTAGTCCAAAAAGTCTGAAATATGCAACCCCCCTGCACCATCGCACGTAGGTGTTGGAGTAAAAAGAACCAAATGCAAATTAAAAACTAGGAAACCCAAATCTCCAACAAAACGATTCGCTTACGAATTCGAATTTTCGGAACTGCAACTCTGTCCGCGGGTCGCGGGGGCTTGCACGAGTTCACAAGCTTGGAACTCACTTTGGCCTAAAAAGTTCGAAATCTGCAACCCCTTTGCGCACCCGCACGTAGGTGTTGGAGTAAAACCAACCAAATACAATTTGATAGTTAATACCATGATTTATATATAAACACCTCCACACTTACTTTCTTAGTGGAATTCCAATTCCTATTTCTACGTTTGTGCTTTAAGTGCCTTACTTTGATACACAATATCTTATTAATATTAACTCTGTTTTGAACACATAGCTCGTTGCGAAACTCTCTTCAAGAAGAACGCAAAATAATATATATAACATATACATATAGGTTAAAAAGTGTTCAAATTTTGCCAAAACTCATTTTTGACAAACATTTTTCAGTAATCCCATAGATGAATGAAGATCGGTTGGAAAAACATGAAATTTTCGGCGAAATTTATGCAGTTAAGTCCCGCAAATAAAATATTGGTATTTTTTTATTTTAATTAAAATCAAATAAAATATCGGGTTTAAGGGAGTTTGTTATAAAACGAATATTAAACCTAAATGCGAGAAAGTACAAAAACAAGACAAGAGTAAATTTGGTGCGAACAATGAGAGGGAAAGGCATATTTATTTAGAGTGCACTACTCTTTACTAACTATCCAATTCTACATATTGATTTGCCACACTTTGATTAACTGAATGCCTGAAATACTAACTGTTGTGAAACTCAGCAACAAACGTATGCCACTAAAAGCCTAATGTGCCCTCGGTACGGATGGATTCGATACACCAATGACTATCTAGAGCATGAAATGACCATCTCTAACTAAAAGGACATGTAGATTAACATCACACTATGGGAGGATAATTAATCTAATACTCATGTATTTAGTTAGTTTATTTTAGCAATTACCTATAAGGACGGGTAATTGACCAGGTATCGTAGCTATTTGCGTAAAGCAAACACATGCAATCAATCAAAGAACTAATAGGAAGCAAGAAGTAGAAACTAAACAAGTTTCATGCAACCCTAAATAAATACTATATGATCGACCCTAGTGATAACGCTACACGCGTCGTTCGGGATCAAAGGAACTTCCTTTTCGTCGAGCAAGTTTTTTAACACCCTAGGCAGTGAACCTAATCGTTGTAGTGTAGTATAAGGGTAAGCCACGGGTATTGATATCGTTCTCTAGGGAAATAGGAATGCTAGTGATAAGTTACTACGCTAAGGTTGGGGTTGAGGAAGATTATTTTTGTATTTTTATATTTTTATGAAATGGAAAGGTACGAATCTGGGGGTTTGAATTTGGGGGGTTGGTATTGCTACCGATTACTCTACTTATCTAATTATCTAATCTAAGGTGTATGTAGTCTATGTCTAATTATTGTGTGCTCGTATGATAGTTTAAAGATGTGTTTACTTAGGTTTTACTACTCCTTAATTATCTCCTATTGATGGTTGAATTGTCACGTCCTTATTCCTAGTTGCGTTGTGTGTCTACGGTTGTAGGGTATGCGTTTCTCCCTAACTCTTTGAACTTACCAAAGGGTCTCGTCTACAAAACCCACTAGGGATAATAAAATCTTACTCTAAGGCACTCTTTGGATGGTTTAGCTTACAACTACTCAAGGAGTCATATTCTAAGGTTCACAAAGATTTAATCAAGCATTAAGTACACAACGAATGACCTATCGCATTACTAGATCATTAATCAACTAAGATAAGAGACAACCAATCAATATTCAATAATTAAGTTTCATATTCCCTAAGCAAACACACAAGTAAATTAGCCGGACATGGAGAACATGCAAGCATACACACAAATAATCAAAGACATAATTGTATTAATGAAGTAAAACACTTATCTTGGTGTAAGATAGGGTTTGGAACCCTAAAATACTGTACAAGACAGCCTTGGTTCGGTTTAGGTTTTTACTCCAAAAGACTACACTCCAAATACTGAAAAATTCGGATTCTATATATAATATTACATATGCGACGGCGTCACCTTATGTTTTGTGACGCCGTCGTGTCGCCGTCATTAGGGTTTCGTCTTGGCCACGTTAGACTTGCGACGGCGTCACCTTATGCTTGTGACGCCGTCCTCTTCAGCTTCTGACGCCGTCTGGATTACATCTAGGCCGTCTGAGTTGCGACGGCCTACTCTTTTATAACTTGACGTCGTCACTTGAAAATAGGAGTTTTGGCTTCTGTCCCGTCACAAAATCCTCCGACGGCGTCGCAATTTAACACCTGACGCCGTCACCTTATGTTTTCAGCACCTTTGAGTGTCTCGATTCTGACTTTGGCCATTTTCTTCGTATAATCGTGCCTTTTCGTCCAAATAAGTGCCATTCCAGCATTTTGCCTTCAAGAGACCTAAAAAGTGAAAATGAACGATATTAAGCAATAACGGATACAAAAGTGATCAAATAAGGGCTTAAACGACCCCTCAAAAAGGTACCTTTTAAAACCTTATCAAATATCCCTACACTTGGTATTTGCTTGTCCTCAAGCAAATGTGCTTTTAGCCAATTAATTTATAAGTTAGGGGTCATGAAGCATTCGTTCAAAACGGTCCACAACACATATAAGCCACGCAAAAGTCATAACAAGCACGGAAATTACATACTAGCACCTCACATGGGGTGTTTGGATACTCACATCTCTCTCGGGTGTATATGAAATATAACAAATTGGAAATGGAAGATAAACACTCATTAACCGGTCCTAGTACATAGATTACCATAGGCTTGAGAATAGATCAAACCTCCATCGCTTTGGCGTAAGCACCTAGGAATGACTATCAAAGAGGTCTTTAAAGGGTTGTAATGTTAGGCTTACGGTAGGGAAACAAAGGGTTTGGTGGGGTAGGCTATATAGTGGTGGCAAGTCAAAAATCTTTTATGTTACAAGCATACGAAGAATGGCGTTGCTAAGCCAAGACTCGACACTCTAAACTCTAGCTAACTGAAATAAACAAACATAAATTTAAAAGATAGATGTAGGATGGTAACACTTTTTTTTTTTTTTTTTTTTTTTTTTTAATCACTCTATTTATTTTATTTTTTTCTTTTCTCTTTTTCTATTTTTTTCGATTTTTTTTCATACACTTTTACTCTACCATCCTCTACGGTAACATCAAAATGATAGGGATTTATAGGCGCATCCCTACACTTGAGTTTTTATTACTCTAACACTAATTTGACCCGAATTGAAAAGATCAAAACACTTGGGGTACATTATTACGCAAACAAAGGGAATTTGAATTTAACGTTCCCTTCCCGTCATTTCATAAACTTTAACTTTTCCCATGAATCCCAATCGTCCCAAAACTGTATACAAAGGATATGACTCGACTTAGCAACTCATGCAAGCAACTAGATAATTGAACTAAGGGTTTAGGGTGATAACAATAATGCACTAAAAGTGAGTGCATACAGGGTAGGCTAAGGCGATTTGGGTGTATATTTGGGGGTGGGGTGTAAACAATGCTCTTTGTTGATATTCCGGAAAAACCAAAACATCACGAGAACCGCGAAAAGGATATGCTCTGAGGGGTTAACTAGGGGTATCGTGTACTAAAGATGAGTACAACGCAAAGGGTGTGGGGGAATTACTCAACCGATGTCGAAGAAGTAATTATATTACGGGTATCAAACAAGGGTTATCCTAATGCCTCTTATCATTTAGTTATTCCTAACTACACAAGTGTAGTCTTACTTGCGATCTCGGAATGCATCACAAAACAAGTTCTAGAATCTAATATACTACCGGTTCACACTCTAAGCATTAAAGATGAATGCTTTTAATTCCTACTAATCTAAGGGCGATCCTCACATTTTGGGTGGAATTTAGGTGGTAAAAGGTTTTTGTCCTAGTCATGCAACTTCCTATCCGTGAGACGTTTTTGTTAAGACTAATGGCCCACTTTTATATGTCATGAAAAAATTTTAAATTTGGTGCCAAAATTACCCTAACCAACATTTTCTCATGGTTTATTACACAAATACAATTGGACAAAGCAAATAATCAAGGATAAGCATAGTTTCAAAGTTCCCGTTTTATTTTTCCTCCCTACACTTAAACTGAACATTGTCCCCAATGTTCCCCGAAAGTATCAAAGTTATGATAATAGAAGGTAATTAAAAACGAAAGAAACTAATACTCCCCTGATTAGCTCGGTAGGATCCGTGTGTGAAGTAGTAGTTAAATCCTTTCCAAGAAGAATTTATGCGTGAAAAGCTCCTTCCAATCTTATGTAGCTTCTTCTTGATAAATTAAACCTGCACACTTGAAGAAACAAACGAAACCTTCGCGTAAAATCGACGGTAATAATATATATAAGACTCGATTTAAACTAGGATATAATGCTTGTGGAATGGATGTTTACAGAATTTCTGGAAAATTAAGACCTGGAAAATTCCAAAATTTTTTAAGTAGCTCAGAAAACGAGAAAAAAGTAATCTGTTGTTTTTACTCCTTCCTGACGCCGTCAGGTTGCGATCCTGACGCCGTCAGGTTATCCTGACAAAAACTGGTCTGCTGATAAGGTTTTAAAGGGTACCTTTTTGAGGGGTCATTTAAGCCCTTATTCGATCACTTTTATATCCGTTATTGCTTAATATCGTTCCTTTTCACTTTTTAGGTCTCTTGAAGGCAAAATGCTGGAATGATGCTTATTTGGACGAAAAGGCGCGAATATACGAAGAAAATGGCCAAAGTCAGAATCGAGACACTCAAAGCTGCTGAAACATAAGGCGACGGCGTCACTGCATATCTGCGACGCCGTCGGGAAGGAATTTTGCGACGGGTCAGAGGCGAAATTGCATGTTTTCAAGGGACGACGTCAGGTTCTAAAGGAATAGGCCGTCGCTACTCAGACGGCCTAGATGCAGCCAAGACGGCGTCAGAGCTGAAGGGGACGGCGTCACAGTCATAAGGTGACGCCGTCGCAAGGTTTACGTGGCCAAGACGAAACCCTAATGACGGCGACACGACGGCGTCACGAAACATAAGGTGACGCCGTCGCAGATGTAATCTTATATATAGAATCCGAATTTTTCAGTTTTTGTGGGTAGTCTTTTGGAGTAAAAACCTAAAACCGAACCAAGGCTTTCTTGTGCAGTATTTTAGGGTTCTAAACCCTATTATACATCAAGATAAGTATTTACTTCATTAATTTAATTATGTCTTTGATTATTTGTGTGTATGCTTGCATGTTCTCCATGTCCGGCTAATTTATTTGTGTGTTTGCTTAGGGAATATGAAACTTAATTATTGAATATTGATTGGTTGATACTTATCTTAGTTGACTAATGATCTAGAGTGCGCTAGATTATTCGTTGTGTACTTAATGCTTGACATTTCTTTGTGAACTTTAGAATATAATTATCTAGGTAATTGTAGGATAAAGTATTCAAGGACAACCGTAGAGTAGGCGTCTATAAATCACTAGAGGATTTGTAAACAAGACCCTTTGGTAATTTCAAAGAGTTAGGGAAATAAGCACGCCCTATAGCCTTAGAATCACAACGCAACTAGGAATAAGGACGTGACAAATCAACCATCAATAGGAGATAATTAAGGAGTAGTAAAACCTAAGTAAACACATCTTTAAACTATCATACGAGTACACATCAATTAGACATAGACTATCACAACCTTAGCTTAGATAATTAGATAATAGTAGAGTAATCGGTAGCAATACCAACCCCCCAAATCCAATACCCGAGATTCGTACCTTTTCATTTTCTAAAAAAAAACATAAAAAGATAAAAAAATAATCTTCCTCAACCTCAACCTTAGCGTAGTAACTTCTCACTAGCATTCCTATTCCCCTAGAGAACGATATCAATACCCGTGGCTTACCCTAATTACTACACTACAACGATTAGGTTCACTGCCTAGGGTGTTATAAAACTTGCTCGAAGAAAAGGAAGTTTCCTTGACCCCGAACGACGCGTGTAGCGTTATCAAGTTTTTGGCGCCGCTGCCGGGGAATAGAATAGCTAGTTAGTAGTCCACCTCGTTTAGGTTTCTTTGCTTGATTCCTATCAAGTAAATTTTTCTCATTTTTAGCTTTCTTTTAGTCTATCCCCCTTCTTCGTGACCTTCGTTCGTAAAAACCATTACTCACCATGATCCGTATCTTCCACCGAAGATTCTTCACCCTACCCATTCCCAACCCCGAGGTTGAGAACACAATCCCACAAAACCCTTCACCCACTCACCATTTTGATAACCACCCAGGGCATAACGAGGTGAATTGGCGACAACAAAGTCCTTTCTATTACTCAGATTCTGATGAGGAATCTGATCATGATGAAGAACTTGATGGCGGAAAGGTCATCAATAAGGATAGCTTTGAAATTAAGGAAGATCCCTCCCAATACTTTGACCCTAGATGTAGGATTGAGAAAGATGGCCCATTTAACATGCAATTCCCATGCAAAATAGGACTAGAAGGGTTCGATGCTTATTTGAATTCATTCTTGCCTTTAAACTTAATCTCAAAGGATCTATACAATAAAATCAAGGTCAATGAGTTAACCTATCATGGGAACAATGTTGTTAAAGCAGTCACTCATTTGCACGTGTTTGTTGGAAGTTTTGCCTACTTGGTAGAATTCATGGTCTTAGAAAACCTGGGAGAATTTATCGACAAGGACCTCACTCAAGTAATTTTTAGGAAACCTTTCAAGAATTTGACTAGGTTGAATGAACGAATGATTGACGGTCTAATCACTTTCTCTGATGAAGTCGAAGATTTTGTCTATCAAATGCCACGCGCTCATCCCAGATTTAAACATAGGGACATTAAGGCTTGTAATAGAATGACCCCTATTTCATTGCTTAGTGAAAGAGATAAGCAAAGTGGGCTTAGGTACCCATATGAGAAAACAAAACGGTATTACAAAAAATGCCTTGAATTAGGAGATGATTATAAAATGAATGAAAGAGAGTTGGAGTGGCTTAGGCATGAGCACGCGAGCGTGCACGAGGCAACGTAGGGGTAGGACTACGAGTCTAGCTACAAGACTCTTAAATAAAGAAAAGCGCTTCGTGGGAGGCAACCCATGCTTAATTGTTTGCTTGTTAGTGTCATATATCTTTTATTAATTGTTTGTCCTCATGTTTAAATTTGTAAAAATGCTTTATTTTGTTTTTAACCTCGTCTTAATTACATATAAAGGTATTTTACATAAAGGATAAGTGTAGGGAGGATTACACACGTTTTCATAAGAAACGTGAACATGAGAATAACAATTAACTAAAAGATATATATGTTTGTTTGTTCGAGTCAAATGCTCGTATCGAGTCATAATGGATGTTTTTGCAGAAGTTTTTCCGGATTCTAAAGATGTAAATTTTCCAGAATTTTTTCCAGAAAATCGCAGACCAGTTTTTGTCAGGATAACCTGACGGCGTCAGGATTGCAACCTGACGGCGTCAGGAAGGAATAAAAACTTCAGCTTACTTTTTCTCGTTTTCTGAGCTACTTGTAAAATTTTGGAATTTTCCAGATCTTAACTTTCAAAACAAATTCTGTAAACATCCATTCCACAAGCATTATATCCTAGTTTAAATCGAGTCTTATGTATATTATTACCGCCGATTTTACGCGAAGGTTTCGTTTGTTTTCTTCTAGTGTGCAGGTTTAGTTTGTCAAGAAGAAGTTACACAAGTTTGGAAGGAGCCTTTCACGCAAAAAACTCTTCTTGGAAAAGATTTAACCACCACTTTTTACGGATCCTACCGAGCTAATCAGGGGAGTATTAGTTTCTTTCGTTTTTAATTACCTTCTATTATCATAACTTTGATACTTTCGGGGAACATTGGGGACAATGTTCAGTTTAAGTGTAGGGAGGGAAAATAAACGGGAACTTTGAAACTATGCTTATCCTTGACTGTTTGCTTTGTCCAAGTGTATTTGTGTAATAAACCATGAGAAAATGTAGGTTAGGGTAATTTTAGCCAAATTTAAAATTTTTTCATGACGTATAAGAGTGGGCCATTAGTCTTAACAAAAGCGTCTCATGGATAGGAAGTTGCATGACTAGCACAAAAAAACCCTTTACCACCTAAATTCCACCAAAAATGTGAGGATCGCCCTTAGATTAGTAGGAATTAAAGCATTCATCTTTAATGCTTAGAGTGTGAACCGGTAGTATATTAGATTCTAGAACTTGTTTTGTGATGCATTCCGAGATCGCAAGTGAGGCTACACTTGTGTAGTTAGGAATAACTAAATGATAAGAGGCATTAGGATAAACCCTTGTTTGATACCTGTAATATAATTACTTCTTCCATATCGGTTGAGTAATTCCCCCACACCCTTTGCGTTGTACTCATCTTTAGTACACGATACCCCTAGTTAACCCCTCAGAGCCTATCCTTTTCGCGGTTCTCGTGATGTTTCGGTTTTTCCGGAATATCAATGAAGAGCATTGTTTACACCCCACCCCCAAATATACACCCAAATCGCCTTAGCCTACCTTTATTGCACTCACTTTTAGTGCAAATTTATGTTATCACCCAAAACCCTTAGTTCAATTATCTGGTTGCTTGCATGAGTTGCTAAGTCGAGTCATATCCCTTGTATACAGTTTTGGGATGATTGGCATTCATGGGAAAAGTTAAAGTTTATGAAACATAGGAAAGAGAACGTTAAACTCAAATTCCCTTTGTTTGCATAATAATGTACTCCAAGTGTTTTGATCTTTTCAATTCGGGTCAAATTAGTGTTAGAGTAATAAAAACTCAAGTGTAGGGATGTGTCTATAAATCCCTATCATTTTGATGTACCGTAGAGGATGGTAGAGTAAAAGTGTATGCAGAAAAAAAAAAAAAAAAAAAACCATACGGGCTACCATCCTACATCTATCTTTTAAATTATGTTTGTTTATTTTCGTTGCCTAGAGTTTTAGAGTGTCGAGTCTTGGCTTAGCAACGCCATTCTTCGTATACTTGCAACATAGAGATTTTTGACTATCCACCACTATATAGCCTATCCCACCAAACCCTTATTTCCCTACCGTAAGCCTAACGTTACAACCCTTTAAAGACCTCTTTGATAGTCTTTCCTAGGTGCTTACGCCAAAGCGATGGAGGTTTGATCTATTCTCAAGCCTATGGTAATCTATGTACTAGGACCGGTTAATGAGTGTTTATCTTCCATTTCCGATTTGTTATATTTCATATATACACCCGAGAGAGATGTGAGTATCCAAACACCCCATGTGAGGTGCTAGTATGTAATTTCCGTGCTTGTTATGACTTTTGCGGGGCTTATATGTGTTGTGGACCGTTTTGAATGGATGCTTCATGACCCCTAACTTATAAATTAATTGGCTAAAAGCACATTTGCTTGAGGACAAGCAAATACCAAGTGTAGGGATATTTGATAAGGTTTTAAAAGGTACCTTTTTGAGGGGTCATTTAAGCCCTTATTCGATCACTTTTATATCCGTTATTGCTTAATATCGTTCCTTTTCACTTTTTAGGTCTCTTGAAGGCAAAATGCTGGAATGATGCTTATTTGGACGAAAAGGCGCGAATATACGAAGAAAATGGCCAAAGTCAGAATCGAGACACTCAAAGCTGCTGAAACATAAGGCGACGGCGTCACTGCATATCTGCGACGCCGTCGGGAAGGAATTTTGCGACGGGTCAGAGGCGAAATTGCATGTTTTCGAGGGACGACGTCAGGTTCTAAAGGAATAGGCCGTCGCTACTCAGACGGCCTAGATGCAGCCAAGACGGCGTCAGAGCTGAAGGGGACGGCGTCACAGTCATAAGGTGACGCCGTCGCAAGGTTTACGTGGCCAAGACGAAACCCTAATGACGGCGACACGACGGCGTCACGAAACATAAGGTGACGCCGTCGCAGATGTAATCTTATATATAGAATCCGAATTTTTCAGTTTTTGTGGGTAGTCTTTTGGAGTAAAAACCTAAAACCAAACCAAGGCTTTCTTGTGCAGTATTTTAGGGTTCTAAACCCTATTATACATCAAGATAAGTATTTACTTCATTAATTTAATTATGTCTTTGATTATTTGTGTGTATGCTTGCATGTTCTCCATGTCCGGCTAATTTATTTGTGTGTTTGCTTAGGGAATATGAAACTTAATTATTGAATATTGATTGGTTGATACTTATCTTAGTTGACTAATGATCTAGAGTGCGCTAGATTATTCGTTGTGTACTTAATGCTTGACATTTCTTTGTGAACTTTAGAATATAATTATCTAGGTAATTGTAGGATAAAGTATTCAAGGACAACCGTAGAGTAGGCGTCTATAAATCACTAGAGGATTTGTAAACAAGACCCTTTGGTAATTTCAAAGAGTTAGGGAAATAAGCACGCCCTATAGCCTTAGAATCACAACGCAACTAGGAATAAGGACGTGGCAAATCAACCATCAATAGGAGATAATTAAGGAGTAGTAAAACCTAAGTAAACACATCTTTAAACTATCATACGAGTACACATCAATTAGACATAGACTATCACAACCTTAGCTTAGATAATTAGATAATAGTAGAGTAATCGGTAGCAATACCAACCCCCCAAATCCAATACCCGAGATTCGTACCTTTTCATTTTCTAAAAAAAAACATAAAAAGATAAAAAAATAATCTTCCTCAACCTCAACCTTAGCGTAGTAACTTCTCACTAGCATTCCTATTCCCCTAGAGAACGATATCAATACCCGTGGCTTACCCTAATTACTACACTACAACGATTAGGTTCACTGCCTAGGGTGTTATAAAACTTGCTCGAAGAAAAGGAAGTTTCCTTGACCCCGAACGACGCGTGTAGCGTTATCATCTGCGATTTTCTGGAAAAAAAATATTCTGGAAAATTTACATCTTTAGAATCTGGAAAAATTTCTGCAAAACATCCATTATGACTCGATACAAGCATTTGACTCGAACAAACACACAAATATATCTTTTAGTTAATTGTTATTCTCATGTTTACATTTCCTTGAAAACGTGTGTAATCCTCCCTACACTTATCCCTTATGTAAAATACCTTTATATGCAATTAAGACGAGGTTAAAAACAAAATAAAGCATTTTTACAAAATTAAACATGAGAATAAACAATCAATAAAAGATATATGACACTAACAAGCAAACAATTAAGCATGGGTTGCCTCCCACGAAGCGCTTTTCTTTATTTAAGAGTCTTGTAGCTAGACTCGTAGTCGTGCTCCTACGTTGCCCTAATCTTGGAGGCCCATTCGATTTCCTTAACTCTTCTCTCATCACGAATATATTCAGGGCCTAGTTCAAGACAAGCAGTGTAGTAAACTGTGTTCTTCTAGTCTACTTCGAATGCCGGAATGTTATCTACATCTAAATTATCCATGCCTTCAAACTTCTTATTCTTGTAGGGCATTATATATTTAACACTCTCGGCTTCATTTGAGAACTCGACTATTCCCTTCTCTCGATCATAAACCATCTTAGACTCCTCTATAAATGGTTTCCCAAGTATCACATCTCCTAAAAACCCATCAATGATGCCTTTAACATTTTCCAAAATCATGAAATCACACCTATATGTGAAGTTACCTATGAAGACATGCAATCCCTTAACCCTCCCCACATAGTTACTTGCTTTCCTAGGGCGAAAGGGGTCCCTCATAGGTTATAGCTTTTTGCTCATGATCCAATTGTAATAGAGCCTAGACATTATATTCATGGGTGCCTTATAGTCAATGTAGGTGTGATACCTATATAAGTATCCAATCATACACGGTATTTTGATGTTTTTAGGGTTTCCCTTTTTATGCGAGGCTCGAAAGGTGGTCTTGGGAAGTTAACTACGTTATAGTGATAAGCGGTTTCCTTCCCTTTAGGGTATGAATCAAAATACTCCCTAAGTTCTTCCTCCTCCTTACTCTCCATAATTTCTAACACCTTATAATCTCCCTCTTCTAGATCATCATCCGAATCACTTGTGGTCGAATCACTATCTAAAGGGTGATCAGATTCCTTAAGGGCTTCCTCGAGCGTATTTTCAATTATCCTATTTAATTTCCTAAGCTCTCCAATTTCGCTAATAATACGGGCTCGAAGTTGGTTGGCAGAGGCTGGGTCAAGCAGTGGGTATTTGTTTGGTGGTTGGTTGATGAGTGGTGGTTGGTTATCACCTTCCATGATGAAAAGTGATGGGATTACGAATAAGGGTCACGAAGAAGGGGGATAGACTAAGAGAAAGCTAAAAAGGAGAAAAAAGTTTACTTGATAGGAATCAAGTAAAGAAACCTAAACGAGGTGGACTACTAACTAGCTATTCTATTCCCCGGCAGCGGCGCCAAAAACTTGATAACGCTACACGCGTCGTTCGGGGTCAAAGGAACTTCCTTTTCGTCGAGCAAGTTTTTCAACACCCTAGGCAGTGAACCTAATCGTTGTAGTGTATTATAAGGGTAAGCCACGGGTATTGATATCGTTCTCTAGGGGAATAGGAATGCTAGTGAGAAGTTACTACGCTAAGGTTGGGGTTGAGGAAGATTATTTTTGTATTTTTATATTTTTATGAAATGGAAAGGTACGAATCTCGTGGTTTGAATTTGGGGGGTTGGTATTGCTACCGATTACTCTACTTATCTAATTATCTAATCTAAGGTGTATGTAGTCTATGTCTAATTATTGTGTGCTCGTATGATAGTTTAAAGATGTGTTTACATAGGTTTTACTACTCCTTAATTATCTCCTATTGATGGTTGAATTGTCACGTCCTTATTCCTAGTTGCGTTGTGTGTCTACGGTTGTAGGGTATGCGTTTCTCCCTAACTCTTTGAACTTACCAAAGGGTCTCGTCTACAAAACCCACTAGGGATAATAAACTCTTACTCTAAGGCACTCTTTAGATGGTTTAACTTACAACTACTCAAGGAGTCATATTCTAAGGTTCACAAAGATTTAATCAAGCACTAAGTAAACAACGAATGACCTATCGCATTACTAGATCATTAATCAACTAAGATAAGAGACAACCAATCAATATTCAATAATTAAGTTTCATATTCCCTAAGCAAACACACAAGTAAATTAGCCGGACATGGAGAACATGCAAGCATACACACAAATAATCAAAGACATAATTGTATTAATGAAGTAAAACACTTATCTTGGTGTAAGATAGGGTTTGGAACCCTAAAATACTGTACAAGACAGCCTTGGTTCGGTTTAGGTTTTTACTCCAAAAGACTACACTCAAAATACTGAAAAATTCGGATTCTATATATAATATTACATATGCGACAGCGTCACCTTATGTTTTGTGACGCCGTCGTGTCGCCGTCATTAGGGTTTCGTCTTGGCCACGTTAGACTTGCGACGGCATCACCTTATGCTTGTGACGCCGTCCTCTTCAGCTTCTGACGCTGTCTGGATTACATCTAGGCCGTCTGAGTTGCAACGGCCTACTCTTTTATGACTTGACGTCGTCACTTGAAAATAGGAGTTTTGGCTTCTGTCCCGTCACAAAATCCTCCGACGGCGTCGCAATTTAACACCTGACGCCGTCACCTTATGTTTTCAGCAGCTTTGAGTGTCTCGATTCTGACTTTGGCCATTTTCTTCGTATAATCGCGCCTTTTCGTCCAAATAAGTGTCATTCCAACATTTTGCCTTCAAGAGACCTAAAAAGTGAAAAGGAACGATATTAAGCAATAACGGATACAAAAGTGATCAAATAAGGGCTTAAACGACCCCTCAAAAAGGTACCTTTTAAAACCTTATCACCTAGCGTAGCAATCAAGAAAGATGCAAAGATATTGTAGAAAACTAGAAGGGGGGTTGAATAGTTTTACCAATTTAAAAACTTTTGTAGGATCGTGAATATTATGTTGTTTGATGATTCGGGTGGTCTAGGACAATGATTAAACAAGAAAGCCATTAGAGAGATGAAGAGAGTTGAGAGGAGGTTCTTGAAAGAGAGTTGCTTATCAAAAGTGAAAGGTTAGATTCAAAGAAGCCACACCCCTTCCATGGATGGAAGGGGTATTTATAGTTACAGAATACACGACCTCCTATCGGCCTGTGGATCAGGCATACAGTGGGTAAAGACCCGTCCTTCCTCCACGGTGTTGCACTAAACTAAACTACGCTAATAACTAACTAATAAACTAACAAATAACGTAACAAATGATATGTCTACGAGCTAACTTATGCTAGATAATATTTGGGGTGACCGACACTTCACTATGGAATTTTCTAATTCCTAACAATCTCCCCCTAAGGGAGGTCACCCCATGTTTTACATTTCGAATCCTAGCATTCTATTTCATCTTCAGTCTTGAGCTCGTAGACTTCAATTCTTCAATTCCGCAATCTTTGTGCATAAGCAGTGCAACTTCAAAGCCCGCATAGATTTGTACTTTTAGTGGAGGCCTTTAACTGATCCACATATTTGATGATCTTCGAGCTTTCTTTGAGATCATCAGCCACAGTAAATCTCTGGATCACCCTTTATTGTGTTGCCATCATGTGAAGTTGTGACTTTCGGACCGACATGCTCACACTTTTGAATCATGACATCTTTCCATCAGAGTAGCGGAAGCCTTACTGGTTCATGATATTTGCAGCAGCGAAGCAGAAGCATAGTATAAAAATATCAGAACCAGGTTATGTAGATATGCGCCAGTCATGATTTCTTCAAATTAAGTGTGGATGCTGTGAGCATGCGGCTTTGGATTGACTCCTCAATTCTGATCAGCTGCAACCGTCCAAATGTACCTGCAAACAACAGTTAGCAATAAAACACACGAAAGTGTCTTTGATCACTTTCGCTGAATTGAGGTACACGGCCCACGGTTCCCCGTTGATCAGTATAAATACTGCCTGTAATCAGGTAGGATTCCTAAGAATCTCCTTGACAGGGTTTCGCAGCTGTTCTAGCTGTTCTCAAACCGGAACATCTCAAAGAAGACAACACGGAGTGAGTGAACCAGCAAATTGAGATTCACTGATTGATGAAAAATGATTTGAAAAACAATCGCGTATTGCTTGAAGAACGAGTTTTGCAATACGACGAAGGTTTTATGAGAAAGATCAATTTTCAATCAAAATACTTTTTGTGTTAGAGAATGAGTACACATTCGACGTGCTAGCGAAATGAAGAGATTCGCACATCGAACGGTTTTTCTAAAAGTATTTTTCAATCAGAGATACTTTTTGAATTTGAAATAAATACACATTCGACGTGCTAGAGAAAAGAAGGTTTGCACATCGAAGGGTTTTTCCAAAAGTATTCGTCAATTCCATTCCTGGACCAAGGTTGATTCAAGAATGAATCTCCCCATCGTTTCTATCCAGTTGTCACAAGCTTGATCTTACAAGAAGATCTCACATGTCACCCACCAAGAGCTTGTTTGATGTTGGCTCTAGAAGGATTTCCATCTTCATCGTGAATACTTTTTCATACCACTCAGATGTTCTGGCAATACCACAAGGATAATGCGTAGGACTCTTAATATATTCTTACTTTCCACATTGTGTGAAACAGCAAGTCTTCAAGAATTTTGTGTCCTAACGAGATATTGTGGATGATCTCTTGGCTCTAGACTCAATTGTGCATATTTGGTTCCTGTGCCGGAGACTAGGGAGAGGGTCTCCTTCTTCAATATCAACAATCTCTAAGAGAAAGTCGATAGATTATGTCGGTTCCCCGTGAGAATGAAACAAGCCCTTTTAAGAGGAACTTGAGTGGCTTGGGAAGTTGTAGTGCAGTGCGTCACTGGGTCCATGACGTCTTGTCTTCAATACCAGTGTTACCTTAGTAGCCACTTAGTAGCATATGTATTGAACCCGGTGTCTGCCCTAAGGTTGAATTATTTGAGGGCTATTTCTTTTCACCCTTTTCTCATTTCATTCTTTTTCATTCTTCAACCCCTTCAGTGCTTACCGAGACTTCATAACTAGAACCTTGTTGGGTTTATTCCAGTACTAGCTCTGTCTCAGTCCGCACTCTTCCCGTATCTCACTTTTCTCCTTTTTTCAATATACCTAAGGACTCTACACTATATAGTGGATTGTCCCTAGGTAGATCCCTCCGGCTCTGGCGGATCGTGGGAACAAATACCTAACCTAGCCATCCTTATAACACCATGCATAAAGTAAATTTGGTCTGTCTTTTGGTACAGTTCATTCTTCCTTGAAACCAATTGAAAAATCATTTGGAAAAACAATCAAGGTACTTGTGATACGAGATCAAAGCATTTTGTACCCTAATAGTTTTGATCATTTAGAAAACCTCCCCCTCAACATGTGCGTATGATTTAGAAATTGTTTAGCACAAGGAGGCAAGAGGACTTTGAAATATTTTCTTTGATCACAATTTTCATAGAAAAAGCCATTTGATTTTCTTTGGTAAATTCTCCCCCTCAATATGTGCATAGGATATTTGAAATAATTTTATCACATAGAGGCAAGAGTTAATTTGAAGCACATCCACAATCACAAGAGCCATTAAGAAACCATTTGATAACACAATCAAGGTACTTTATAAATAACTTTAAAAAAGTTTTTGTACCTCGATAGTTATGCTCCTCCTCAATATGTGCTTCGAGATTCGAAAGCGTTTAGCACATATGAGAGAGCAGCCTGCACAATTAAATCAAAACGATCACCTTTTATCAAATTTCATTATTAAATCACAAATTCTCCCCCGATCAAAAAATATCAAACCCTTTGAGATTTTGGATCCCAAGTGATTTAATTAGGTTTAGAAAACATGGGAGAAAATGTGGCCTTGTTTAAATACTCATCTGGTTTTTGGATAAATCCTCCTCCTCAACATGTGCATTGTGTATTTGAAATCGTTTGGCACATGAAGGCCGGAGTGCCTTTGAAGGACTAAAACCAATTCCATTTAAACAGATAAGAGATTTAACTCACGATCTCTACCCCGATCAAAATTTCAAACCTTTTGAGATTTGTGATCCCAATTGATTTAAATCATTTAAAACATTTTGGGGAAAGACGTGGCTTGATTTAACTTTGAAAAATGACAGATAAGGACCATTTTAAGACATTAAAGATTGTTAGTGTCAGGTATGATTGTTTTAAGAGACCTTTTAAGTAAAATAAAATAATTTCACAATCAAACAAGAACAGAAAAAATTTCATTTTGATAGATCTTTGAGTCTTAAAGAAAACCATACCATGACATAACATTAAATCTTTAGATCACCACATTTTAGCGTACAAACGGACTTCTGATGAAATATTGTTTGAAAATATTTTATTTAAAATCACTCTCCCCCTCAATCGATGACCGAAGTCGATAATTGAGTGACTTAGGTTTTGATAAAAAGAAGTCCGGTGATTTTCAAAATTAAGACCAATTTATTTTCAAAACAATATTTTTCCATATTCAAAACAATATTTTCAAAAATTGTTTAAAGATGGTATCAATTACTACTTTTCCTGCACAAGATACGTTAGGTGGTTGAGAAGCTTCTGTTGTTGTTGTAGGGTTTGGAAGAAAACCATCTGCTGATGCAGTGAGATTTCTTACGTTGCATTTTTTATGCCAACTGAGGTCCAATTAAGCTCCGTTTCTTCACTTGCTGAAGAAAACCATCTGCTGATGCAGTAAGACCTCTTACGTTGCATTTCATGCCAACTCTCCATTGAAGTCCAGTTAAGCTCCGTTTCTTCATTTGTCAACCCAAGATATAGTTACCCTTTCCTTTCGGCATCCAATCATCTTCAATTGTGGGATCCGGATCGGGAACATTCTTATAACCAATATACCTGCATACGTTAGTGAACACACATACAGATATATGGTGGTCGACATCACCCATAACAGCAATCGACTAATTAAAGTCAATTCAACATAACAATCAGATCATATAAGGCATGGGTTTATGTGTTAAACAAACTCTAATCATCTAAACCTAACAATCATATCCTAAATTCCTAGTCCTTCGACACAGGCAAATATCATTTTTAATTAAGCACATAGGATAATTAAGAAAGCTCGTTAGATGATATAGATTTGAAAACATTCTCCCCCTCAATCAATGACTCAGTTTTCGAAAAATTTTAAAAGCGCAGAAGTCATTGATTGAGTTTGCAAATTAATACGAAAACTCTGATTCTGATTGATTTTTCAAGCAACTCATTTACCACCATTTTGAACACAACAAATATTTTTCTGAAGAATTATAGACGGAAAAACATTTGTGTAGGAACAGCAGTCTTTCGACATACTTTCCTCATTTTGTTTTAGGATAAGTGCACGAAATTTGTGAAAAACGTTTAAGCGTAGCACTTTCCTAACTTTTAAGAGCGGGTCGCTATCTGGAATGATAGCAAGCCATAGTTTAAGCACGGGTTACAATCTGAAGTAACTGCAAGCCATCATTTGAGACATGTTTAGAAAGAAATATTTACACCTCCTGCTCGAACTTCATCTAAAGTCCCGTGCCATTATTGAATGACATTTCTAAGACCGTAGATGTTATCGAAACCAGAAGACATGTCTTTAGAAAACATATTTTTGGTATTTTCAAATTTTCTTATTTTTTATGGGTTTTTGTTGGTTTTCTATTTTTGTATTTTCTTTTTGAGGTTTTCTAATTTTGTATTTTATTTTTAATAAATATATACAAAGATAGAATAGATGATATAATTTAAGAAGATGATGATACGAGTACCGAGATAAGGATATCGAGCAGCACGTCGTTGAAGATAGAATTCGTCATCTCTTAAACTTCCACCACCAAAGCTTCCAAGGCTCCAGAATAGAAGATAGGACATGAGCCTTTGAGAAAGAGAGACTTTGGCAGCTTCCCCCAAACCGAAAATCCTTATGTTGAGCAGATTCGAAGCTCTATTTCAAGCTTGCTTTAGCCAGGTGAACAAAGAAGCACACCATTATCATTGATCCAGCTGCTCCTTTTAAGAATAATCACTGTGATTATTCGTTCGAGGCTATATCATCCAATAGAACAACAACAACGTATCATCCCACATTTAAATAATCTTCTCAAAATTCCTTTTCCATTGAAGTCTGAAGCAATCCATTCCAAAAGGTGTCAAGAGAACAATTCCCCCGAGTAGTTGAAGTGATGCAGTCAGTCTCTCAGACTAGAGCTCACGAACCCAAATATACATACCCGAAGACAAAGAAACTTATACCATCAAAGTAGCAGATTAATTCCAATAGCTAAAGAATAACCCCGATGTATACTTTTCTCTCCCCTAAAGAAAGTGCATGAAGCTCAAGAACCCGAAGTACCCGAATGCCCAAAGAGAGAATAACCGATAACATTGAAGAAACAGGCCGAATCACTGATTATCTCTGCGGAAAACAATCTCTGCGGATGTCCACTTCGGAATAAGTGATTATATCTCAGAATCACATATTAAGCCCTCAAGTAAAACAGCTGAGCATCCCCAATGTATACAATCTCTCTCCCCTGATGATTGTGATAACATCAAAATCATCACACACTTGTGTACCTCTTTCATCTTTAGAAAGTAACTCTTCCATCTCTTCCCCCACATAATTGGAATAAGAACACTAAATGCCTTGATGAGTAAAACCTTGAGTTTCTCTGCGGTCATGACATTTGTTTTCCCGGGATATCTTCAATCACTTGGAAGAATTAAGTTCATCAAGTTTACTCGCCATGAGTCAAACCTTGAGTTTCTCTGCGGTAATAACATTTGTCTTCCCGGGATATCTTCAATTACTTAGAAGTATTAAGTTCATCAAGTTTACTCGCGTTTAGATACGTGTCTCCTTCCCCCTTGCTGGTTTTGATGCTTCAGAATCAGCAACACGCTTTAAGCCCATGTACTAGAAATATTTTGAGAAGAATACCATTAGCACGAATATATCTGTGAGAATCAACTTGCTGAAGAATAGTGTGATCAAATCTAATTGGGGATTAAATCAAACATTTCACCCTCCCCCAATTAGTGCTCTCCCCTAAACCGACAATCTTTATGATGAGTGCCCGAAATAAGAAGAAGCCTTTAGATCGTTAAATGCAATTCGTCATTTAGTCTTCTAACATGTAGCAGAAAATGTAGAACAGACTGTAGACTCGACCTTCTTCAAGATTGTCCAGTTGGGGAATAGATAGTTAACATCTTCATTTCACCAAAAACACAAGAACATCACCAAAAAGCATCCCAATTAACTTACATCTTGCAAATCCCCTTAATTAAGATCCCTCCCAATCAAACAAGAACAGAAAGATGTTCATCAAGGAAATCAGCAATCAGCCCGCAACGAACACACGAAATGGTAACACCAAGCAAACAATCACATCAAACAATAACAGAGAGATTGTTCGGAATCATCATGTTGATGTGTACGTGAAGCATTAACCAGAAGCACTTTGTCGATAAACTCATCAATCCGAGTGAAGATGTCAACCAACGGCTCTTAGAAGAGAAACTCCATGTAAAGATGACCCGATAAGAAGAGGCTCGGTTCTTACATGAGTTTGGAGCCGTTTGACCATTTATTCTCATATATCAATCAACAATGCAAAAAATTCACACTTCTTCTCCCCCTCAAGAATTGCATACGGAGATGCCATTCTTGACTAAATAAGTGAAATCATCCAAATGTTCTATTCACACTTCTCTCCCGCAAAATCAGCACATGATGTCGCCATCTTCATTATAATCGAGCAAGTGGAATGAGAAAACAATAAGTGATAGCCCGGTTCACTTGATGACTGAAGCGCATGGAAAAAGTATGAAGCATGTTGATGAGAATGGTCATAATAAGAAGATTTCTCTTCTTCAGAAGATAAAGCACACTGAAGCGTACACTTTTCTTTTCTTTGAAGTACGAGGCATGAACTGTTGTGTTCATACGTCATAAGAAGATTTCTCTTCTTCATAAGATAAAGCGCACTGAAACGTACACTTTTCTTTTCTTTAGAGAACGAGGTTTGAACGGAAGTATTCAAACGTCATTATCTCACTCTTTTCATCCTCTTTTGGCAAACTTATAATCAACCCCATTATCATTCAGTAGGCTCTTTGTCGTGAAAGCTGATGGAGAAAACCTAATATGATGAATTTGACCCTGAAGTAAACTACCCCGAACTCGTGACTTAAACTTGCACATATGTAACAAAGAGCGGTGCCGATTTCCATTAGCATCTCTAAGTACTCTCTATGTACTCTATACTCTTCAACCAACCAACCATCAAGTATAAGACGTACATTACCTCTTGAAAATCCACAATTGAATGTGACACTGAGCACTACAACGTAACTCCTTAAAGTGATAGTTATTTTGTAGTGGTAAGAGCCCAATTCCCCCACGTGGTAAAAGAAAAAGGTAAAAGACACCCAATAATAACTAGATTTCCAAGTCTTCGTTTTTAATAATAAGCTCGAACAAGGATCATGAAGGATCTTCATCCAACCATCCCCGATACCTTCAGATACTAAGTACACTCGCCCGTGATATTTTACTTCAACCTCAAATAAACAATACTGAATTAACGCCGTTGTCACATCTTGTTAAAAGCTCAAATCTAGCCTCCTTTGACGTTTTAAGTGAACACTGATAATGGTTTCATCCCGACTATGGTTTAATGAGCATAACCCCGTAAAACTTTGAGGTAACCAAACCGCCATGACGAATATCCAAACACACTTCCAATTCATGAAGTACACCCTTTTATCCCTTCTTCGAAGTAGAAACCGTAGCACCAGCATCAGATAAGATCTCGAAATACAATTTCCATTTCTCCAGGATGGTTCTATCATTACGGGATTTTACAATTCTATGGTTTAAACCGAGAAATAGGTTCTTTCGCGGGATTTTACAAAACCAAGAATAAACCGTAAGATAGATCCGCAAATGCACTTTACTTTTACCAGGATGTTTCCATTGTCACGGGATTTTACAAGTCTATGATTTAAACCGAGAAATAGTTTCTTTCTCGGGATTTTACAAAATCAAGACTAAACCGCAAACAACGTCATCTTGAATGTGTTATGACAATTTTGGTTTCGGTGAATATCTGTTTTAGGGGAACATGCAGTGGTTCATCAACGGTTCATTATCCAACATCAACAAAATCATCAACCATCCGATAAACACTTTGGAAAACACATCAATCACGCATTCTGTCGGCTATTGTTGAGACCACAAGGAGAAATAGACCCGATATACCAAACTTGATCATGAAGTTGAATTCCCCAGATTTGTTACTTAACCTTGTACTCATCCTCGTAAAAAAGAAACGGTGTACCCAATGTACAAAACCTCTTGACGTATCCTCAACTGCGTGAGACACCGAAGTGATAGTTACGTTGTGGGTTAAGCGAGAAAGAATCACAACCGTAACTAAATAGCCAAGTCTTCATCACACTCAATAAACGCCCAAACAAGTCATCTTCGCGGAAGGGTAGAAAGAAAGAAGACGAAATAAGTAAACGTGCCTGGAAAACCTCACTTCAAATTCAAATAAGAAATATTGTCCAAACAACCCCGTAGTCAACTTTGTTCAATAAACACTTCAAGCCGTGACAAAATATACTACGTGAAAATGTATAAGCCAACGTATAAAATCGCATAGCACAACAAATTTCAGCATCATCAAACCAAATCTCATTGTCAAATCACTTCAGCAAATCTCGTCAACTTATCTAATAAAAACCCATCATATCTCATATAGACGACCCAAATTTGAGAAGCTCATAAGTTCATTATTCAAATCCTTACAACCCAATTCATACTCCCAAGTTCGGTCCAATTCAAATCCAACTTCATCCCACATGATTAATATTCGATTCATATAAATTAAATTTAAGCCCAAGTAAAACATAAAGACATGTTGCCGGTTCCATGTAAATATGTTTTGTGAGAATTAAGAAAATATGTGATACCAAGATAATCAACTTGTGAAGCTAGCTCGAGTATTCTCAGTCCATAGTAGATTTGCATTACTCCAGGCCCACACAGACCCGCGATAACCATGGCCCATCTTAAATATGTATCAATCACAATGCAATCTTGGCCCACGTTAACAAGTGATAACAGTCCCACCAAACCCTAATTCAACGGGTATAAAACACTCACACACATACTCACTAACCCTAATCCTCATTTTAATTATTCGCCTCTCACTTACCTGCATCAAACCCTAAATATACACAGAAAGAAAATCCGCCCCCTCCTCCTAAAAAATCTCCCATCTTCATACCTTAATCACAAATACCACCGCCCCCTTTTTCAGTCTAAATCACATCTTCCCTGTGTTTGGTCACACAAACAATATGCTTCAAACATCTCTGTGACCTCGCCACAGGGTTGGCTTGAGGCTCTTCGACATAGCCACAGGGATGGCAAGAATCAAGACATATTCCAGGTAGGTTACATTCATGGACACTCACTGATTAGATGTTGATGTATACATTTACGATTTGAAATCTTTAGTATATGAGCGAATCAAATAATCGTTTATAACACAAATGTTATAACACGAATTTATTTTAAGTATTCGGAAATAAAGAGAAGCTTGGTCTTCAAAAGAATCTGTGATGACAAGCGTTTCGTGTGATAGACCATTGAGAGTCTTGATTTGGCTTTTAATAAACACGAGACAATTCTGAGATTCATTAGTATTTTGCTTTCATGTGTTTTCAATTTCATGTACCGAACCAAAATAGGGAATGAAATGGTATGCTTTTGTTCCTTCTTTAAATGGTTCGAATATAGTAGGAAGATATGCTTATACCACGATCAATGATGGATTAAATAGTGTATAAGATCTTTGTTGATCTGATATTCATTGAGATACACCTACACTAAAAAATCTGAGATTGAGTCATGAAAGTGCAAGTAGTTGAAGGATGAAAGGATTAGTATAGAATGATGTTGGTTTGGGATTGATACGTTTTGTTCAGATTAGACTTTGTTTTTGTTTTTGTGATTGAGATCTGAAGTTTGATTCCTGAATGAGTTTTAAGTCTTGTTTGAGATGGTTTTGATCAAGTCACATGTAGGAATACAACTGATGGTATTTGTGAGTTGGTCTGTCTTACTTCTTCATCTCCTTTTTCTGTCAAGTCTTGTTAACTCGCATACTTTGCAACTCGCTTCATAACAACATGCTTCTGAACAAGTTTGACAACTCGCATATTTTTTCAAAAATTTTTACCAACTCGCATTCAAAACATTTATGCAGCATGACAACTCGCTTTTGACATTAAACCAATAGCAACTCGCTCAATAGAAAAGTGCAATAAGAACAAATGCGAGTTAAGTAACTCGCATGAAACTGAACCAGTACCCAACTCGCTTTTGACCATACCAACACGCATTTGACCTGGCCAACTCGCATATGATACATTGAATCAGGACATGTTGCAGTAAAAACTGTCAACTCGCATAGATTATTACCAACTCGCAATGAAGAACATGACCATAAACTGGCAGAGTCACCAGAAAACAGAAACAAGAATCAACAAGGACAACCAGCAGCAACCAACAGATTTACACATCATAAAAACATCAACATAAAATATGGAATCAATAAACACCACCTCGTAACATTAAAACCAAATCAACCTCATCAAAAACCATGTTAAAATCAGTAAGCTCAATAAAAATCAATTCAACACCGTTTTCAAACCAACCATCGCGACCAAAACAACGAACCACATCAAACATAATCAAAACCATAACACACCGTACCAAAGAGTCCAACAAACCGTCAATAAAAATCACTTAACAAACCGCATCAAAACCATACGAAACATCAAAACAACACAACCTTGGCTCTGGTACCAATTGTAGGATCGTGAATATCATGTTGTTTGATGATTCGGGTGGTCTAGGACAATGATTAAACAAGAAAGCCATTAGAGAGATGAAGAGAGTTGAGAGGAGGTTCTTGAAAGAGAGTTGCTTATCAAAAGTGAAAGGTTAGATTCAAAGAAGCCACACCCCTTCCATGGATGGAAGGGGTATTTATAGTTACAGAATACACGACCTCCTATCGGCCTGTGAATCAGGCATACAGTGGGTAAAGACCCGTCCTTCCTCCACGGTGTTGCACTAAACTAAACTACGCTAATAACTAACTAATAAACTAACAAATAACGTAACAAATGATATGTCTACGAGCTAACTTATGCTAGATAATATTTGGGGTGACCGACACTTCACTATGGAATTTTCTAATTCCTAACAACTTTCGTTTAAATATTTAGATCGACTTATGTCAATCTATTTGGTTGTTTTTGTTGGACGTTGATAGATAGATATATAAACGTGCAATGAAAGATAAAGAGTAAGAAGCACATAACCACGACACAAGTATTTATAGTGGTTCGGCTACAAGGACACCTTCCTTGCCCTACTCCACACCCTGAGTCACCTACTCGAGAGTTCGTAAAAACTACACCAATCTCCTTATGGCGGAGAAGCCTTCACAACGTCGCTTACACCTTTTTCCGGTACAAAGCTAAATATCGAGTTCTTTCACACCAAGGCGAACCACACCTAACACAACGTCGCCTACCCTTTATACGGTGCTAGGCTAACCACCAAGTTCTTTCACACCAAGGAGAACTAATCCTATCACAACGACGCCTACCCTTTATACGGTACTAGGCTAAACACCTAGTTCCATTACTATGGAGGAACTACTACCCATCACAACACAACACCTAAACTCAAGGAGATCCACTCCTTGTTACAACACCATCAAGGATATCACCATCCTTGGAAATAAACAAATACTTATATGTATAACGATGCACCTCATCGATTATACGACCTAGGCATTCTTCCCCAATGCCACTTGATTTGATTCTTAGGCATATCCTTCACTAATTCCTTTGACACAACGCTTGGCACCCTTCACTAATGCCTTCGTCTTGACATCTTTAGTATTCTTCACTAATGCTTTTGACACGGACGACAAGCACCTTTCACTAATGCTTTCGTCTTGACACTTTCGGCATCCTTCACTAATGCCTTCAACACAACATCTATGGAGGAAGAAAGAACTATCAACAAGAGAACCTCAGTTGTCTTGATGATGACGAAGCATGGCAACTCATAGACTTGAGCTTGCTCGACTTCAAGAAGTGGTGATCTCGCCTTTAAGAGGAACCTAGAGAATCACACAAAAACAAAAGACAAACTACGTAGATCTCATGGATCTGAGGTTAGAGAGGTACAATACTTGGAGAAATTATGTGTGAAAGTGGTGAGCCAAAAGGAAGAAATGACTCACTATTTATAGAGGAGAAAGTTCACTGTTCCCCGGATCCCACGGATCCCTCCCACAAGGGATCCGGCTAGCGTAAAGCTAGGGATCCGTGGGACGCTCCTCTTTGCCCATGGGTATTTTTGGTTATGGGTCATGGGTCATGGGTTATGGGTTGATCCATGAGTTTCTTTCTAGATACAATGTATCTCTAGGATACAATGAACCTAGTTAAGTGGTTTAGACAAAACCATGGATTATGGGTCAATACCATTTGTTAATTTTTACCCATTTAGTATATACTTGTTTTTACCCATTTTAGTATATACTTAGTTAAGTATGTGTTAGCCCAATATGTAAACACTAGTTGTTGTACATATGTATATCATAAAATCACTTATACTTGTTTTAGTGTTTTATGTGAAAACGTAAGTGTGTTAGAGAACTATTGGCTCAAACAGTTTACGTATTTTATTTGTTTCGTTAAAATGATTTTACGTTTGTTATCGACGAAACATTAGAAGATCGTAAAATATAAATAAACGTTTTTACGGCTTATTTGTATTAACAATCTCCCCCTTTTTTTTTATGACAAAACATAAAGAATTGGAGTTTTTACTCTCTTCTCCCATTTTTCGTCGAAACAAAAAGGAGCGTCGAAAAGAAACTAACACAAAGTTTTAGGAAAAATATGTAAATATAAAAAAATGTAAAGTGCGTAAGTGACGGGCATGGTTCTCGTCTTAACTCCCCCTTGATGAGTCCATCCCTTTGTGAGGGCGTCAAGTGCATAAAAATGCTCCCCCTTGAAGATTGCAATTTTGCAATGGGGTGTCATGAAGAGTAATCCAAATAAGGATCAAGTTGCAACTGGATTTGCAATGTATGGTTTGACACAAAGCTCCCCCTAGTTTTATGGTGTCAAAATCTTCATGTGTATTTTGAAAATCTACAAAATAAAGGTTAGAAAACAAAAATACAATGCATAATTTCCTGCACATAAACTCAAGTTAGTAGTAATTTGTGCTTCTGGACCACGGATCCCACGGTTCCCTTTAAGGAGGGATCCGTCTAGGCCATTCTTAGGGATCCAGCTGTCTGATGACAGTTTCTTCAGCAATGAGGATATGTCAAACAATGCTAATGAAGAGGCGAAATATATGATTTAGCAAACACAAAATAATCATGGCAAATAGATATTCATTCAATAAAAACAAGAGATAATCAAGCAAATCTCTAAAACTAAGAGAATGAACTAGCCATACACATACTACTTAATACCAACTAGTTGCTAGACTTAAAAAGCAATAATGTGCTTGAGTCTAGGGATGAGTGGACTTGTTGATTTGATCCAACTTTGCAAGAAGATGATTAAACATGAAATGTATCTCATTTCGTGCTTCTTGAACAAGTACTTGAGTGATTAGACAATTTGGACAATTATTGTCTTGGTTTGGAACCGGAGGGAAATGGATATTTTGAGGAGGCTCTATGTGTGATTGTGGGTCTTCATTTTGAGAAGTGGGATGAGGTTCTAAAAATGAGGGTGGTAATGGAAATTCTCCCAAATGATCAAGGTTGTTCCTTGTCTCCCATGATGGACTAGTTGGTGTTGTCGGTGGTTCCTTATTCAATGAAAAGGTTGGTGAGTGAGTAGCTCTTGGTGGTGAATGATTCAATGAGTAGATGTTTGGGTGAGGGAGATGATCATTCAAGGAGTGTAGTTCATGCTCAAGGAATGAAGGTTTGGATGGCTTGCTAGTATTAGCCATGTTTGGTTTTGAACTAGGTGATCCTTTTTCTAGTCTGAAAGGTTTGATCCTAATTCGTGCGGTTCTCTTAGCTCTTGTTGGATGAGTTTGATGAGGTGGGATTCTAGCATTATTATCTCTAATGGGAGATGTTTCGGTGGATGAGATTTCATGGATCATTTGACCCTTTCTTTTGGATGATCCTATGGTTGAAGAGTTGTTGCTAAGAGCCTTAGTCATAGTGATGATGATGCTAATATAAGCTTCTAGTTGCTGATTTTTGAGAGGTAAGTGAGAGTGGTGCCTTAATCCCAAGGTTGTTTGGTTTATAAAGGATAATTTGAATTAGGAAATTAAATTCTTGGACACTTAGAGGATTAAGTATGCACTTAGGATATTGATCAGCTTTAGGAGGATAATAAATGAAGGCTAAAAAGTGGTTAGATAACCAAAAGGTGACTTAAAATTGAATATGGAAGCTGATTTAGGCTTTCTACAGCTACGGATCCCGCGGATCCCTCTCAGCAGGGATCCGTATGGTTAAAGACCAGGGATCCGGCTGTCAGACAGGTTCTAGTTGAAATGATTATGCTTTTGTGAGGTTTATTATCTATGGATTTCAAGATTTTGACTTAAACTTGAAGTCTTTAGGTGATGGGTATCTTAAATGCTTAACCATAGGGAGTGAGGATGCTTAATGGTGGTTTTGGGTAAGAAAATTTTACTTTAGGTAGTCCAACTAAGTGTTTGGCAAAGATTCCATTTGATTTTAAATGGTAAGAAGGTGATCACTAGTCTTAGAAGTTAGATGATGACTCAAGGAAAATTCACTAAAATCATAAAAATTAGAGAAAAATATAAAACTAGTCATGAGCCTAAATTTGAGTCAAAAAGTGATCAAGATCAATTTACTAAAATTGATTGATATACCAACCTAAGTGTTATGAGATGTAACAAATAATGTGTGAGCGTTGGAGCGGAATTATGGTGAGTTTTGATGAGTTGATAAAAAAAAAATCTTTGAAGTATATCCTAGGTAAGCCATGGATGAGTGTGAGGCTTTTAACTATTTGAGGAAGACTTAGTTGGTTCTAGTATCTTATGTTTGACTAGTGTGAGGTGATCTAGTAAGCTATTTTGATGTAAGCAAGTCTGTATTGCTCATCAGTGGTTACGAATCCCGCGGTTCCCTTCTGGGAGGGATCCGGCTGGTTCAAATGCTGGGATCCACCTACTGTAGATCAGAAGGCTTTCAGCAAATGTGCAACCTTGCACTTTTTGGTAAATGCTTCTCCTATTTGTTTCTATAGAGACTAAAAGCAAGAACACAACAAATATAAGTCATAGCAAAGTAGGAAGAGTTAAAAGTTCCTAAAATGAGTGACGACGACCACTTGAATATTTTCAAGGAGTCGTAAAATCTCATTCTACAAGTTCCTAAGTTACGATTGTTTAGTGCCAAGATATGGCAAGACCTACCTACTACACTATTCTACATAAGCATTGTTTAAGTGTTACAACCCATTGTTTGAAATTGTTCTTCACAATTTTAGGTCTATGATCTTACCTCATTTCTCTTCTCCTTCACGGCCTCGCCCGTCCTCCACTCTTTATCATACCATCTTCACTTCTTCTTCCTCAAGAAATTGGCGAAGCACTTGAAGATTCCCTTGGTTTGTTGTCATTCGGGTGATTCATTAGGAATGTTTGGCAATTGGTTAATGTAGTCCAAGGGGTCAAGATTGGTATTTCCGAGTGGGTTGCTACCACTTCCTTCACCTCCTCCTTGTCTCTCCCTTTCATCCAAGGAATCTGTGGGTGGGTGAGGCCTCTTGCCTTCCACCATAAACCTTGTTGTTCTACCCTCGGTTAATGGTACCATAACTTTGTTGCAAAAGCTATGATCATAGGATTGTGGAGAAGGATCTAATGCAAAGATGAATTTAGCAAGACGATTTAGGAGCATTGCATACGGGAGCACCATCTTGTCCATGCTTCTTACACTTGCCATTCTCTTGATCATGTAGTAGGCAATGTTAAAGCGAGTCTCGGTCACTAGGCAATAGATCATGAAGCTTAGACATGCGTTGGGGTGATCCTTGTTTCCTACTAGGCACACCACATTCTCCCTTATTACGTCTTCCCATTTCCTATACAACCCGTACATCTCCGAGAGCTCCATTTGGAAAGGATCCCTATAGATCACTTCAGACTTCCTAGTAACCCTTGATGGAGATGCTCTTGGCATAAACACGGTGTCCCTCACCGTGGTTGCTTCTGGGATTATTGTGTGATAAATTTCGTGATGATCAACCATAGAGTGTATCTCCTCCAACGACCACTCATTAGAATACATGCAAACACCATCATATGGAACCCCTATTATTCTTCCAAACTCCTCAAGCGAAAGAGTGTACTCATGTCCATTTATGGTAAATTCAATTGAGATGGACCCATTATCATTTCTAATTATCCCCATTGTCTTGTAGAACTCAAGTACAAAGACCGGGCAAATTTGCTCGTTTATGTCCAATAAACAATCAAACCCAATAGTTCCAAACACTTCCCTTATGTCGGTATTTGCAAGAAATGATGGATCAACAACTCTAACTTCGTGAAAGAGTCTCCTTTCAAGCAACTTAAAGGCTTTCCTATCGTCCGGACTTAGTCCATCTTTCCTATGGTACATGGGTATGTAGTGAGCGGTGTCTTGGTAATCTTGTTGCTTGTTGCTTGGCATGATTGTTCTTTAACAATACAACCACAATGTGGTGTTAATTGTGAATAGTAACCTAGAGGGTTTGATCATAATTTTTCTCTCATCATCTTTGTTGAATTCAAGAAATGTGTTTAATTTGTATTAACAATGTTAATTCTTTGATTTAGATTATCTTAGAAAACAATGTGGTGACAAATTATGATAAACCCATTTGAACCCAACTCTTAAAGATGAAGAAATTGTAATCTTATAAATCAAGGAATTAAATTAACAATTTAGTGAAGATTATACTTACACAAGTGATTGTTAAGCTTGAGAGAAATGATCAAATTGCTCCTTTGAACAGTAGATGAGTTCTTGTTCGTGAGTCTTTGAGGTGAATATAATTGTGGAACATCCACAGTGATCATTCTTTAACTTATGATGTCTTCTGTTGCACGGATCTCGCGGATCCCTCTCATTTGGGATCTGGCTAGTGTAAACGCAGGGATCCGGTATGACAGCAAGAATCAGCTCAAACATTCCTTGATAACTTTGGTTTGGGAGTTCTAAAACGCATAGTGTTTTGATGTTAAGGCTCTAAAACTTGTGATTTGAGGTTTTGAAGATTTAATACTATTCATATTAGACGTGGTTCCCTTTTTAAGAATTAGTAATAATTCATGGGAAGCTTTTCAAACATTATAATAAAATCCCATTTTATCATAATATAAGAAGTTTCACATGGATATTTATTGACATAGATAAAGTGTCAATAAACCCTTTGTGACGAGTAATGATTGAGGATATCGAATAACCAAGATATCATTGTTACGAGTTGGTAGCGTAGTCTATACAAATTAGTCGAAGAATACTATTCATGATGATGACTATAATATAGATAACTACTTAAGTAATTATTAATAGATATTAATCATGCGACTAAGATTTTAACAATAATAAAAAGTAAATTATTAGCAATCATACCTTTGCTATATACTCTTTTTAAGAAAAGAAGTATTTAGATGAAATGCTTTGTGATTTTCTTGGAATCTCCAGATTCATGTTGTGAGAAATACAATACTAAACATTCTTTTTGCGAAAAGAAATATTTAGATAGATTCTTCATGATTTTCTTGGTAACCCTTAATCCAAGTATGGAGAATACTTCACAAGAAAAATGTTAGAACATTATATCATTGTCCATCAATAAACATTATAATGATTTTTAAAACATGACAAGAAAAAATCCTTCTTTGTAGTTTTCAAACATACACGGATCGTATCAAGTTTTTAAAGTACAACATACTCTAAAAAACTTGGTAACGAAGCTCTGATACCAATTGTAAAAAACTAGAAGGGGGGTTGAATAGTTTTACCAATTTAAAAACTTTCTTTTAAATATTTAGATCGACTTATGTCAATCTATTTGGTTGTTTATGTTGGACGTTGATAGATAGATATATAAACGTGTAATGAAAGATAAAGAGTAAGAAGCACATCACCACGACACAAGTATTTATAGTGGTTCGGCTACAAGGACACCTTCCTTGCCCTACTCCACTCCCCGAGTCACCTAATCGAGATTTCGTAAACACTACACCAATCTCCTTATGGCGGAGAAGCCTTCACAACGTCGCTTACACCTTTTTCCGGTACAAAGCTAAATACCGAGTTCTTTCACACCAAGGCGATCCACACCTAACACAATGTCGCCTACTCTTTATACGGTGCTAGGCTAACCACCGAGTTGTTTCACACCAAGGAGAACTAATCCTATCACAATGACGCCTACCCTTTATACGGTACTAGGCTAAGCACCTAGTTCCATTACTATGGAGGAACTACTACCCATCACAACACAACACCTAAACTCAAGGAGATCCACTCCTTGTTACAACACCATCAAGGATATCACCATCCTTGGAAATAAACAAATACTTATATGTATAACGATGCACCTCATCGATTATACGACCTAGGCATTCTTCCCCAATGCCACTTGATTTGATTCTTAGGCATCCTTCACTAATGCCTTTGACACAACGCTTGTCACCCTTCACTAATGCCTTCGTCTTGACATCTTTAGTATTCTTCACTAATGCTTTTGACACGGACGACAAGCACCTTTCACTAATGCTTTTGTCTTGACACTTTCGGCATCCTTCACTAATGCCTTCAACACAATATCTATGGAGGAAGAAAGAACTATCAACAAGAGAACCTCAGTTGTCTTGATGATGACGAAGCATGGCAACTCATGGACTTGAGCTTGCTCGACTTCAAGAGGTGGTGATCTCGCCTTTAAGAGGAACCTAGAGAATCACACAAAAACAAAAGACAAACTACATAGATCTCATGGATCTGAGGTTAGAGAGGTACAATACTTGGAGAAAGTATGTGTGAAAGTGGTGAGCCAAAAGGAAGAAATGGCTCACTATTTATAGAGGAGAAAGTTCACTGTTCCCCGGATCCCACGGATCCCTCCCACAATGGATCCGACTAGCGTAAAGCTAGGGATCCGTGGGGCTCCTCTTTGCCCATGGGTATTTTTGGTTATGGGTCATGGGTCATGGGTTATGGGTTGATCCGTGGGTTTCTTTCTAGATACAATGTATCTCTAGGATACAATGAACCTAGTTAAAGTGGTTTGGACAAAACCATAGATTATGGGTCAATACCATTTGTTAGTTTTTACCCATTTTAGTATATACTTGTTTTTACCCATTTTAGTATATACTTAGTTAAGTATGTGTTAGCCCAATATGTAAACACTAGTTGTTGTACATATGTATATCCTAAAATCACTTATACTTGTTTTAGTGTTTTATGTGAAAACGTAAGTGTGTTAGAGAACTATTGGCTCAAACAGTTTACGTATTTTATTTGTTTCGTTAAAATGATTTTACGTTTGTTATCGACAAAACATTAGAAGATCGTAAAATATAAATAAACGTTTTTACGGCTTATTTGTATTAACAGATATAATCAACACAAACAATAAATGAATGATTAAACCAAACTTATCTTGATTATATGATGTTTACAAGGCTAAAAAAGGGATAATAACATCACCATAATCTTCTAGGCTTTATCTTCCAAATATTGCACACGGATTATGAAAACAATGCAAAACTATTTATAGATTTCAGGGTGTGATGACGTCCTGTTAGGAGTGTGATGTCGCAAGCTCGCCTTCTTCTGTTATGGCTCTCTTGCACCAACTTGTTGTGACGGCGTCACGTTGTAAGTTATGATGGTGTTAGGCTTGAAATTTGACGGCGTCAACTTGGGCGTCTCAACACAGTGAGCAGTCACAAAAGGCATTAAAATTTCACTTTTTAGCACTTTTGGTGACCACGTCATAGATGCCGGTCACAATCTTGAAACTTTCTTTTTTTCATCCATTCTTCGTCCAATAAGCTCAAATCTTATACGTTTCCGGCAACTGCATTCCCAAATACCTAAATGTCAATTAGAAAGGACTTAAGGCAATAAATGACTCAATGTGCATGAAATTAAGGGCAAAATGACCACTAAAAACCGTAGGATTGTGCACCTTATCAATATCCATACATTTGAAATTTGCTTGTCATCAAGCACATAGGCTTTTAACTTAGACAATAGCACAACTTAGGGGGCATTTAGCCTTATTCTAAAAATAAATTACGGTAAAACTCGTTAGACGATACAATTTTTTGACAATTTTTAGCACCTCACGCAATAAGTGTTTGGATACACATATCTCTCGGGTGTATATAAATTATATAACAATATAGGAAATGCAAAATCACTCAACTTACCATGTGATAGTGCATAAATTAACCATAAGTTTGATAAAAGATCAAACCTCCACCATTTTTGCGTAAGCACCTAGAAATTACTATCAAAAAAGTATTTTCAAAGGTTGTAACGTAAGGCTTCGGGTAAGGAATAAAGGGTAGGGGATATAAGAATTTTTACTGGCGGAAAGTTGATTAACTAAATAACCACATTTTGTTGTTGCCAAGTCAAAAACTAAAACCGGATTAAAGTAAACAACGACTCTTTTTGTATTTTTCTGATTCTTTCTTGACTTAACTAATAGCATGATACCAATCAATGTTCTTTTCGCCATTTTTTTCTTTTGTTTTTCTTTTTTTTACAAACACTTTTACCCTGTCATCTTTGATCTGCTAGAAACATAACATAACTAACTTGATAACATAAACTTGAATAATAACTTAAAAATAAATTATAGATGACCCGAATTAGAAGGATCAATACAATTAGAGTACTAATTAACAATACATCACTTGGGGGTAATATTTTTTCTTTCATCCCCATTTCTCCATACATGTAATTATCTGGATAACTAGCATGGGTTTATCACATATAACACAATAGAGGTGGGCTAAAGCAATTTGGGGGTAAATTTTTTAGTAGAGTGTAAACAAAAAGAAAGCATATGCTTAGCAGGGTGTTCTAATGTATCTTGCACTAAAAGTAAGTGCAACAAAAGGATAGAATGAACTAAATTAATGATGAAGTCAAATTATTATAACAAAAACACAAGCTAAAAATCTGGTTTAATCCTAATGCCTCTTATCACTTAGTAACTTCTAATCACACGAATGTGATCTAACTAGCGGTCAAGAGGTATCACTAAAGCAGTTCTAGAATTTATACACTATTGGTACACTCAACAAAACAAAAGCATTAAAGATGAATGCTATAAACGAAAGGCTAATGTTCAAGATGATGTTGGAGTAGTAGGGTTGTGTTAGCTTATAAATCATATCAATATGACGCTTGAAACCAGTACATAATTAAATACCACAATTTTTTATTTATTTATATATTTTTTTAATAAATTGGTGCTAAAATTACTAAAAAGACTATGTTTAAGAAAATTGAAAATAATTTTGAAGATAAAACAAACAAAAATGCTAGAATAGTTTCAAAGGCTTATAGTACCATCCCTACACTTTAAAAATGAACATTTTCCCTAATTTTCTAACAAGTAACCAAAATAGGTTAAAATAAAAAGTATAGAAAGTAAAGACACAAAGTACACCCCTAGTTTACTCAGTATGATCGAAGAATGACGATGTAAGGATAAATCTTCATCAAAGAATCGTCATGAGACCATCCTAATCCAGTTAGAACATGTAATCTAAGAAAATGACAACTATACCCAAACATAAGATCGAAAGGGAGATAACATATAATTGCATTGAATCACAAAACATAACAAAACAGAACTAACAGCAAATACAAGATAGAGTACTTGTAACAATGAAATATAAATATCATACATGAAATATCATATATTTGTTTAGTCTCGTGTTAGTATTCATCGTAATGCTATATACTTGTGGCTCGTTATGAGGAGAAGGCTGAAAACACAAGATAGGCTTCGTCCTTGGGATGTGCGAGACGATGTAGACTTGAGTGCATTACAATGCTTTCTTTGTAAGGCGCAACAAGACACCCATGATCATTTTTTTTGCATGTAATTACTCTTCTCAGGTATGGAATCTCGTGGTGCAAAAGGCAAGCATTCCAACTGTTCCGCCTATATGGAGTGACATTATGGGATGGCTCTTACCTATTGCTAAGAAGAACTATACTTTAAGCATTGTGGGTCGGTTAATCGTGGTTGCTTCATCCTACTATATTTGGCAAGAAATAAACAATAGAATGCATGGTAATGGAGAAAGGCGAGAGGAGCAATTGGTTAACATTATTATTGATGCTATTCGTTTGAAGCTAGCTTTGATCAAGTTTAAGAAACACCAAGGTGGAGAAGTTAAATAAGACTTGGAACCTGAGGTTTATTGAATAAATGGTGTGTTCGTGCTAATTAGAAGACGTGTATTTTTCATTATGATATGTTCCGTCTTTTCTAATTAGGTCTATGGTAGTCGTGTTTTTGAGCATTTTCAAAGCACGTTGTTTATAGAGTGTCTCATTACCACTCTCTTATTTACTTAACCCATTTTTTTTAATATATTCACTGGGTATAACCCCTTTACCCAAAAAATACATGAAATCTCAACCTAAAAATCCTTGGAAATATTTCAAAAATAGCAAACATTCTGGAAAAAAATCTATTGTAGACATTCTGATGTTGTCCGGTTCAAGCCCTGATGTCCGTTTTTCGTTTTGTTTTCTGGAATTTTTTTATGTACATATTTCAATAAGAATTTATAAATTACAACCACAAGCATTGACTGAAACAAATAAAAGCCAAAAAAACAAAGCATGCATTGAAATTAACTACAAATCATCACATATTCGAAAAATGGTTCACAAAACCAAATATGAACTTCTCTACACTTATTTCATGCAAAATATCTTTACTTGCAAATGAGACAAAGTCAAACACAAAATAAAGCATGATTACATATGATTTAAACATGCAACAATACATAATCAACATCAAGCACATAAGCACACAAAAATAAAAGACAAAATGCATAAAGATTAAAAGGATAAGCATGGGATAGCCTCCCACGATACACTTTTTTTTATTTGCGAGTCTTGTAGCTAGAGTCAGATCCAATCACATAACTTCATCATCCAGGCTCACACCTTCATCATCTAGGCTTACACCTTCAGTGTTCTGGTGGTCATCTACATAGTTATTAGACATGAACAGTGGAAAAATGAACACACAAAACTGCGCATACCAAAACCATATGTACAGATCTACTGAACAGTGATATAACCTAAACTTAACACGTATAAAGGGTGTTTAGAAAATTTACTTGATTATCCTGCTGTTAGAAAGCTTTTCTGTCCAAATCTGTTGTACGGAACACCTTTTTTATGCCCCACGAACAATTTTAGGGTTTCTTGGAGATTTTCACCACACGAGTTGCGTCAGGTATCCGTCGGTACTGCATAGGTAGAACAGGGCTTAAACCTATCGCAAGTTAGGCGAGTACGAAAATGGGTAGAACCCAAAATCGACTAGGAGTCGATTTAGGGATGAGTTGCGATCAGTTTAGGGTTCGAATAAAGCAAGTTCGAAACCTTTTGGGTTTGATGGACCGAACGCATGAGAAAGGGAGAAAATGGAAGACTTTTAGGGTTATTGGAAGAGTTATGAGAAGTATTTATAGGACATTTAAGACGATTCTAGAATACTTGGTGAGCAAGTATTAGAATTTGTTTAGGCAACAAATTCCTCCTCCCTTGAGTTTGGTGATCGAGGAATCAAACAAACAACTATTGGGGTTTGTTGTTTTGCTTCTTTTCATTAATTACCCTCTAATATTTATCTTGAATAAATTTTACACTTTCGGGTAATTACCGTTTAACCCTTAAATGAAAATATCGTCATATTTTCATTTCCTCTCTAACCTCATTTCATTTCGTAAACTTATTTCTTATTTCCGCTTGCATTGTTCTGTTTATTTTGTATTGGTGTGACCCTTCGGCATTTCTGTGAAGGCAAGGGTGAAAGTCATTATGTTGTTTGCACACAAACCCTTCAGAAAATTCATTTCCTTCTTCATCACATAATTCAATAGACCATTTTTGAATGCTCTTTTTACTGTAAATTGCCCATACCATCTAGATTTCAATTTTGTTAGGAATAATTTTAACCTAGAGTTATAGAGAAGCACTTTAACCCCTTCCAAAAATTTTGTATGACTTTTAATTCGTTTATCATGCCATTTTTAGTTATCTCCTTATATGTTATTGAGGATTCATAGGCCTTCAGTCTCAATTCATCGAGCTCGTATAAAAGAAGGAACTTATGAGTTCCGTCTTAAGACAAATCCATGTTACATGATCTAACTGCCCAATAACTTATGCTCTAATTCCACCGGAAGATGACATGATTTATGGTCTAATCATAAATCGAGTCTAGGGTTCATAAAACCCAATTTAACATAAACCCCCAATTTGACATAATCATAGTCTTGACTTAAAATAATGATTTACCTTGAAGAGGATTACTACTAGAACTTTGAAGGCTTATAGGGTTACACCAAATCACCAAGAACACCAACACTTTATCTTGAAGAAACATCTTGGAATGATTTTAGCAAGAATGGTGTTAAGGGATTTTCCCCTCCTTTTTCTCTATATGTGCTACGTCCCAAACACACATACATGTGTGTTTATTAGACTAAATTATGGACTTATAAGATGATTAACACATAAGGGTAACTTGGTAATTTATGTGTTTTAACTCCCGTTAGTCTTTGCCGTTAAATCCTTTGCATCGTTAGTCATTTTCCGTTAACTATTTGCACCGGTCCTTATTTCTAATAAATCTTATCGGAAAGACTTTTTTGATGTTCTAAAAGCACTAAAATGTTGTTCTAACAAATCTTTGAAATTTGAGGTGTTACAATCAATAAACTTGTATATGGTAAAGAAAGGAGGTAAATTATGTGAATTACCTCACGAATAGTTATGTTTACGTGCTTATATGAACATAATTGATGCATGATCATGAATGTGAAATGTATATATGATAGTATGATTGAAGGTGATTACACGATTATAAAGATAGAAAAGTTTATTAGAAGCCGAAACAGAAAACCATCAAAAAGTGTTGATACAAATGGGAAATGGTATGTGAATTGATGCTATGTACTATTTAACGAAAACGTACGCCTATATGAAAGAGGTAGGAAATCGCTTCCGCTATGAATAGATCATTTCAAGAGATAAAGTGATATTGTAGCCTGGAAATTATGAATTGCAGAATTAGAATTTAAGCAAATCATGAATAACGATTAAGTCGATGCGAATGAAAACCACTATTAGTAGTAGCAAAAGAAAATTGATTAGTTTATAAAGCGTACACGTAAGTAAGAAACACGTTAACACAAAGCGTACACATAAGAATGAACTAAGATTTATTAGAATGAGCAACAATAGTCGTGAAAGAGATTAAGAAACATGTTACGTAAGGATAAATAGACTCTCTTTCCGAGTATAAAACGGAAAGAAGAGAGATGAAGAGGAAAAAAAAGAGATAAATAAAAAGGAGAGGAGTATGAAATGTTTTTTTTATGTTGTGTTCCCAAGTTAGAATGAAAAGAATATGATGTAAGCAAAAAAATGCTTGAAAATCAACTTCACTCCATTTCATCTCAATTTGGGAAGAAGATTAGGAGAGTAACTTCACTCCATTACTATCGTTTACTTTCTTCTCCTCTTCTAAAAAATCTCAGGAACACAATTTTTTTTAATTACCATCCTAAACCTTTCCTTTTCATTCCAAAAATAAAACTCGAAAAATAAAACTCGAGAACAGAATGATAATATTGATTATGGAAAAATGAGAGTACGGTTTACTGATGGGAATATTGTTTACCGATTTAGTGATATGGTTATGGTGCACACAAGAATAGAAAAAAAATATTTAAACTTATAGAAGTAATATTTTTACACTCGAGTTTATCCAGAGGTAGAGAGGTATTATCGTTCTACATTTCATATCATTATATCTTGCTCTGACGAAATCGAGTATTGTTGTTGTTGTTATATTATTTTCTCTTTTATTCTTTTATTTGGACACATATTTCATTTGTATGATTGAGAGAATAAGTTGAAAGAAAATGTGAAAAATATGTCATTTTCTATCGTAGAATTATTGTATCACCTTTCATTTTTGTTGTATCTTTATGAACTTTAATCATAAATTGTTGAGAAATGATACATGTACCTAAACTTAGACCTAAAATCATTTGGCATCATCCTGATGGCTGCAGACAGGGGCTCACTTATTTTATAACTCATCAAGATGATGTCAAGTGGTTTTATGTCTAGGCCTAAGTTTAGGTCCATGTATCATTTCTCTAAATTGTTTTGTCCAGCCTTGATTATTACTTGAAATTAATAACTATGACTTCAAAATTTATTTTGTTCTATATTAAATGGACGTTAAACATCTACTACCTTATAATTTTATGTTTTCTAATAAGATTATGGTGTAACTAAAATGAGAAGCATGAATTAAATTCATCTGGGTGGATGACTGTGAGATGTGATGGGGTTGTCGAGAGTTTCAAAGGCATTATCCCTGTGGCTTTATAGTAATGTTGTACTATTCCTACGAGCAACTATAGCTAGGCAATGAAGAGAGTGAGGGACTTGAATATTTATTTAATATTGGAATTTTAATTATTTATATTAACCGAAATAATGGCAATAAATAAAAGAATACCCAAAAAAGACCAAACCTAAGATGTGTTGTCTTCTTCTCATGTTCCTCCATTCTTGATTCTTCCCGTAAATCGACGAATAACATTTTTAATACCTAATCTTTAATGAGTCAATATCGCTAGCTAGCTTCTTGCGTACGTATGTTTACATGAATTTGTATTCAAAATACTAGTAACCATTTGCGTTTTACTGCAACGCTAGTAAAATTATATATGAGAAATCACAAACTTATTCACGTGCGTCTACCTAGGTGTGTAAATTTCAGCAAACTGTTATGAAAAACAGGGTTCAGAACCATTGAAATGAGTTAAAAATTATAAAAATAAGAAACTAAAAGAAAAGAAATTCATAAAATTCTCGTCTTCACACCGAACATACCGTTCAAAGATAATTAATTCATTTAAACATAAACATACTCAACGACACACTCACATATATATAAATTAACCGAAATTTGATTCGGTCAACAAAACGACCAAACTATCTCCAAAGTTGAAATACCACGCGTGAAAGGTGTGTGATGTAATGACGATGGACGTGTGAAGGTTGTGCCGTGTAGGCCAACCATGTGCGTATTCTTGCTCTGTTACGTCTGGTGTAAGAGCATTTCACATGTTTTTAATTTGTCGTCGGCAATTACCGATTATCTTCAATCGTCAACAGGAGCGGCTCAATTTTTATCGGGGCCTAAAGCAAAGTTCAAAAACGGGGCCTTTCGATTATTTGCTTTGTTTTTAATAAAATTGTCTGGATTCATATAACGTCTATCTAGAAAACCAAGAACACTTAGTAAAGTAAGAACCGGTTGATGATTGAAATACAAAAATGACAAATAGAGAAACCAAACGACATTGTTTCCATGATCTAAAAGTAGGGCTAAGATGATATAATTGAACCAACACGAGTGCGTTTGTATGTGTTCGTTCGTGAACATTTAATCAAACAAACCCTACATGAACACTTAAAACAATTAAGTGAAAGGAATATTATGTTCGTGTTTATTGTATAAAAAAAGTTTCTTCGTATTCATTTATTAACAAACTAAAGAAAAAGAACAAAAAATACATGATCAAAATAGCATAAAACATATAAAAACGTATCATCCTGTGAACAATTCACGAACAAATCGTTGAGCTTTTAGTTTATTTATAGCCCTATCTATTACTCCAGTCTTTAAGAACTGGATAACAAAAATGAGCTTAATTGATTTTTTTTCCATTACCTTAAAACATAATATTGGTCCGTTTTATAAAACTAGAATGAAAGACTTAGGGTGTGTTTGTTTGATTAAGATGTTTCGCATCTGAATCTGACTACCACATCTTACTAGTAAGAGGTGACTATAATGTCTGAATCTGAATGAAAAAGTGTTGTTTATTGTTTTATAATTTCCTGAATGGTTTTAATTTTCCCTTTTTTTAGTATATATTAAACTATTGCAAATACGATTAATAAGTAGATAGTATAAACTTGAAACAAAACATTTTTATCATAGATTTAACACAATTATAAATCATTAAATAAATTATGTTAATACATATCCAAAATTTAACATAATAAAAACTATTACATAAATCGTCTTAAAATAAAACATAAGTTTAACGCTATGAAACATCAATTAAGTAACTTAACTAATATCAAATAATTTAAAACCTAGCTTTGCATAATTTGAAGATGAATGAGTTGAAGGGTTTTGAAGATCAATGAGTTGAAGGGGTGTTAATAAGAGGTGGTAAGATCTTTTCGTCACCTCTTACCGTGTTAGACATATTAGCTCTTATCATGTATGACTGATGATTAAAAAACAAACCGGTAAAACGTCTGCCCACCTCTTACTGGTAAGAGTAAGAGGGCTAGTAAGATTTAAAAAAAAAAGCAAACACACCCTTAGTGTCTGATAGTCCGTAAGCCTGAAGAGTAACGTTAAAAATAGACGTGGCCTCAAATCCTAACTTGTATCGGGTATTTTAAAAAATCGAAGGCCTAAAATTTACAAAAATGAGTTTAATCCATTGTTTTCTATTGCTATAAAAGACGATCTCGGCTTTTTTTTATAAAATTAAAATGATCGGTGGACTTAGTATCTAATAGACTTTAGGTTTAAAGAAAAAAGGTAAATGTAGATGTGGCCTCAAATTCAAAATTATATAAGGTATTTTTAGTAAATTGAGGTAACCAAAAAAGTGTTAGGGCCTGAAAGCGATGCTGAAAAATATATGTGACGACTTTATACACAATGATACTTTAGAAAATCGGAAACCTAAAAATTTTGAAGGTCTAAAACGATTGATTTAGTAGCATTATCTTTGAGCCACCCCTGATCGTCAACAACTCAACTTACTTGTTGGTGTGTCGTGGGGGAGTTTGTGGTTTCATCCGCATGCAAGTTTTCGCTTCATTTTTACTTTCTAAAAAGGGACGTACATGAATAAGTAATATACTTTGGTGAAAAAGATAGTTATACACGAGAGAAACATATTATTGAAACGATCGGATCATTGGAGTATGAATTGCAAAAAGAGTTTGCTACTTATTTTCTATTCCACTAACCACTTAATGATAGTCATTTTAACGTACCCTATAGTCTGAATGAAGGACGAATTATATCATGTACAAGTTTGTATTCCGAAAGGGTCCTACTATTGCTACGGGGGCTACCCGTAGCCCTGCCACCTTGTCCCCCCTTTGTCCCTCCGCTTTTTCCAGTACAACACAGTTTTTTGTCAGTTTCTGTTCCGTATTTCTGACAGTTTTAAGCGTTTGGCTTATTAAACTTTATATTTACAGTTCCGCATTTTCAGATTTATAGCTTTTTGATAAAAAAAGAAAAAAAAAAAGAAAAGAAAAGAGGGGGTCTTAATAATTAAATAGGGGGTCCTAATAACTCAACCCATTCCGAAATGCAAATGGTAATTAAGGTGGCAAAGGAGTTCATAAATGGAAGTCCTCTCACCTTTCACTGTCTCACTTTCCATGCGTTGTTCCCTCTGAAAAGCCTGTAGTTTCCAATTCCCTTTTTTAGATTTCATGTTTCTGTTTCCATATCCACTCTTGTAACCTCATTAATGTTACTTAAAAATCCAACTTTGCTCATACAGGGTATTCAATTTTACGTACAATATATTAGAGAAAACATACGATTTGATATTTGATTGTCATTGAATTATGCATTACCTTTTGCAAGCAGAAGGAGATCATCTGCGTACTGAATTTAATAATGTTGTTTCTGTTTTTCTTTTTTTATAAAATAAGTTAAATAAATCAGATCTATACTATTTAGAAAGTATATTACAAGTATGTGGCTTGTTTAATGTTAAGTTTAGATTATTAGTTTATTCAGAATTAAGTCAAGATACTCTCAAGCTCAAATTTGAACTCGATTTAAAAACTCGAGCTTAAAAATAGACTCGAGCCACAGTGAGTATTAACTGTCAAGATGGAGCTCAAGCTTCTTTAAGTAATCGACGCTTTTAAACTTAGCTCAACTCTATTCGAGTTGAATATCGGTATTCGAGTGATGATTTGCACATTTCATAAAATGATTGGGATACTTTAATTAATTATATTTTAACATTTATGCCCTCACATGGTGAAAGTGTAAAGATAACTGTAAAGGTATAAATGTTTAAACATAATTAATTGGAGTGTTCTAATCATTTGATGAAATGTGCAAATCATCTCCAATATTTAAAGGGTTATAAAAGTAAAAAAGTACAAGCTCGATAAATCACCAGAGTTTATGAGCTAAATATTTTTATACTTGATCTCAATTCGTATCTCTCAAGTGGTTAGAGCTCGACTCGGAGTTCACGAGTTATTACGTCTCGAATCGTATACAAGTTAATATCATTGCATTTCAGTAAAGCATTGACATCTAAAATACTTCGTTCAAATTAAAAAGACATAGTACTTTTTTGTATTTCTTTTGAAACCAATGTTAAATTCTGCATCTTGTGACTCAAGCAAGAAATCGTATTAAACTTTACGAGTATTACTATTTTATACAGAAAACTAGTCCGTATTTGCTATGATCGATGATGCATGAATAGAAAAGAATGAGTTGATTGGAAGGATGGGAGAGGTGACTGGAAGGATGTAAAAAGATTAATGATGATGTCTGGTAAAACAAATAACATTAAATAACATATACCCGCCGCCTATTTCTCTGTTTCGTTAAACATCATCATTTCATTTTCTTTTTTCTAAATCTTCTTCTTTATGCCGGCGTATCTCCGTATCACATACACTAGTCTCCTGATAGAAAATCTCCTTCTTTAAATGAATTTCATAGACAATATTACATGCTAAATAATCATAAGATACTGATCTTCATCTTACCATTTTACGATTTTTTATACTACAAAACAAAAATAATATGAATTTTGCATAAGATTTTAGCAAACTTAAAATTTTATAAAATCCCGATTTTAACCATAAAATCTTAAAATCCAATCCAATTCAATTTTATTTTTTTCAAACCGCAAATTAAAAAACTGCAAAGTTATGGATTAAGTTTCATAAAATTTAAAAATTAACCTGTTAATCTTTTAAACATTCCTTATACATAATTTAAGACAACATTTCATTAAACATTCATATAAATTTATGTTTATGATATATAACGAGTAAGTTGGTTGCCGCACGTTGCAGCAGAGCCAATTTAAGTCTAATATTCGTGCCAAACAATTTTTAGCGTAAGGCGCAATGCAATATCTTGCATTTGTGACGCGTGTAATGATTAGTGATAGAAAGTTGTATATAATTGCACAAATCAAGTATAATGTGCCATGTATGCCAATAATTAGAAGGCCATTGTTACACTTTGATGAACGTTATAAAGAAATATACTATTAAAGTGTCATACACAGTTAAAAGAAAAACAAATACCAGTTTTACGTTTAACATACTTTTCTAAAACGTACAACGTCGCAACTTATCCTATTACATTTATTGCGTATAAGTGATTATACCCTAAAATTGTTTCAAAGAGATCCAAATGTCTGTCAATATAGCAACTTCCATATCCAATATTTGCTTGTAACCAAATCATGCTTTAAAGTAGAGATCCTCAAAAAAAAACCTAACAGTCGTGCTGGTTTGAGCTATCATCAACAATCTTATGCATCTAAAACTTATTCTACGCTTCCTCTATCTTGCCAACTGAAACTCATGATTTACCGATATCTTTTTCTTCTTGAACCAACACCTACACGCACCTCTTCTCCTTCCACAACATTTTTTTGCTGAACCAAATTGACTACAAAGTCAAGAAGCTGCCACGCACAAATGCAAATAATCTCACTTCAACCTAAAGTCCAAAAAACATATAAAATATATCATCACGACATTTTTACATCACCATTTAAGACAAAAAAATTTGTTGAGAAAGTTGTTTTAATAATAAAAATAAATAAATAAATAAATAAATAACCTTGTAACTACAGCTTATACATAACATACAACTACAGCTTACGAAAATGTAAAAAACATTAGAGGCTCATATCTATGAGAACGCATACATGTCAATAGTGCATTAATATGAATGACCTTCAAAAATGCGCTTATTCCAGAACACTTACTGACTTCCACTAGAAAATAGATAAAATCACCATAAACACACAATATCACATGCACAGCCTCACCATGACTCTCTATCTCTCTTACACCAATATCTCACGCATAGATTTATTTTGAAGTTAATAATCCGATGCACATGTGTTATTGAGGAGCATGTACCTAAAACACACGACTATGCATTTAGGACATGTATAAGCGAAGCCATAAGAAAAGCAATAAACTGCACCGTTTCTTATAGAAAATAAAATATGTTTAGCACAACTAACCCGTCATTAGCAATTTTGATGATATCTGGCGGCTGTAATCGCCCGTAATTCTTAATGGTTGTCGTCACCTTGAAACAGTTGATGTGTGTGGGTGCATGAACATTCGCCTTTTGTTGGAATCACTCCTAAGCTATATTTCAAGTGTTTGTAATTAACATGTAATAGGTTGCTTAATTAGGCTTTTATGTTAGTTTTAATGGCAAGGCTTATGTAGAAAGCCCATAAGCCTTGGCCCATATCCAATAAGGAAAGGAAGGGAACTTGTGTGTTGACCTAGTTCCTTTCCCAATATAAGCACTTGTAAACCTTCATTTGAAGGTTGGTTGTTCACATTTCATAATATCCTACGCATAACTTTCACATACTCATACGTGTATATTGTGTTTGTGTGTTCATCCGCTCTATTTCATCTATACTTCTTACATATTGATGCTTGTGTTACAATATGGTGACCTAACAGTGGTATCATTCGCCATCTAGTTGGGTGAAACACTTTTGTTTTTGAAGTTTTTATACTATACGCGTGGGTTTTGCGTCTACAATTTTCATACGCTTAAAAGCTTTCATTTTTACACTTAAAAACTCAAGATTTTTCTGGTTCAAGGTTTATTTAGAGTTAAAGTTTAAGTTTTTAGCATCAAGTTTGAAACTTTACGTGTGTAGAATAGTTTTTGAGCTTGATTTTGTGCGTATACATCTGTCTACGAGTAAGGTGAAAACGTGTCTTAGATCATCAAGTTTCCAACTTTTGTGTTATTTTGGTGATATTGAAGCTCTTTCATCATAAAAATCAGGTTTCTAAACACTTTTAGGCATAAAAATCAGTTTTGGTGATAGTTTGTACTTTCTACTCGTAACAAAACCCTAGGTTTTTACTCGTAAGCTCAAGGTCTACGCATAAGCAGCAGTCTACGCGTAAGCAGTTCATCATTTGATCTTCACTGCTGTTGGTTTACTCAGTGTTTTCTTGCTTGGATAAGCCTGAAAACACTTCGACTTTGGATATCTTTTACACTGGTATAAGTGTAAAAGATTTTTGGGCAAAACCCTAGTTTTACGCCTAAGTCTAATTCTTACGCGTAGAATACTTTTGTCTAAGCCTTTCCTATGCATAAGCTTGTCTTACGCCTAAGGAAGTATTACGCATAAGCATTCTACTCCTAAGTCTTTGGTTTACGCCTAAGCTAAGTGTTTTCTCAAGTTTACGCGTAAGCTTTAACTACGCATAAGTTCTCTGTTACGCGTAAGTAGGGTATTACGCCTAAGGTTCTTTCTACGCATAAGCTAGTTCTACGCTTAAGGTTACTTCATCAACAAACTCTAAGTTTCATTCGACTACAAAGATCCGTCATCAACACAAGTTTCAAGATGTCTCAACCACCATACTCTGGCTACTTTCCTCATGAGTATCCTCAACAACAACAACAACAACAATTCTATCAACAATATCCTCCACCATCTCCACAACACTTGCAACAATTTCATCACTTTCCTCAAGGAGCAAACCCTCTTCCACCACAAATGGTTCCACCAAACCCTCATCAACAAGTACAACATTACACATACTTTCAAAATCAGTATCCCGCCAAGTATGCTATGAATGTTACAACACCAAAGGAACCGTCTTGGTTTGCAAAGACGTGTGAAGCTTTAAATAGCCAAAAATCCATTCATGAAGCTGGATCTCTTGAAAGACCTCCAATGCTCACTCCTGGAAACTACGATCAATGGGTGATAAGGTTCTTTAGGTTTTGTGATCTAAAGAAGCCACATGGAAAGTTTTTGAAGAAGGTCATCCTTGAAGGTCCTTTTCAGATGCCTACTTTCACTGTACCCGGAGATCCGAATGCTAATCCACCAAGAGATGATATCACCAACGTTGTCGGTCTTGATCAACTTACTACTGACCAACTTCTTCACTTAGAAGCTGATAAACTTTCAATGCAATATATCCTTTTGGGATTACCCAATCCAATACTTCGTAGTGTTGATGCTCAGAAGACTGCTAAAGCAATGTGGGAGCACATTCATCTTCTAATGGAAGGCACATAACTCAATCAAGAGGACATGGAATCAAAAATCTACTTAGCATATGAACACTTCATGATTGAACCAGGGGAGACATTAGAGTCATATCATCATCGGTTCTCAGACTTCATAAATGACTTGGAGAAACATAATATCATTATGCCAAGGATTGCAGTCAACACAAAGTTCCTGAGCAGTCTTGGTCCTGATTGGGAAGAGTATGTTATCTTTATCCATCAAGCGAAGAATCTTCATCAAGCTACATACGGATTGTTGTATGACTATTTGAAGCACCACCAAAAGGAAGTTGACAAAGAAAGGATCATCCGTAGAGTCCCTGCTTCACCATCACTCCCGGATAATCAAACTCTTGCTTTGTGGGCTCAAGCATGTTATCCTCAATTCCCAACCTTACAAACTGTTTTCACCAACCCTCCACAATCAACTATTCAGATTACACCATATAATCCTTCACAACAACAATCAGTCAATCACAAGAAACTCAATTGGTTCCATACAACAACAACAATGATCAGGAACTCTACAGTGAATCAAATGAGGATGCAAATGCCTTCGATGCAATGAATCAAGGATTTGTTGTGCTTGCAAGAGCATTCAGACGATTTTCTAACAAATCCAACAACCGCATTCGCACCTCGTCAAATACAAGGAATCAAGTTGTTGTTAACAATGGACGGGTTGAGGTTCAGAATCGTGAAAATGGTCGTCAGATGAGTAGTGGTCAAGGGTTTAATGTTAATGGAAGGAATACCATGGGTGCTCCACAACGGGTTCAAGTGGTTGATCAGGGAAATGCTCAGACTTGGGTTAATGGTCTCCGATGTTATAACTGTAATGAGAAGGGTCATCTAGCTAATGCATGCCCCAAGCCGAGGACAATAGGCATCGCTTATCACAAAGAGGCTTTACTCTTGGCTCTCAAGGATGAAGCTGGTGGAACTCTTACCAACAAGGAACGGAGCTTCATGGCTAATGCAGATTCTGAAGATGACATGGAGGACTTCCAGGCTAATGCAGCTGTGATGTTAATGGCAAACATGTAAGAGCTCTACATGAGTGACACATGCCCAGTGTATGACACTGACGGCTTGTCTCAGGTACCGGATCAAAACTTTATCATTAATGATCTGATATCTCCGCCAACATCTGCATCCGACAAGGCTCAGAGTGTTCAACATGAATTGTTTACATCTCATTCCGATGACAATCAAATGGATCCCGTAGTTATATTTGACGATCAAGATGACATTATGGTTAATATTGATAATCAAGTTGACTACGTGGTTATATTTGAGGATCTAAATAATGATCATGTTGAGATTCAAGTTGAACAAGATGAACCTTTGTCTAATCCAGATCTTGAGCTCATGACCAACTTATTTCAGACCACCCAATCTCAATTTGAAAAGTGCAATGACATCAATAAGCAATTTTAGGATAAAATTGCACTGTTAACTAAGGATAATGAATGCTATAAGTTCCAACTCAACATTTTTCAAACTAAAGAGAAACGTGAAAAAGGTTTTGAAGTCGCATTTGCTAAATCTTACCAAAATGAAAAATCTTTGGAAAAACAGATCTGTGATCTAGTTGCATCCAAGAATGCTTTGTTGTCTCAAATAGAACAATTGAAATATGATCATAAACAACAACTTAACGCTCTCACTTTGGAAACTCAAAAAGCCAAGTCTGAGTTGTTAACTTGTCAAAAACAGTTTTGTGAATACAAAAAGCATTCGAGGAAACAAATAGATGACTATCTTGAGGAAATTGTCGACCTACAAAACAAAATCAAAGAGTTTCGAAATGTTGTTTACAAACAAGGTTAGTCAATCACAACAATTCAAAAGTTTTCTTTTAAACCAAATCCAAATGGATATGGACCAATTCTGGCTGATTACAAACCACGTTTTTCTAATAGAGCATTCAAACCAAATCCTCAAGTTTACAATGCAGAACATAGAATTGATGACTCAATTATGAGTGTTGTTGAATATAATCGTATGGAGGAATTAGATGCAGCAGACAAGAGTCGGTCAAAATTGGAAAATGTTGTTTATTGCAAACTAATTAACTATTCAAAAGCCATAACTTTCGTCACACAACAGGATCATTCTAACACACCTTGGGTTGTCACACCACCTCCAGAGTCTTCTTCTAATGATGGTTCCCGACCCAATGTTGCACAAATTAATGGTCCTTTACCTTCTTTTAGCGAAATAAAGCCATTAGCTTAACGATGTCAGGTTCTAAAATATTTTGACACTTTCATGTCTGACATCAAACTTTTGGAACATGCAATTGAAGTTAATTCTGAAATTAAAGCTGAACATTTTCAATCACCATTTGCGCGACAACAAAGGGATATTTTTCAGAAAGGGCTTTTACCACATGTCCGAAATCTAAAAATGTGTGCAATATATTGGGAACGGGATCTTCAGAAGGAGATTGGTCTTATGAAAAAAGTTTTCGAGCAAACAGAAACATCGATTTCAAATACTAAACGTAAAAAGAAATTGTTGAGAAATTATGTTGACCGACTCTTGGAAGATGTTATCTGTGCTGATACCATAAATGTTGTGTTACTACATTCCGTTGCATATGCATTTGATTATATCGTTGTTGATTCTGTTGAAAATGTTGAGAATACTGATAATGTGCAGCAAATCAAATCTTTGAAAATTGAAAATGAGCGTTTGTTAAATGAACTTTTAAATGCAAAACGTGGTCTTCAATGGTGTCAAAAGGATTGTCAAAATCGAGAACTTGATTTACAAAACAAAATCAACCAGTTGCGTTCAAAATCTTTTGATCCAAAAATAGAACATCTGGATGATGAAAACGTGTCTTTAAAGTGTCAAATTTCAAAATATGAACAAGAAATTGCCAAAGTCAAAACAGAATATGGTGTCATATTTGATTTGCTCAAACAGACTCGTGAAAACGCATCATAAGAACTTGATAATTATCTTGCATACGCTAAAGATGTTTTAAATGTTAGTGGAAACATTCGCTATGAAAATCAAGATTTGTTGCACACTATTGTGGAGTTGAAAGCAAAGCTAAGAACGTATGTAAAAGATAAGATTAGCAACACAAATGCACTTGCCCCAGGAATGTTTAAAATTGACACTAGAACGCCTAATGACAAACCACAAGATACTAATGTGCTTCCTTCCACTGAAACAAGAATAGATGCCTCTTTTCCCAACGCTTGCACTTCACAGCTTAAGAGAAAATAAAGGAAGAATAGGAAGTCGCGACGTAAGAAAAGAACAATAAAGACCTCTGAAGTAGAAGAACACCTTAGGACTTTGAATAAGACTCAAGTTGCACCCACTTTAGACATTGCGTTAGACAAATGTAATAGAAAAAGTGATGTAACGAATGCTGAACCTTTAAGTACTTTGAATGTTATGTTTGAAGCATCTTGTGTTGGTTGTCATAAAAGCATGTTTTCAGGTTGTCATGATAAATGTGTTTCTAATGCTATCTTATCTCGTAAGCGGAACAATAGAAAACGGAATACCTCTAGGCCCACTAATGCTTCTAAGTCTGTGCTAGGTAAACCGCCTTCTAGTGCTCATGCTTTAATCATTGATGTAGCCATAGAACCCCCTTCACCTCCTAGGAAGAACTTATCACCTAGTGCATTCACTAAGACCAAAGCTAAGACTAGTTGGAGATGGCATAAATGGTTACATAATACACTTGACTTTAAATGGATACCTAAAATCATTAACATGTGTATGTCTTCTGTAACTGTAACGGAACCCTCTAACTCTTCAGGTTCCACCTCTACTTCTATTCCACCTGTGTCGTCTGTGTGTAATGTAGGTGATACAGATCATTCTCTGGATTGTTGATAGCGGATGTTCCCGACACATGACAGGCAATCTCAAACTGTTATCAAACTTTGTTTCAAAGTTCATCGGTACTGTCAGGTTCGGGAATGATCACTTCGCAGCTATCATGGGCTACGGAGATTACATCAATGGGAACATCGAAATTAGCAGAGTTTATTATGTGGAAGGTCTCGGTCACAATCTCTTTTCTGTCGGTCAATTTTGTGATGGAGATTTGGAAGTTGCTTTTCGGGAGAAAACTTGTTTCATTTGTGATCTACAAGGAAACGATCTTATGTTTGGTACCCGCACATCAAGTCTTTATACAATCTCAATGCAAGACATGATTGGGTCATCTCCCATCTGTCTACTTTCAAAGGCAACATCTACAAAATCTTGGCTATGGCACCCTCGTCTCTCATACTTAAACTTTCAAACCATAACCAATCTTGCACGATACAAACTTATTGAAGGTCTCCCAAGATTTCGGTATTATAAAGATCATCTATGCTCAGCTTGTGAACAAGGGAAAAGCACTCGTGCTCACTTTCCTTCAAAGGTGGAACACAGCTCTTAGCATGTGCTTCATCTTCTTCACATGGATTTGTGTGGCCCAATGCGTGTGCAGACGATTAATGGCAAACACTACATTTTGGTAATTGTCAATGACTACTCAAGATGGACTTGGGTTTATTTTCTTCGCAGTAAAGATCAAGATCCACAGATGATCATCACCTTTCTCATGAAAATTCAAGTTCAGCTCCGGAATACAGTCAGACTAATTAGAACAGATAAAGGGACTGAATTTATGAATCAAACTCTTCGTGAATACTATGAGAAAGTGGGAATTAAGCATCAAACATCAATTGCACGGACACCAGGACAAAATGGAGTTGTTGAAAGACGAAACCGTACGTTAGTGGAAGCTGCAAGAACGATATTAATAAATGCTAAACTTCCAGATTACTTGTGGGCTAAAGTCGTGTCAACTGCATGCTACACACAGAACCGTTCAATGATAACCAAATGCCACAACAAAATACCTTATGAGCTTATCCACAACCCCAAACCGAATCTAAAACACTTTCATGTATTTGGTTCTCTTTGCCACCCAAACAATGATCGTGATGACTTTGGTAAGCTCAAGCCTAAAGCTGACATTGGAGTCTTTGTTGATACTGTGAAAACTCTAAGGGATACCGAATGTGGAATCGTCGTACAAGGGAGATTATGGAAACGATTAATGCCAATTTCGATGAGTTTACAAAAATGGCTTCTGAGCAAAACAGCTTGGAACCCGGACATAACCGTCTAAACTTCCCCCAAACCCCATCATCAGCTGAACCAAGCATATAGCTTACTCGACGTCAAATGGAACAGCTATTTGCTCCTTGATCGATGCCAAACCGTCAAGTTTTATCACACAAGCTAACCACTTGTGAATGGCTAACCGTAATAAACTTCAAACAGTTCAGACACCAATACAATGAAGATCAAGAGGATTGTAGTGTTTCCCCAGGTCGTTAAGTCCCAAAGAGCTGTGCGATGAATAATCAAACGAATAGTGATCGGGAGAATTTGAACGGGAAAAGGGTTATGATTGATTATACCTAAAGAAAAAGTTTATAAATTACAGGGGCTTAAATGCAAATTAAAGAAAATTAAAAAGTTAAATTATATTAAATAAACGCTATCACTATTTTTAAAATGATGTTTTTGATTTTTCTTTTATAAATTTAAATTAAAAAAACTACGTAACGTACAAAAGAAAATGTGAAACTGAAACAATATTAATCCTAAAAATATAAAAATGACATTTTTACAAACCTAATGATAAGAGAAAATTTTGAGGAAAAGAAAATTATTTTTATGACTATTTATTTAATTATTATTAATTAAAAACTATTTTTACCTATTTAATAATACCCTAAAATATAAGAAAATATGAAATAAAGCTAGAAAAATGAAATTATGACTTAGAAAAATCTAAAATAACTAAAGAGAATTTTCAAAACTAATTATATATTTTTCTGATTATTTTTCTATTTTCTATGAATTAAAAACTATTTGAAACTAATTAAATTGCTAAAAATTACAAATTTAACTAAGAAAAATTTGGAAAAATTATTTTTTTGCTTTTTATATTTATCTTAACCTAGGAAAAATGAAAACTTATTTTTTTGAAACTTTTCTGATTTAATTGTATTAAAAGCTAATTAAAAAGTACTAAAAACTGATTTAAATGAGGAAAAATATCAAACAGTGCTGGAAAAATATGAAAAATTCAGGAAAGGTATAAAATAATATTCTAAGTCTATGAAAAATATAAAAACAGTGGCTTATGTGAAGGAATATGAGGCTGCAGTGAAGAGTGCTTATAAATAAGCACTCAAAATAAGCTAAAGGCCACAACAGAGAACCAAATGATCACAGAAGCTATAATATGCTAAAACTACTCAAAAACAACTAATTACCACTATCCTAAACCTCTTAAGTGCTAACTTCCATGATTTGATGTATTGGAAAATCAAGTGCTAAACAGATTTTATGTCTACTTTGAAGCTTAAGCACAAGCTTATTTAATAAGCTAATGTGAAAAACAAAACTGAAGACCTCAAGTCCACCAGCTTAACTACCTCTAAACCAAGTTTCAGACCAAGATAAGCTCTAATGAGCTTGTGACAAGCTCTGCACAACACCTGTGCACACTCAGTCGTCAATGAGTCAGTGCACAGGGGACTTATGACCAACTTGACAAGCTATTTTGAAGCTTGTACAAAATCATTAAAAATCTACAAAAATCATTTTTCAAATCTTGACCAATTGATGTTTTTAAACCCAAAGTTTTACTTGAATTGACCCAAAATTGAATCAATGAAAAATCACCCAAGTTGAGCTGAAACTGACTTTTTCACTTTTTTGACTTTTGATAATTTTGCAAAGTTTGACTAAAATGAGTTTTGAAACCAATTTGTGGACTGAGATTGATGTTTTATGGTAAAATGAAACTGATGCAAGCTACTCTAATGATATTTGAACACAAATCAAGCTAATGATCTCACAAATTTCTAACAGACATGAACTTAGGACAGATTCAAAGTGATTTTGACTTTGAGTGTATGCAACTGAGATTTGATGACTGCAATGAGTACAATTGAGCTTAATAAGCCTAAAATAACAGGTCTCAACCAATGAATAAACCTCAAACACAGTTTTGACAGTATGATCCAAACACTGCTTTTAAGACTGACATAAAATTTGTTTCTCTAAACCACTTATCCAAACTTAGACATCATCATACTCAGATTCTAACTTCCATTTTAGGTTGATTTGAAGCAATTTTAACAGCAAAAGAAAACAATTTCCACAGATACTAACTCTACACAGATTTAAGCAGATTAATATGCAAGAACTAGAAACAAGCCAACTATGATCTATTCTATTTAAATAAGATAAACACTGATGAAACTAAGCTAAACAACATCAAAGAAGCTAAATGAAACAGTTCTACACTACTGAATCAATAAACTTCAAAATTAAGCTAAAATTAGAAATATAAACTCACTGTTGCCTCAGCTTATATCCAGCTTATCTAGAACTAGATACCACTATTCTAAGCCAATTCCAACCCAAATCAACTCTGCATCAACCTAATTCCATGACCAATTCCATTTGAAGCTTTTCAGTTGACTTTTGTTGACCGGATACCAAGATTATTTGAACTTGAGTAAATAGCTTACCAGAAGCTATGAGCAGCTTAGATAAGCTATTTTGAACTAGGAATAAGCTAACTTAAGCTTGAATTCAATAACATGTAAACTGAATTTTATGACAGGAAACTTAAAAACATGAAACTGAATCAAACTTTTAATTAATACTTGAAGTTAAGTTACAACTGATAAAACAGGTCTTTCTTAATACAATACAAAAGGAAATTAAATATTTAGAACTTAATTTAAAACATTGACATTAAAACGACATATATGGAAATTAAAACTAAAGACTACCACCTTCACTCTCTCTTCTTCCTCCTTTTTATAGAAAAAATTACTTCTCTCACATCTCTGAGCAAATCCCACTTTTAATCTTGGCCCTTGGATCACTTGAGATAATTATGGCCGTTTGATGACTTTTGGCGGGAATTTGGATATATTGCAACTGGGGGGTTGAGTGCAAGGGAGAGGGAAGCATTTAATGCATTTTGGATGTTGTTGAGGTGGATGGAACATGGTGTGGAGAGGGTGAGCTGGAGGTGAGGGGCTTGAGTGTTGCAGGTTGAGCAGGGGGCGGAATAAGGGATTTCTGAAAAACAAGGGACCAAAGCTGCCAATTTTGAAAAGTTATTTCAAGGGACCAAAAATGACAAGTTTCAATAGTACAAGGACCATAATGGACATTTTCAAACTTCCAAGGACTATTTTTGCCAATTTTGAAACTCAAAGGACCAAACTTGTAATTTCTCAAAACTTTTGACATTTTTTTCACCAAAGGACTAATTTTGACAACTTATGATTTTAAAAGGACCTTTGGTGACTTTTCTTTTAAAATAAGTGCTCAGGGACTGTTTTTGACAAGATTTGAAAGTTGGGGGACTGAAACTGCCAATTATGCAAACTTAGCTCATTTTTCATCTGATTTTAAACATTTTGCATCTGAGACATATAAAATGCAATTTTGAGATATTTTCAGTATTTTGATGCATTTCTGAGCATTTTTAAATGATTTGCAGTTCAGATTTGACCAAAAATGATGAGTATTCACACACTCATCAATCCCCCACACTAAACTATTGCTAGTCCCTAGCAATCTTTTGAGAAAAACTTAATGGATTTGAATCTCTTTACCAAAAGCCATTACTTCTACCAATAGTCACATGGTTCCAAGAATGAACTTGACTTTGTAAACCGATGAGGTCTTCATTACCGAAAACCATTTCTCTAAGTTTAGGTAATTCAAAAAGAGTTTTCTAACGATCCCTGATCGTTATCAAATCACACCCCCTAACTACTCACACACTTATGAGTAGTAAAAACCAGTTTAGACTTGACGTTTAGTAAATTTTTACGAGTCTTTACGTAGTTTTATGACTTTTATAGAGTTTTAACGTAAAATATACAGAGTCTACGTTTTACAAATTTTAGTCTACTTTTTACTCGATTCAAACGTATTAACCGTCAAAGTCAGGGGGTTGAAAGTTTAGAACAGTTTTTGTCAGGGACTCGTGAATAAAATTTTCTTTTCAGTGGTTTCCAGGAAAATTTTAGTAT